>JANVCL010000212.1:9573085-9583695 GCA_026546855.1 Erythroxylum incrassatum | reverse complement strand
GATAAATAAGCTATTTATACATCTTCTTACCAAACAAGAATAGTCAAACAACTGAAAGGCTTGAATCAGCTAAAAAATAGTTGATTTCTTAGTTGCATTTCAATAGTCAAACAACTGAAAGGCTTGAATCAGCTAAAAAATAGTTGATTTCTTAGTTACCAAACGCAGCCATTGTATTATATTTATGATTATTTTGTATTAATAACTAGTATTAAATAATTTACATAATACTATTAAACTAATAATGAAATTAATTTTGTATAATTAGAACCACTTTTTATAAATTTCATTAATTATAAAAATAGAAAAAAAAATAAAAAACTGAATCAAATAGATTTTTTTTATTAAATTCAAAAATGAAAATACAAAATCAAGAGTAAAACTGAAGTCAAATAACTATTGTTAACTTGTTTGCATGGGATTCAGGTTATGTAACCACATGTTAAAAAATAATGTCATAACTAATATAGTATGCAATCATGCTCGATGACTATTATAATTTTTAAAAAAATAAAAATTCATTAATAACAAACTTTGAATGAAGTCAACTGGTATAGAAAGCACCTAAACCAAAAGTATACAACAGACTTATAAAAAGACTAGGCTGGAGCTCAAAAGTCAAAACACTACAAAATACATAAAACAAATCTTAAATTAAAGGGCATTACATATTGAGAAGCTCCTAAAGTGAGAAAAGGTCATAACTCATACATGAGGGAATGTTGTGTACGAAAATTAATATCTGATCCTTTAAAGAGTGGACTGCATAAATAGTTGTATTGACTTGCATTTCCTTCCAAAGGTTCGAGCTTTCTTCTCAATCCATAGGGCATCAAGTCCATAGGAAACGAAAAGTTTTAATACTGTAAAATCCCCCTTGTTTGTGTATCTAGCGTGCTCAGCCAGGCAATGAAGTCAGACCATGAAGAGATGAAAGATAGCCAGTAAAGTCAAAGACAAGAACTCCAGCAAAGCTGTAGAAAATTTGTAAGTATGAAGCAGATCAAATCTGGGCTGACTCACTCTCATGGAAAATAAAATAGAATCCACTCTTAACCTTAATAAAGAATAAAATGGAGCAAAATATGATCCACTCTGAACTTTCATAAAGAGCAAATGAGCTAAAATAGGGTCCAGTTCTCTTAACACTTGTAAAGAACAAATAAAGCAAATTTACTTAGCTTTCTTTTTGTATTCATTTATTTTTTAGTTGTTCTCTTAACTAACTTCCACCAAGTGGCTTCAACTCCAAGAGGCTTGATAAGTCTAAGGCATAATTTGTTGTTGAAGATTTTGGATATGTGGTGAATCCACTCAAGTTGATCCTCCAAATTTGGGTTAAGGTTGTAATGGGATATATTATTGCTTATAATTCTAGATAAGCCTATATCTAAAATTTCATTCATCATCACACATTAGTCTTTTAATTTTTACACCAGGAGGAATGAGTGTTTTCAGGTTATCCAGACCTAGAATAAACTAAACAAGGCCTAGATCATTCCAATGATCAAACCAAAATTATGCTCTCTCTATTCCCAATCTTATATTTGATTCCCTAGTTCATGATGTCCCTCATCCTGTGTATTTGATTGAAAGACCATGAGTAGGCATTCTTTCAACTTAATAGATTAAAAGCTTTAATTCTTGATATTATATGTGTGCACTATTTAACCCAAATAAATTGAGAATCAATAAACAACTTCCATATTTTCTTTTCTAGAAGCATTTTATCGGTGCTTCTCATTAAGGAAATCCTTAAATCTCCTTCTTGTTTTGAATTGCATATTATAGACAATTTGACTTTAGGTCCCAGGAGGTTATCATCTAATCCAATCCATACAAAGTTATTCAGAGTTCTTTCAAAGTATTTAATCAATCTTTGAGGTAAGAAGATGTGAGAAAACCAGTGAACATACAAGATATTTAAGACTAAATTTATGAGTTGGAACCTTCCAATATAAGATAGGATGAAAGATTCTTCTTTTAATTGCTTCATACTAAGGTTAGCAATCCTTAAAGCTAATTCTCTTTTCTAATATAAGGAAGCTTAAGTATTTGAATAGCAATATTCACATATTGTGACCCGATATAGAAGCAAGTATCTAATCCTGATTGTAGAAGTCAAATGAAAGATATGTACAAAATTTTTACAAGTTTATATTCAATCCTGAATAAGAACTAAAAAGATTAAGTGATTTCATAAGGATCTGGATTGAGACAAGGTCCATTCCACTTAATAAGAGGATATCATTAGCAAATGATAGGTTAAACAAGTTTATCTTCTTGCATCTATAATGGAATTTAAGCTATAAGAGTGCTTGATCATGAAGGAGAAAAGTTTATTAAATACCTCTAAGTAGATTGTTAATAGGTAATGAGACATAATGTCTCCTTGCCTAACGCCTTTGGTTCCTTTAGTAGTAATAGTGGGATCACCATTAACCAAGATTACAATTACTTAATACAATTTTTTTTTAAAAAATGAATAAGAAATTATATTATCAATAGCCCAAATATTACACTTGATACAAAAGAACTAGAATATTCAATTATAAAAACAGTTACTGACTAGGTCCTAATGGAGGTACTAGTCAAAACATCAAAGAGACAAAATTTATAAGAGAACCTCAAGCAAACCACAAACCATAAATTCCATCTCGACTGCATAGGAAGGGTTATCTGGTTTCGAGCTTTCTTGGCCAATAATGCGAATCTAATCCAAGTAATAATCTTGTCAGCTAATTTGTATTTATCCTTCTCTACTTGCTTATACAACCTATAATTTCTCTCTCTCCAAATCATATCTATGGTAGTAGTGAAAACAACTTTAATTAGGATATTGCTCCAAATAGCTTTAGAATAATCACAAACAAAAAACATATGGTTTCTATTTTCATCAACATAGTGGCATAGAGCGCAAATGGTATCAAAAGGGTTAAACCAACTACATTTGGTCCTAAGATTATTTTTATGGCTAACTAGGTAGTACAAGAAGCTTTAGGGTTCAACGAGTTCTTCCATACAAGATTGTAACAAGGGACTGCCATTAGCTCATTTCTGAATATTTTATGGCAAGAAAAATTAGTAAACCTTCCTTGCAGGTTAGGGGTCCAACAAATAGAGTCGAGCAGTCGAGAATCCCCAAGACATGGTAGGTACTCTTGCAAACGTGAAAATCATCTAAAGTTACCTCTCCATTCCTCTTTTTGAATTAGATCCGACACCTTAGCTTCCAAAGGCAACTTGTTTCTTAGATATGAAAAAGTTGAATTGTGTATAAGAGGGCTAACCTCTAACTAGTTGTTAAACCAGATCCAAGTATTCTCTCCAACATTGATCTTAGATTTAATGTAGGGGTGGATTAAGAATCATGTCTTCAATAAAAGGTTAAAGAGTTAAGAAAATCGGCTGGATTGATCAACATGCCAAAAATTCTGATTTGGAAGGTGAACTGCATAGATCAATTTCGACCAAAGAGATTCCTTATCTGAGATTAGTCTCCAAATACTTTTGCTAAGTAATGCTCATTGCAAAATAGTTGTAAAGATGATAATAAGCCCACCTTGTTTCTTAGGAATGGTAATATCACTCCATTTAACTTTGGCATTTTTCCTAGACTTACACTTTCCAAACCATAGAAAAGCCTTGAGTAATCTGTCAATGTCCTTGATGATCTCACGAGGAAGGGCAATATGAGCTAACCAGTTGATGTGTAAGTTGGACAACACTGAAGTGATGAAAATGACTCTACTTATATAAGAAAGATGTAACGTACCACTCTCACAGAGCATATGCCTGAATGTATCGACAATTATTCAAGAACATACTCTACGAGGATGGCACGTTAAGACGATCACATTACGACATTTTAAGGCATCACATATCAAAAGCATTTGAAACATTCATTTTGAATCATTTCATTCACAATCATATTAAATCACAAATTTCATTACACTTCAGAGTTCACATATACATTTGACAATAGGTGAGAAATGCTATTCTTGATGTATAATGAATAGAGACATCTGCAGATACAACTGATCCCAACCACTAACTCATGTCCAATTGCAGTAGCTATACTCCAATTAATCTAACTAAATCTCATCTGAAACTGAAAATGAACATTACAATTTTGATGAGTTTGCGAACTCAATGAGTGAACCATCATTCACGTATTCACTCAAGTTAGATACACAGAGACAAGTCATATCCCAATTCAACAGGTATTACATATCATTCAGTATCGAATATTACATCACATTTCATCATACCTTATCAAGTACATCAAGTTTATCATACTTTCATAAGTATATCAGGTAAACAAACATTTCATATCACAACACCTCCTCATTTACTTTTCAACTGTATTTCAAACTATTCAATAATTCATTTCAATTCAATCGCATGATACATATAATGATGTATATGAAAATGAACATGTGACTCCATTTTAATTTGCTTTGTTGTGATTGAGCGCCTATTTACTGTCTGGTATATGTTGTGAATATCGGGCTCATTAATAACTGAGCCTGTGGTTGTGCACAATGCTGAGCTTAAAGCTCTTTTCCATATTGGTTACTCCGGCCACAACTCCTTTGTTTGATAATGCATTTCAATGTAATGCATCATTCCAATGCCATATTTCATTACCTTTCATTCCTGTGGACTTCTATCACATGTATCAAATTCATCAGATCTAAGTTCAGAAATTCACATTCAATGGATCACACATTTCATATTCCTTCCGACATTTCACATTCAATTATTCTCACATTCATATTTATTTCGACATTTCACGTTCAATTGTTCTTACATTTCATATTCAGCATACAGATTAGATAGAAACACATATAATTAAGTCTACACATCTAAGTTAACTCACAGTATGCTCCAGATAAGTTATTGCCTTGATGATCTGACAATGTTTCGATGTTGACGATCAACTTGTGTATCTATCTTTACTCAATACACACATATTTCACACATCATTAAGCTGTCAATCATATGATTATTCAATCATTCACATGTATATATATATCATGTTTCAATGCATGCTCAATTGACCTTTCGGGTATGTATTAATATACAAAGATCTTGACTGTACTTATATGCTTTTAGATCATTCAAACTTTATAGCTTGTATGCTACCATTCTGCAATTAGGTTTATACCTTAAGTAAGCTTGATTTATTCCCATTTTTTCTAGATTCAAAAGAAAACTCTTTCATATCAGATTCAAAACACTTTTATAACAGTCCATTAATTATAACTCAATTATACCTTAATTCTACCTCAATTCTTTATCAATTTCATCTTAATTTCTAGCTCAAAATCATTCATTTAACAGCTCATAAACTATTATTTTTCATGCATGCTGAACATAACAAAACTACCATTCAAGCATCATTTTCCCAGCACACATTTAACACTAATAATTCAATCAATCAATCCCAATTTAGTCATCATTAAGATATATAAACATATATCACAAGAGATCAATATTTCACTTGATCAACTCAATTACCTCCTCAATTATGAAGCTAACCTAGCCTTCTTGCATGCAAGATCATCTCAAATACAAGGTGATAATGGAAAAAAATTAGGCAGAAGTTGAAATTTGTGAGGAAGAAGTGAGTTCTCAGTGGTGAGAGGGATGAATCACAGCAGAAACAATGAAGGAGATGTTTCTGCATTAGTTTACAATATTAAGTACGAGGTGTCTATGTAATACAATGACACTTGCCATGTTTCCATGTAAGTCCTAACCTTATCCTACCAAATGTCACCATGATCCTAGGCCATTTGTTACTTAATCTCTAAGCCATTTGTCACTTAATTCTACTGCCATATGTCACTTATTTCATAGGTATAGTCATCCTAATTTTTCATATGTCAATTTGTCTTACCACTTGACATTTTTCCTAGACTAGATGTACATATTAATTCATCAATCTCTCAATTGTAACAATTAATTCCAAGTTACTAATTATAATCTATCAATTCTTGTTATTGGTAAACAAAAGTACAAGATATTGGAAATGCACATTCATGTCACATTCATTTTAGTTTCATACCCCGGAATATGTCAATTGAGTGCAATTTGTCTAACTTATAATTCATGTGTGTATGCTAATGTTATGCATATGAATGCAATCATAAAATCATGTCATAAATGTACCAAATTCATTTTATATGATGTCACTCATGTGACTCAGTAGTCTAACACTTTAAATCTTTCAACAATTTAAGAGACAGGATACTACAAAAGATGCCCATTATGGCAATTAAGAACTTTGGTTTTGATGCTTTCCAGAATAAGGATACATAAGTTCAACATATCTAAGCTTGTGAAGAGTATCAAAAGAGTGAAATTGAGCTTGAAATATAACCATTAATTTAGTAGTGTAATAACCTTTTCTAAGACATAAAAAGCATCAATACTTAAGGATGACGAAGTAAAAGTCACCAGTCCTTTTGATATCAAATCTCTAGGTCACTCACCCCAAAACCTCTCTTCTCCATCCCCCTCCCAAACTGAGGCACCTCACATCTCCAAAAACGATTCTTCCTCCACGAAACTGGTTCTTGATGAAGACACCTACTTTGCTGCCATCGAGAAGATTGTCAAGTGCGTCTTCTTCCCAGACATCTCCATGCTCCAGGACCATCTTGATTGGCTTCCAACCATTAAATTTAGTGATTCAATTCAAATTTAGGATGCACAATTGAAGATCATCAAGTGTCGCAGTGGTAAAAGGGTAAATTCTTCCAAGTCAACTAACACCTAAGGTTATAGTAGAAATAACACTGAAATGAATACAAATTAAACAACAACCAAGTAAAGAAACATGAAACCCCAATATAGAATGAAGAAATCCACAAAGTAGCGTTGATCAAAGTCTAACTGGTGTAGAAGTTTTGGAAATTAGGTTAAAAGCAAAGAGGAATTAAAAAGGAAATTAAGAATTACACCCTAATCTAGCATGAAGAAACCCATAGAGAAATGTTGATCGTGGCCTAATTGGTTTAGAAGATATGAAAATTAAGTTAACTGCAAAGAGGAAATATAAAGGGAATTTGGAATTACACCGTTTGAAGCCTTTGGTAGTGTTCCAAGCCTTTGTAACTGGGTTGTTAAAAAAAGAAATATAAAATAACAACACTTTAATTGCTACTTATATATATATATATCAACACTTCAATTTGTTACATCTATAAAATTTTAAAGCAACAATTTTTTATTTTGTTGTCTTTTTAATATAAGATAGCAACTTATTATTATTGTTGCATTTTAATATTATTAACGACAACACCTTAAAAACTGTTACATTATATTAATTTTAAGCAACACATTATAAAACCGTTACAAATATATTGTTGCCTAAAGCTCTTTATGCCGTAGTGATTGCATCATACAATATCTCATATTATATTTTTCTTATATAAATCCATACTCTTATGATTTTTTGATAAAAATACTCTTATGAATGTAATTATGAAGGTATTCACTAGAGGATCTCTGTAACATCCCGTTTCCATACAAAAGGGTTAGAACCCTAGAAATTTGGTACATGTGAGATCAATCAGAGAAATTAGGAAAACACATCTCATGCTCATGCATTAAATAAGGTGCACATGCACATGAATAGTGAATCCTTGCACATAACAGTAATTGTACATGCATTCATTGACATTCCGGGTAAAATTGTTAATAAATGTGATTGTTATTGAGAATTGAGAATTGTTTGTTTTGAAAATTGAATTGGAGAGTATAAGTGTTGTTTTAGAATTTTTAGAGAATTTTGGAAGAATTTTTTGAAAAATTTGGGGTAATTTCTGGACTAGGAAAAATGTCATGTGACAAGACAATTGTTAACTGGCAGTAGAAGTAGAATTACTGTCCAATAGCTTTCGAAATTTTGATAAATAACCTTACGATTTATTGACAAGTGGTATTGAAATTAAGAGACAATTGGATTAGAAATTGGAGATAAAATAGATTAGTTATTTTAGTGGGCCAATTGGAGCAATAAGAGAGAGACATGTGGCAAGTGACATGTGTCACTTGCCACACCACTTGTTCATAAAGTAAAAGACCATATTTTGGTCTTCCACTTTCCAACGACAGATGCTCCATCTTCTTCATTCTTTATTTTCTCCATTCTTCTTCTCCATTCACGATGCTTTCTTCTCCAAGTCTTAAGGTTGAATCTTCTTCCCTCCATCACTAGCAACTTACATACTCTACTCTTCCACCTTGCTCTCTCCTTCATTCTCACCAAAAGACCCAACCTATTCCACCTTAAAAAGGTGAAGATTGTGTATGTGGAGGAGCTAGGGTTCTTGGTGATTTGAAAGAGTTTGGAAGCTAAATCAAGTAAGTATCTTGTCAAGTATCATGGGTTTTGGTTAAATGAAGTATTTGTGATAAGATTTAGGGGTTAATTTCATGAAATGGTGTCTTGGGTATATGGGTGTCGTGAATGGTGAGAGTGTGTAAATTTCTTGTTTATATAGGCTTGATGAGTAATGATTTATGGAAATGTTATGGAGGTTGAATAATCATGATAAGGAATTTTGTATATGCTATATGTATATGTTGATGTTTGTTCTTGTAAATTCGAAATAATGGGTTAGGAGTTGCTTATGGATGATTGATGTTGTATATGATGATTAATGATATATAATGTGGAAGTTAGATTTTATGTATAATAATGTTTAGATGAGTGTGGAAATTTGGTTATGAATGGGAAGGTATAGATGCCCTGTTTTTGGTTAATGATCAATTATCGATCATGATTTGTTTGTGAGTGATTTGTTGAATTGAATTGGGTAGAGAATGATGAGGAAATGAAATGGAAGAGATAAGCTAAGTATAACATAAGTTAGAGATAAATTGTTGGAAGTTGGAAAAATCTGGAAAATTGTAGCAGGAAAAATGTTACTGATATACTTTTGTGTTAGCCATAACTTGATATGTAGTTATCCAATTGAGTTGATTCTTGATTTGGATTAAACTAGAGACTTATGGCTATCTTTCTTGTGAAGACATCGATTATAAATTGTGCTTCTAAGAGTCTCAAATTTTGATGTGAAAATGAGAACTGCATGTTGCAAAAACTTGGATCAATGTATATGTTTATGTTGTGAATTGGGTGATTATGAGCAAATAGGAAATTGAATTGAAGTAAGGCTATTGTTGAAATAAGTTTGAGGGATGCATGAATAAGTCATCAACTTGAGATGTTGGAATTTGGAATATGAAGTGTTTGATATTTAGGAACAAGATAGGTTTTGGAAGAAGAATAGGAATGTTTGAATGATAAGATGTAGTTGAGTATGATGAATGAAATCAGTTGGAATTTGAGAGTTTAATGAAATCTAATTGGTATGTGAGTTTATATAAAGTGGTTTTGTGCTAAAAGAGGTGAATTTGAGAAGTGTATGAGTGTATATGATGTTAGAATGAGTGTAGGAACCATTTGAGAGGCTTTAGAGGTAGTTTTGTGCAACATATGTCTGTTAAACGGACCTTATCAGGTCTAAAAAGACCCCCAAGCTATGTCTGTTTAACGGACCTTCTCGGGCGAAAAAGTGTAGTTTGGCCGATCAATGTCCTTTAAACGAACATGCATGTCCGTTAAACGGACATTCACAGAACAACTTTAAGAAATAATGCTTTTTGACTATTTTGGAGGCCTAATATGACTTTGTGGTCTTCATGAAAGTTGTAGGTCTCGATGTCCTCTTTCAAATGGTCCAAAACTAAATGAATCAGAAATTTGTAGCAAGAGTTATAGCAATCGCGCCAAAATAGGTTCAGTTTGATTGAGGTCTTAAACTTGAGTGCTTCTTTTGACCATAACTCCTTCTCTAGACCTCCAAATGACTTGGTGTTTGAAGCAATAGGTTCCTAACACATTTTCCTATATCTCCATGAAAATTGGTATTAATTGGTGTAGAATTGAGAAAGATTGATCAAAGGAAAGTGTGGGAGTCTGTTGGGACAATGTAAATGGGATTAGTTTTACTGAGCATACTTCAAAGTTTTGATTATATTATGATCTATAGGACTCCAAATGAGATGATTTTTAATCTGTAATAAACTAGAGAAATAGAAATACAAATTATATGAGAAGTGGAATCTTGATTTAGTCTCTAAGATATTGAATTTCTAGATGGAAGTTGGGTATAGTTCCCAAGAATAGTCCAAAATTTTTTAGGCATATCTTCCAAATTACTAAACCAAATTGAGTGATTTTGGTGTCAATGGAAACTTAAGACAATGGAGTACAAGTTTCTAAAAGGAAGTGTTGCTCAATTTTGCCAATTACCTTATTAGATTTACTATGCAAAGTAGACTCCGAAAGAGTGATTTGGAAAATTTTCTGAAGTGAGTCAATGAGAAAGGAGCAAAGATTTTAATGGGTTTAGTGAGGCATAAACCTAAGTATGAATTATACTTAGTCAAGTTTTCATATAAGAATGACTTTGTGATGTATTAAAGGAAAGATACCCGGGATTGTCATGAACATGCATTGTACATATTCTATATACACATGTGTGCATTACATAAATGGTTAGAATTGTGCAAGTATTAATGTACATGCA
>JANVCL010000212.1:9548005-9572985 GCA_026546855.1 Erythroxylum incrassatum | reverse complement strand
TTTAACACATATACAAATCACTATTGTGCATGATTAAGAATTCATTTATGTATACTGAATATGTATGATGCATGTTCATGATAAATTTTTGGGTACATGTTCTTACTAAACTGATGTAAAACATCAATTGTACTTCAAAAGTTCCAAAATTCATACATTCAATTACTATTCCAACTTTTGTTGGAAGCACCTCATTCAGGTCAACTTTGCATAATCAATAAGATCAAGAAAACGATGTATTTCGATAACACTATCTTCTAAAAAATTGTTCCTCTATGTCTTAAGTTTCTAATGATACCAAGATCATATAATTTGGTTTATTATTCAATGATTTATGCTCAAAATACCACAGACTATGTTCATTTGAAATTTTGGCTAATGCATGATCATGTATTCAAGTTGTACACCTCATATCTCTCAATTACAATATCCAAAAATTACAAAATTTATAACAATTTAAATATACGAGAATAAGCTACAACTTTGGTGAAGATACTTTAGTCTAATTTGGCCTACATCAATACAGTTTAATCAATAACCTCAGGACATGATTTCTGTCCCTGGTAGTGCTACAGCCTAAACCAAAACTCAATTTCATGCCAATTTTCAAAGTCTTAGACACAGAATCAAAATTCTAATTCTTAAAGAAAGTTTTAGGAATATGTATCAAGTTTAATATGAATCAAGAATCATCTCATTTGGAAATCTATAGATCAAGTTATAATTAAAATACTGAAGCATGTTCATTGAAAATTCTCCAGTTCATACATTCCAGCACATTTCCTCACTTTCATCCAATCAATCTTTTTCAAATCAATTCAGAAAGCTACCAATTTTTATGAATAGGTAGGATAATGTGTTAGGAATCTATTGGTTCAAGTATTATGTAATTTGGTGGTCGTATGACAAAGTTATGATCAAAAGAAGCAAAGTTGTTCAGGGTAAGTCAACCCTTTGGATGCAACAATCATGAACTCCCATCTTCTTCAACAACTATTTTTCCAAAAATCGCAATTCTTCTTCTCTTCTCCTTAATTAACCCCTAATTCATATTCTTTTCATTTTTACACCCATGCAACTTATCTTATGCTAAAACAACTCAAAATGCAAGATTAGTTACAAATACCAAAACCAGAAATTTTTCACAACTATTCATCATCTTCAACATTTGTTTACAACATTTTCTGCACTTTCTCTCTTTCCTTATTTCATGGTTCCTACACCATTTCTAACTTATATTCTTTACATTTCTACACCCATACAATCTCAAAACCAATCAACTACAAGCTCATCAGGTATTGATCATCAAAACTAAAACTTACACAAGCTTTCTCTCACTACTACGTTTTTAAACTTTCTGCACAATTTCAAATTTCAAGCCAAATTTTCAGACTCTTAAGGACATATTTCGAATTTTATTCTTTCATGAAAAATGTAGTTCTATGTCTCTAGTTTACTCTAAATCAAACTCCATCCAATTTGGATAGTCACAGATCAAGTTATGCCCTAAATACAGATGTATGTTTAGTAAAATACTGCATATATTATTTTCCAATGACTATAATCCTTCATCTTGTTAATCATATCACCGAATTTGCTTCTTCTTCCACCACCCACAGATGCATCAATACCATTTACGTATGCAGCAATCCCCAAGCATGAAAATATACACCATTCATGCATGCATTCAGTTACAAACATTCAAACCTCAACAGAAATCATTTATACTATCATAAAACTTAAAGCATTACTTACTTGGTTTATACTTCAACAAAATTCCAAAAATGGGGAGAGCAAATAATGGGTTTTGGTGATGGCAAATCAAGAAGGAAGATGGTGTTTTCGGTAAAACCAAGAAAGGTGCTGTAGAAACTTTTTTTTCCCTAATGCCTAGGGGTTTCATTAGTGCTTTAACATATGTCTTTATTGTATGTCTTCCACTTGTCCACTAGATAAGCTACCATTTGTCTCTTAGTTATAGGTCCATATGTCACACATGATTTTATCCATTTTTCACTCCATAATTTGTCCATTTGTCAATTAATTTCTAATACAATTGTCACACTTCTATTTGTCTCTTATTCTATTTTTTTAGTCCAAAATATCTGAAAATTTTGAAAATATCCTAAAATTCACCAAAAATTTCGTAATAATAATAATAAGCTCCAAATAAAATCTCAACACATAAAAACCCAAAATTCTCATTTTAATCACATTTAGAAACCAATTATACTCGGAATTGGTAATGCATGCATGTACAAATATTTGTATGTGTCAAAAAAATAAATATATATTCACTTATAAGTGAATACTTAAATATGCAAAGCATACCATACATTGCTAATTCCTCAATATTCTAGCCCCAAATGTGGTGCGTTACAAGCAGAGCTTGATAGCCTCAACGAAGAATCCTACAAAGACAACACCCTTATCATGCACTCTGATTTCCTCTTTCTTGATGGTAATTACGAGGATTGTGTAGGAAGTTTGTTTGATGTTTTGTGAGCCAATCTTGTTTTGATTATAAGATAAATAATTGTTGTGTAATGGAAATCTGAATTTTGTGACAAAATGAATGCTGATGGACATAGTTAGGCTCAAATAATCCACATATAACACATATTTATGATATTAATTGTTAAAGGTCTTGCTATTTGATAAAATATTTGTTGCAGGAATTGCCTTATCTATGGTATATGCTTCTTGTTTCTTTTCATTCATGCATTTTATTGTGGGATTGCTTTGTGGAAGCAAGAGCCTTTGCAATATGCATATGAACAACCTAAAGGAGATGACCATCAAGTAGAGGTAAGCAACTTCTGAATCTTTGCAATATACATATACATATGCGTGCAATTGGATACATCCAGTAGTTGTTCTATTTGTTGAAGTTTTAGGTTAAAGCAAAAATTAATGTTTACGATGGGATTTTATTTGCAATTGTAACTAATGACAAATTTTGTGTAAAAAAAGAGTTTTTAAAACTATATGAATGATAATAGTTTGTATTTTCCATGTTAAGTAATTCATCTTATGCATTTACTAACGAGAATGCATTTAACTGGTTGAAGTATAGTGGAAGCGTGAAGAGGATGTTTAAACACTTTCTTCTAGGTGTATGCTAACCAGTAAAGGATACGGGAGGATGCTGTTCTTTCTATTGCATACATTTATTATTCTTTAAGTTTACTGGAGTAACAATAGAACAGAGGATGTGTAATAGTTTTTACTAGTTTATAATTATAATCCTTCTCTATAAATTTATATTTCTGGAATGCTATGAAAATTGATGTTTGTTTATATTTATCATTTTATAATATTACAAACTACTGAATAAATATTATTTACTACTGAATAAAAAGCACCAATAGTTATTTAATTAAATAAATATTTTGTGCTAATTAATAATTTTAGGTTTTAAAAATAACTTCTATTAAAATATGATCATCAATTAAAAACATTATTATTACCCTTTCTTAATTGAATTTGTGATTAAATATACCAAGAGTTGTTATAAATTTAATATCAAAATTTTGTGTAAATTGATACTATATAAAAACATAGATTTTTAACTATGTAGTAATGACCAATGACGTCAATTAAAGAAATCATGATTTTTCAATTGAATTTTTAAATTGATTTTAGAATAAATTCATCAAGACTTATTATAATTTTCATTTTTAAAATTGTTAAAATACTTAAAATTTAGACATATATGTGAATTAATAAGGTATTAAAGCTTAACTTCTTAATCATGTATTAATGAATAAATTTAAAATTTAATTATTAGGTATTAAAACCTAACTTGCAACTATTTTGTTTCTTTTCTTCTTTCTTTTTTATTTTCATGCTTATCTTTTTCTAATATTATTTAATTATTTAATAGTTTTTTGTTACCAAAAGAAGGATAATTTTCTTAAATTATTATATATAAATAAATAGTAATTTAATAAAAATATTTTAATAATATAATATTTTAAAATAAAATATATTACAATTTTATATAATTTTTGAATAATATTCACAAGTTATTTCTATTACTCATTTTAAATTAAGAGATAAAATAATCTACATTCCTATAAGAATATTAAACGAAATACTAAGATATATAATATTTATACCATTTTTTTTAAAGTCATGTCCTTATGAGTCATTTTATACATAAACAGCTAATACTAAACAACTAATTTTACCAAACATTAAATGACAAACAACTAATGCAATCAGCTTGCCAAATCAGCTATCAACTAACAGCTGATAGAATCAGCTAACAGCTAATACAATCAGCTGATTGTCAAACAGAACCTCTATCTATTAGGATAATAATTCTCTCAAAGGATGCCACGTAGGTCTACTTAAAAAGATGACAACCACAAGTTAACTAGTAGATGTCAAATTTTAGAATTGTATTACAACCTTAACAAGTAATCCAACTACCCAAGTCTTTATAGAAAACAGAAGTTAAATTAATTAAGAAAAACATAATTTTCCCAAGATGTGACAAGTGCAAGAAAATTTCATTGGAATGGTCTCTCTCTTGCCCTTGATATTAGGCAGGCTTTAATGTCGTGTTTAAAGCATTGTAGAGTCGCCTTAAATAAGATGATGTACATAATGATGGCGATGGCAATATGTATCTTGCCGTATAAAGCATGCATAATTATCTCTCGCCTAAAATTTAAAGCCTTGAAAAACCTTACCATGATAAACATTTGCGGAATATCTCAAGCCACAATTTGTTTTGAGGTTTGACTGTCAAATAATTAGAAAGTGGGGACAGTTTAGATAAAGGCAGCATATACAAACATAAAAGTTCGCACTTACAAATATTTTTATGAGTACATAATGTTGACTATAAGTTTGTCACATCAATTTGATTGTAGGTGTGTAATTATTTTTAACGTTATTCTTTAATACAATCGTTGGTGGAATTATGACTAAGTAGATGTTTATAGTTATTGTTAACAGATATTAGGATAATTTCACGAACTGTTGTATTGGGACATCAATTATGAATCAATATGATGTGTAGAAGATACATTGATCTAAGGATCTGATCTCATCCATTCTAGCTGGCTGTATAAGATTGGTCATGAGGGGTTATTAAGGTATAAGATTGATCAAAGTTTCCACATATAAATTTCCTTATTATACCTTTTGCTTGCACTCTTATGCATGTATAAACGAGGACGATCGAAAAAACAGGAATTGTAGTACAAGGACGTTTACCAAACATCCAACAAACGCTGCCCACCTGAATTTTCCTTCAATTATCAAATAATACTAGTCGATTGGAAACTCCTTGGCCCGTGGAATTCTAATGAAAACTTCCAAATTTCTCAGAAGACTTGTAATGCACATTATCGTGAACCCTACAATAATTCCTTATCAACTCTCCATGACTGAGGAATCGTGGCCCCAATATTGGAAAAAATGGAGCTTTAGCGTCCAAAGCTCCAAGAATATGTGAAGGCAATCAGAATCAGAAACCGACAAACGTGTGAGACTTAATTTCAGAAGCTTGGATTGTCAATATTTTCCAAAAGTTTACTCCATGACTGAGGAACCGTGGCCCCAACATTGGAAAAAATGAGGCTTTAGCGTCCAAAGCTCCAAGAATATATGTGAAGGCAATCAGAATCAGAAAGCGACGAACATGTGAGACTTAATTTCAGAAGCTTGGATTGTAAATATTTTCCAAAATTTTAAATTAAATATACCTAAAATTATTTTCGGAAAATGATCAGTTGTCGGAATAGGTTTATTCCAAGTGAAGTGGCAAAACATTAGAGGTTAAATCAGGTCTTTGCATTAATTGGAAGTGGAAAGAGAGAGAATTTAGTTATCGGAAATATGAATTCGTTCAAGGGTCGAAATTGTGGATTTGGATTCATAATGAAGTCAATCACTGCACCCAAACCACAAGCTTCCTATTCCTCCCGGTAAAAAATATCACAAAGCGCAAATTCTACATTCGATTTAGCAAAAATTACGCAAATGTCATGTAATTTTACAAATACTTCTATATTTCGAGACCTTTATATTAAATTATAAATTTACTATTTTTCTAATTAGTTCATTATTCTATAGCTACTTAATAAATCCTGTTAAAAATTCGACTCCAAAGTTTGTAGTTACTAAACTACACTCGGTGGAAAGGCATTAGCTACAGCTGTAAATGATCATGGAAGAACCTCTTAAGGTGTTTATATTAATTAAACAAGAAAATATTAAAGGATTTATAAGTGGTAAGTGTTAACTATTCAAATGACTAATTCTAGTCATTTTGACGATAATTAACTCAAGCTCAATTATTATTAGTGGACTCTACACTCTGCCTATATTAAAAAATATAATATGGTATCAAAGAAAGTTTGGTTCAGATTATTAATTTATCGATTATCTATTTGAATGTTCAATCCCAGTGGCTCAGTCGAGTCACCGCTGCGTTTATTTCAAGTGACAACTGGATGTCCAGTCTCAGTTACACTTGAGGGGGAGTGTTAGAGTATCATATATTTACTAAACATGAAATATTAAAGGGTTCTAGTCATTTTGACAATAATTAACCCAAGCTCAATTATTGTTAATGAACCCTATACTCTGTTCATATTAAAAAATAAAATAAAACCTGCTGACCTAAAACTGATCATTGAATAACTTTTCACGTGTAAATCTGAGTTGTAAGCGTGTTAATAGAAGCCTTTAATTTGGTCAGCCAACATAATGATGTGGTCGAATAATGTGCTTAGTGATAAGAAGTGGATTATCGAAGCTTGCAGTTCTTCATTGGTTTGTTGTCGGGGAAAAAAGAATCTAGATATATATGGTCATCTTAATTTATAGGTTAGCATGTTTGCTGGGAGGCCTGAGAATTATGAGCAAGTCCTTTTCAAACGAAATTTCTAGTAGACGAAGTCCATCAATTATTGATAGATATCGATCCTATCTTGTTTCCAATTTTCTGGAGGACTTGGCTGATTCTCTGGTGAACAATTGTCCAGTTTAAAAATATACTAGACATGCCATAACAAAAGACAAAAGAGATGAAAATCATATTTCATGATTTCGGGGAAGACTAGATGGTAAAATTTCAAACTATGCTGGTGACAACTAGTATCAATACACATTGAATCTGCAACCGAAATGCATAATTTAGAAAATGACATGTAAAGATTAATAATGGAGGCTAAAGAAATAGTCCCAACTACCCGAGCAGCTCTCAAGTGGACACCATATTGAGGAGACTTCACATGAGATTCGCATACAGGAAAGGTTATACTTAGCTAATCGTGGAGACTGTTGGTTCCATCAATCACCTAAATTCATAAGGGGTTTGATCCTATCCTGGTTCCATCGATCACCTAAAATTCATAAGGGGTTTGATCCTATCCTGGTTCCATTGATCACCTAAAATTCATAAGGGGTTTGATCCTATCCTATCCCTCATGAATCAAAATAAGACTTGTTCAAAGTTTACATAAATGTTGTTGATGTAAATATGACTAGGACAATATTGAATTACAAATTTACAACTTTACTCAACATTAATAGTCAGAAAATAATGAAAGCACTATAGATAAGGATGCATCCACAAATATAAAATTTGAAATATTTTCATTTTATCTATGACATACACAAAAGACAGATGTCTAGAAAGAATTTTAAATTACTAATAATGTTCTCTATAAGTATGTTGAATTATATCATATGCCAAGTCTTTTTAAGTACTTTTATAAAAACTAGTATAGTACTATTATTAGGCTAATATTACTATTGGCCAATATTAATAAAAAAAGCACTAACCCAACAAAAAGAATAATCATATATTAAGTTTGATTTGATAAGTTTAATACAATTCTATATCGTCGGATTTTAAATCAATGTCCTAATATTTAGAAAAAGTTATAATTTTTTAACAATAAATAAACTATCAATAAGAATCTAAATAAAAATCAAACCTAATAAAAATGATTGCATAAATATTATAAAATTTTAAATCTAAATACTTAATATATTTTACAAGAAGTTCTTTGAATTCATTTTATATAACTTTTAATATAAACTCTATATCTATAATATTTATGTTTCTTAATTAAATTCTATATTTGACTCAAAGTAGTTGTATAAAAACTATACAATTTATGTTTAACTAAATATTTTTTAAAAAAATATTTACCAAAAAAATATTTTAAAATTATATATATATGAATTTTGATATTAATATTAAATTTTGAAAAAATTTATTACATAAATATTTTGAATTTTATATCTCAATGGTATAAATCTAGCTTAATATAATATTATAATCATGATTCTGTCATATTTTCAATTTGTTATTATGATGAAGGTTAAAAACTTTATACATTAGAACATTGATTTCAATATTAGTTTTCAAATATTCTATTTCATTTTGAAAATCTAAATGATGGGTTGATTCACATAAGCATTTTATTTTTTTTTAATCTCCTTATTTGACTGTATATTGAAAACCTCTATACAGATATGTCAACATAATTTATACATACACTACAGTGAAAAGTAATATAATTGAAAGCATTTATTATATCCCCAAGTCAAGACAAAACCCTAAGCTTCCTTCACCATCAAATGATAATGCTATTTACAAACCTTGGACTTTGTTACGCAGTCTATAACATGAAATCCGATCCCTAGGGTTAAAAATATCTTGCAATGGATTGAGACGGATTTCGTCAACCACTATTTGGCTTGGACTCTTTATTTACTTGGCGAATATTCTTTAAGAAAAGTTATATTGTATATAATTTTTTTAATTATATGTTTATAAAAAGATTATTTTTATGATTTAAATATGTGATCTCATAGTTTAAAAAAAAGTGAAAGAAAGAACTTGCAGGCTACAACTAAGAACCGCGTACTAAAGTGAAATCATTGACAGCTTAGAGCTAAACGAGTCGAAGAAGCTTGACAGCTTAGAGCTAAACGAGTCGAAGAAGCTACAGGCTGGAAATCCTACATTTTCATCCTTCCAATAGCAGGTGGGTACCACATATTAATTATGTGTGTAATTGAAGTTTGAACTCATCTTGTTCAAAACCAGCTATCCCTATCAGTAGAGCAAAATAAAAATAGTTAGGTTAGGTATATCGAGAACCTATATGAAGATCATGCTTGTAGTTGTAGGATCTATTACCTTTATGGGCTCATAGAAAGATTGCAATAATTGGAGAGGTCTCATAATAATTAATCAAATGTGCAAGTACGCATACCCTTTGTGGTGATCCTTTTCATGCCAATGAGCATCAAACTGGTAGCACGTCAGTAATGATGGCTCAAACATATTTCTGCCACAAGTCTTCCTTAGCTTAACTCCACTCGTATGACTAATGTTTTTGGTCTTAAAGCTTAATCAACTACAATCCAATTTTCAAATTCCCTAATAAATTCTAAGGTTGATAAGTAGGTGTGTTTCGTGTTTATATCTTCAGAATTACAAGCAAATAGACTTGAGTTCTTAAAAATACTTCATTCATCACGCAGAATGCATAATATTACAAAAAATTAAAATTAAAACCCTAACTTGACTCCTTTTCATAATATACTAGAATTATTATCTTTTCTTGGGGTGAAAGAAAACGGCAGCTGCTAATTAGCCTGTAAAACAAGCAATAGAACTACGAATATGATATATCATTTTAGGTGAATAAATTTTGTTTTTTCACCTTGGGATCCAGTTAAGCAATAATCAAGTGGCTGTCTTTGCATAAGTGAAGAAATAGAAGCGCATGATTTGGGGGCATAAGTCGCTTTCTTAGTCTATGTTTTATTATTTTGGATGGACGCCACTTGCACCAACACGGTTCCTCTTCTAAATCATTCATTATGCATATAATATTTTTAACTCTTTATAAATACACCAACTTCGATTCATACACTACCATAGTACCATCCTTAATTAGACACTCTCCGGCATATAGATCCCTCTCTCTCTCTCACACACACACGACACAAAAACATGGGTGCTCTGGACTCCTTCTCGGATTTCCTCTCAGACTTGTTTATAGTTACAAGGAAAAAGATCAGGAAGAGAAAACCAATGCAGGTACTTCTATATATCTATGTTTTCTGTGCTAATTACCTGACTAGTGAATGCTTCTCTCAACTTCTTTTCCTTCTCCTTTTCCCAGACAGTTGAGATCAAAGTGAAAATGGACTGTGAAGGCTGTGAAAGAAAAGTAAAAAATGCTGTGTCCTCCATGAGAGGTACAACCTTGAATCCGTCCGTCCTTTACTTACTTTTTATTATAGCGTTTGTTAATTTTTTTTCTGAAACAACAAAACTTCCACAACATAAAGATGCTTCACCCGTTTTTCTTTTTGAATAAGCCTAAAGTCCATGGAAATTTTTATTCTTGACATGATTGAAATAATTTTGTTTGCCTATTAACCCGACCATTGGTCCTTTCTTTACTACCTTCTGCGCTTTCTTTTCCCTGTGGATTGGACGTTGGTAACCAAAAGACATGCAAGATATGCGTACAGATTGCATATAAAACTAGAACAAGGTAAGAATAAATAAGAGTGAGAAATAGCAGTCAAAACAATAACTGAACTGCTGAGCTTCCTCTTATGGGAAACTGCGTGAGACATAGCAAGTGTTCACTCTGTCCTCTTTGCAGTACTCGTAAAAATTGAAAGAGGTTCGCTACTTTCAGTCTCAGATACCCTTTGGTGTGTGGCTGTCTTCATGAGTTCATGTAATCAAAATCGAAAGCAAAGCTTTCACAAACTTGACGCCCAAACAAAATTGTTCCTTTTGACATACGAAATTTAAGTGCTTCACTCAAGTTTCAATTTTTAGTGAAGACGTATACATACTTACACACATATATATACATACATAGATAAACACTTCTACTGGGACATGTTAATTCTTGTTACTTATGATTCTCTAAAGTACTACTATTACAAGTCCTGTTCGTAGAAAGGGACATCAATCATATCCTAATCATTAATATACATACATAACTGATACAATAAATGCCACAAACCAAACATATCTTCATAGCTAAAGGTTGCAAATGAACCAGGTAGCTTCCATTAAAATTAGCCACTTCGCAGTTACAACGGTGAACCATAACTCAAACGCTAATTATTATCTATGCATGACCTGTTTTCTCATTCTCCTTCTCTTTTTTTTGTAGGTGTGAGAACAGTTGAGGTCATCAGAAAACAAAGTCGAGTAAAAGTTACCGGATACGTAGAGCCAAACAAGGTCTTAAACAAAATAAAGAGGACAGGAAAAAAAGCAGAGTTCTGGCCCTACGTGGAATATAACTTGGTATCCTACCCTTATGTAGCTGGTGCCTATGATAAGAAGGCACCAGCAGGTTACGTTAGGAACGTTTATCAAGCTCTGCCTAGCCCAAACGCGCCCGACGAGAGGCTCGCTACAATGTTTAGCGACGAAAACCCAAATGCATGTTCCATCATGTAGCATATTTTTGTAGTAAGATGAGCAAATATATGTAGTTTGTCGTTTTTACACCTTGTTATATAATTATAGTTGAATTTAGTAAGATATTTGTAGTCCCTTCTCTCCTGCGGAGTTTTGTTTGTCACTTGTATGGTTGCCTAGATACGCCTTTTGTATTTTTGTTGCAGATAATTATGAAATGAACCTTATAGAGGTCATTACGTCATAGATATATTCAAGGTTTTTAATTTCTAATTATCTGGAAATTTGTACGAGTAAAATTTGTTTGTTATGTCTAAAAATTGTAAAGATTCAGCAGGAATCCGCATTCAGGTAAAAGTGCAGATGTTCCGGCTTTAATAATCTTAATTAGTCACTTCAATCATGAAGTCATAAGGTTGGATGATCACGATTAGAGCTGTATAATTTATGTATAAACAGATTACTTTATCGTATTTGTAGCTAAATAATTGAATGGATTTGAAAAAGAATGATGATATAACTGAGATGTTCCAGTTGACTGACTTATCCTAGAATATAAGTATACATTTATTATGTTACTTAGTGGTTTTAATTAACCATTAGTAGAATAAAGTGATGCACAAGAAAAAGGTCCTGAGGTACCGATTCCTTTACCAGTGATCTTAAAGCCAAATTGTGTACTTATTACAAGTCTAACGGAAACGTTTGGTGTTATATGTTCTAAGATCTTAACTAAAATCTAAGACTTTTGATATCCATTTTGATGGAACCTTATCTGTTGAGTGTTCAGCCTATTTTGTGACTCTTTGTAATCATTGACACATTTATGGTTCATAGAAGTAACGAACAAGCGAAGATAAGACAAATGACAGTAGAATCAAGCTTTTCTAGAAATACACGGTCTTGTAGGTTGTTCCACACATGTATCCTTTACA
Source organism: Erythroxylum incrassatum (assembly GCA_026546855.1). NCBI lineage: Eukaryota > Viridiplantae > Streptophyta > Magnoliopsida > Malpighiales > Erythroxylaceae > Erythroxylum > Erythroxylum incrassatum. The sequence goes on along the minus strand of JANVCL010000212.1, from coordinate 9,560,610 downwards.
TATACAATCGTGCAAATCTCTAGAACCGTGTGTTGAAGGATGTGAAGGCCGAAAACATACATAGTCTTGTACACGCTCATGTTCATAACATGCACAGATGTACATGACGACTGTGTAATTCTTTGTAACCGTGTATATCTGCGACTTAGGTAGTGTTAGAAGAGACAAAGTCACTTACACGATCGTGTATATAACTGTTTATGGTGCAGAAAAACTTATTTTGAAATATAAAAAAGAAAAAGGCGTAGATTTAATCATTAAGTGGAGTCAAAATATTTAAAAAAAAGTGAGGAAAAACATAGACAGAGCAAGTAGAAGAGTATTCTCATCCTTTTTTTATTATTTTTGGGTTGGTTTGAGGGTTTTTTATTGATAAATCAACTTTGGTTTCAATCTTGAAATTTAGTGAAACAACTTGTAGTTATAGGTGAGATATTGTTTTGAGTAAAGGTTAGCTGCTAGAGATAAACTTTATAAATCTTTATTTGAATTTTGTGAATTTGCTTGTCGATTTGGCATGTAATTTGTTTCCTATACACTAGAGGGTTTTCTATATAAATCTTGATGTTTGCCTCATTATTAAGTTTCTTATTCTCATACTGATTTACTATTTAAAGTTCAAAAGTGTTTTGTTGTTGATCTTTGGTTGATCTTTTAGCGAGTTATGTTATTGACTCCTAACAAGAGATATCAGAGTTATCATGATGGAAGGTGCAAACAGTTTTATGGTTAAGTTGACGTCAACAAATTGCTCTATTTGAAGGCCTATGATAGAGGACCTTCTATACTGTAAGGATCTCTTCGATCCTATTGATATGAAAATAGGTGTAAAAGATGATCTTCCTTCAAAACCTAAAAAGATTTTAGATAGAGAATAAGAACAACAGAAAACTATGGTCACGATTAAAAAATGAATTGATATCAGTATATTCAAATATGTGTCTCAAGAAACAGATCCTTTTGAGTTATGAAAGAAGCTAAAAGGTCTCTATAAAAGGAAGACTACCCATAACTAAGCCTCTCTTATCAAAAGGCTAGTAAACTTAAAGCTGAAAGCTGAAAATCTGTGTCGGAGTATTTGAGTGATTTCCAACATATAATCAATAAACTTACAACAATGAAAATCATTCTTGATAATGAGTTTCAAGCATTATTCTTATTGAGTTTGTTATCGGACAACTGAGAGACACTGGTGATGAAAATTAGCAATTTAGCTTCTGAAGGTGTGCTTTCTTTGGATGTAATCAAAGAAAGTATGTTGAATGAAGAAATCAAAAGAAAAGAGATGAAAGTTGACAATGTGTAGGCTTTTATGGCAGAAAGCAAAGGAAGAAGCAAAAGCAAAGGTCTCAAAGAATGTAGCAAGTCTAAGAATCGATCGAAGTCTAGAGGTAACAAAGAGGTAAAGATATGCCATTATTACAATACGTCAAGACACGTTAAGAGGTTCTGTTATAAATGGAAGAGGGGTCAGGAAAAATACAAGATCATCACAATGATAGAGATGATAAATACAGTCGTAACTACTATAAGCACGAATGATAAGATGTCCCTAGTTTTTGACAAAAGTGAATGCCTCTATGTCAATGATTTGAGTTTTGAGTGGTTGATTGACATAAGAGCTTCATATCATTGTATTTCAAAAGTGGGTTACTTCTCAAAATAAAAGAGTGAAGATTCTGGAAGCGTAAAGATGAGAAAATAAGTTCCACTAAGATTATTGGTATGGGTAATATTTGAATCCAAATAAACGTTGGATGCTTGTTGACCTTGAGAGATGTACAACCCATTCTTGATTTAAGACTAAATTTGTTATCGATAAATGTTTTAGATCAAGAAGGATTCTAGCACACTTTTGGTGATAAGAAGTGAAAACTATATAAGGGAGCAATGACAGTTGCTAAAGAAGAGTTATATTGCATATTGTACAAGACACATTTAAAATTATGTGATGGTAGATAAGTATACACAGTGGAATCTTCTCCAAATCTATGGCATCGACAATTGAGGCATATAAGTTAGAAATGATTAAATTTACTAGTTAGTAAATCCCTTATCCCAATCAAGAACATCCTACCACTTAATCCTTGTGATTATTTCTTGACAAGAAAGTAGCATAGAGTCTCTTTCAAGAGAAGATCTATAAGGAAGATGGAGATATTGGAGATGGTGCATTCAAATGTTTATGGCCCAATTGAAGATGAGTCTTTGGAAGGTAACAAATATTTTATTACATTTATTGATGATGCTTCAGAGAAGACTTGGGTATACATGTTAAAAGCAAAGATTCAAAATTTTGAAACTTTCCAGAAATTTAATACCATTGTAGAAAGGAAGTTGAAGTTTGTGCGAATAGATAATGAAGGTGAGCATAATTTAAAGGGGTTTGAAGATTACTGTACATCATATGGCATGATACTAGATAAAACCAAACCTAGGACTCCATAACATAATGGTTTTACTGAGAGGATGAACAAAACAACTGTGGAAAAGGTTTGATACGTGCTTAGAATGTCCAAGTTAATGAAGACATTTTAGGGTGAAGCGATCAGAATTGTAGTTTATTTAATCAATCAAGCTCTATGAGTTTCCTTGAATTTTGAGATTTTGGAGAGAGCATAGATAGGTAAAGATTTCACATATCATCATCTAAGAGTGTTTAACTGCAAGGTATTTAAACAGATTCCTAAGGATCAAAGACAAAAGTTTAACTCAAAGGCAATACTTTGCATCTTTTTTAGCTATGGTGATGATTAGCTTGGCTTCAAACTCTATCACCTAGAGAAGTTTAAAGTGGTCAGGAGTAGGAATTTGGTATTCCAAGAGCACAAGAGAGGTATTGATCTTCTACGAGGAGATAAGGTTACTCATAGCAGCTTATCTTATAATGTTGCTAATTATTCTCTAATTTCTACCATTATTGAGGAATGTATAGGTGAAGAAGATGAAGTATGTGACCAAGCATAGGTTGATAGTGAGTGGGTACAACCTGGTAATGATAAGCTACAAAAACCACACCAAATCATGCTGAAGGTAAAATCATTAAGGATAATAAGCAAGAGGAGCAATTGGATCCAACAGCTAATGATATATAGCTTCGAAGGTCGACAAGGGAGAAAAGGACTTTTATAAGATATTCGAGTTCAGAATATCTGTTGGTTACTACTGAAAGGGAGCTTGAGAATGTTCAAGAGGTTGCATCATCTGAAGACAAAGATCTCTGACTCACAACTATGCAGGAAAACATGAACTTTATGAAAAAGAATGATATATATAAACTTAGGAAGCTTCCAAAAGGAAAAAAAAGTACTGAAAAATAAATAGGTTTTTAAGATAAAGAAAGATGGTGATAAGGCAGTGAAGCATAAGGTAAGGCTAGTGGTGAAAGGGTTCAGTCAAAGGAAGGGTATACACTTTGATAAAAATGTTCTCATAATGGTTAATATAACCTCAATTTGAATAGTATTGGGTTTGACTATTTGTTTAGATCTTACACTTGAGCAGTTGGATGTTAAAACAACCTTCTTGCACAGAGATTTGGAAGAGGACATATAGATGGAGCAACCAGAAGATTTCAAAGCTAAAGGCAAGGAGAATTTGGTTTTCAGGTTGAAGAAAAACTTATATCAGTTAAACAAGCTCTAAGGTAGTGGTATTAGAAGTTCGACTGCTTTATATTGGGTTATAGTGACAAGCAAACTTATATTGATCCTTGTATGTATTTCAAGAAATTCACAAGTGAAAACTTCATTATTCTTCTTCTATATATTGGTAATATGTTGATTGTGGGTCAAGATATTGGAAGAATGCAAAAATTAAAGGAGGATTTGTCTAAATATTTTGATATAAAAGATTTAGAAACTGTAAAGCAGATTTTAGACATGGAAATACATTGGACAATAAAAGTAGGAAACTTTGATTAATACAGAAAGGATATATTGAACGGGTATTAGAAAGTATCAATATAAAGTATGTCAAACTAGTTAGTGCGCCACTGCACCTCACTTCAAGCTGAGTAAGCATATATGCCCCTTAACAGAGAAGGAGAAAGATTGCATGCCTTCTGTTTCATACTCATATGTAGTAGGATCTCTTATGTATGTAATGGTGTATACAAGGCCAGATATTGCATAAGTTGTTGGGTTACTGTGTAGATACTTATTTAATCCAGGAAAGGTTAACTAAGAAGTAGTAAAATGAATTTTGAGATGCTTGAGAGGTATGTAAAGTGGACTTTGTGTTTTAGTGATGATGAGCCAATTCTAAAAGGTTATATGGTTCCTAATATGGTTAGAGATCTTGATGGAAGAAAATGTACTTCAAGTTCTCTATTCAAGTTTGCAGGAGGCCATTTTATGGCAATTTAAGCAACAAAATTGTGTCCCTTTATGTACGATTGAAGCAAAGTATGTAGTTACAATGGAAGCTGGTAAGGAGATGTTCTAGTTGAAAAGATTCTTTCGAGAGTTGGATGTGAAGCAAGAAGACTATAGTATTTTGTGATAGTCAAAATGTTATTGACTTGAGCAAAAATACTATATATCATTCCCGCACAAAGCACTTATATGTCAGATATTATTAGTTGAGATCCATGATTAAGAAGCAACAATTGATATTGAATAAGATTTATGTGGACATTAATGATGTTGATATGTTGACTAAAGCGGTTCCCATAAGCAAGCATAAGCTTTATGGTAAGCTTGTTGGGTTAGGATGTCTCTCAAGTAGATGTTGAATCATAATGTGTCTTCCCTATAATTGGGTTTAATCAAGCTTTTCTAGATAGATAAGACCATATAGGATAGTACACACTTATGTCCTTTACTTACATGGTCGTGTGAATCAATTGTGTAAGTCTCTAGAATCAAGTGCTAAAAGACGTGAAGAGCGAGAATATATTGTGTACACATTAGTGTTCATAACATAAACGACCGTAAGTGACAACTATGTAACTCTCTTTAACTATGTATATCTGCAACTTAGGTGGTGCTAGAAGAGACACTGTCACTTATACGACCGCATATATAACCATGTAATATGTTAAAAAAACCTATTTTGAAATATAAAAGAGAAAAAGATATAGTTTAATTATTCCAAAACATAAAAAGTAAGAAAAAACAAAGAGAGAGTAAGTAGAAAAGTATTCTCATCTTTTGGGTTTGGTTGAGAGTTTGTTGATTGATATATCAGCTTTGCTTTCAATCTTGAAACTTTGTGAAACAACTTGTAGGAATAAGGTGAGATATTGTTTCAAGCAAGGGTCAATTGTTCAGGACTAAACTTTGTAAATCCTTATTTGAATTTAGTGAATTTACTTGTGGGTTTGGCTTGTGATTTTTTTCTCCGTATTGGATGATTTTCCAAATAAACCTTGACGTTTGCTTCGTTATTAAGTTTCTTATTCTCGTCCTAATTTGCTAGTTAAAGTTGAAGAGTGTTTTATTATTGATCTTTTAAAGAGTTGTATTATTGACTTCCATTATTGTCATGAACTAAAAATTAGCATAGATTGAGACTAGTGAGCCTTAAAGTTGATTTAGGCATACAAATTAAAAAGAAATTACCATATCAAAAATTCATCCTTAGAGATTAATTTAAAATTCATCCAAGTATTTAGGTAAATAGTGACTTATTAAAATGCATTAGAGCAACTTTACCAACCCCGAGCTAATTTCCAATTCCTTAGATGGCGGTTATAGGAATTAGCCAATTAGGGGTTTGCATTATACAGATTTGTGCCATTTGCCTTTACCTTATAATCTACAGCATCAAGGATTTTAGGGTTAATTATTAAAAAAAGTCCAAACTTTCGCTAATTTTTCAATTATAGTTCAAACTTTAAAAAATAATAATAAAATACTCAAATTTTCAATTTTTTTCAATTATATCCCAAACTTCAAAAAGTAGCAATAAAATGTTTAAACTTTTAATTTTCTTCAATTATAGCCCGATGTTATCTGCTATTCTCTCGATGCCCTCACCCCTTTGTTTTCTATTTATTCTTCTAACACCCCAAACTACTATCGCATTGCAACGTACTGTATCCGTAAGCTCTTCGTTTCCAGTTTGTTTTCCTGGCCCTTAGTGTAAGGGCGTCAGGGCTGCATAATCTGAAAATTGAATAGTGAGAGTGTCAAGAAAAAAAATTGACAGCGAAGGAAAAAACTAAAATCAAAGGATAAGATTGTCGGGACTGCGTAATATGATTTAGGTCATTTTTAAACAATGACGACATTTTTAATTATGTGACTAAACGACGACATTTCTAATTATGTGACTAAACGACGTCATTTCATTAATCTTCATTTATTGTGTTAATTTTAGATGATGTGTATTAATAGTTAAGGTTTCTTAAATATATGATAAACTATGTCAGCAAACTTAACGAAAACATTAACGTCGAGCTAGATTGAAAAAAATTGAAAGTTTGAGCATTTGATTACTACTTTTTAAAGTTCGGGATAGAATTGAGAAAAATTGAAAGTTTGAACATTTTATTGCTACTTTTTAAAATTCAGACTATAATTAAAATTTTGAGTTTTTTTTAGTAGTTAACACGAGATTTTAAGTACTTTCAGTTCACTATGGTCACATATTTATAGAAACTATTCCAATATAACTGAAGAGGTTTGACGTGATTTGATATGGGTTGTAATATTTGATCATATTAAATTGGTTATTATGGATTTCATATTCAACTACGTAGGCCTTCAAATTTAATTCTAATGAACTACCTACTTAAACCAAATTATCATGGAGATCTTTTTAAATAAATTTAATTTTAAGATATTAGTAACTATACTTATTTGAGTTAAGACGATATTTTTAAAGTGAGCATTAAGATATGATTTAAATGCAAAGATATTCTATTATAATAAAAATTCAAGTTATATTCTTGAAAAAAAATAATGTCCAGCCTCCAACTAATATTTTAAATAGAAAAAAGTTGAAAAATATTCTTAAATAGTGGTGTAATTCAGATAGTATGTCATTTTTAAAAATAAAAACACATCACTTACTACTTTTAAGATTTATATGATAGCAAAATTACAATCCAGATTAGCAGTGAGATGTGGGATGTAAAATCCATAAATGTAAAACTCATGTACCAATTTGTAATTATATCTCATAATACTTTCACAAGTTTAGACTGACATGACTCACAAATTGAAAAAAAGAAAAGAAAAAGGGAACTCATGGTGATAATTGTTAATTTCTACACTGTATCACTTACAAAAACTGTAAATGATCATTATGACTTTCATTTTTTTCTCGGAGGAGACACATTCTTGCAATTGCAGACTGACTGTACTAATGGTTGAGAACTCAACAAAACGTCATCGTGCTATGCACGAGTGAACTAAGAACTAGTAGTAATGCGACAACGAGATGCACAGAGGCCCTTTTGTAACAATCAGCGAAAGGAGTCATTAGCCCTTGATTTCAACCATATCCTTATTGTGAAAACGATATGGAGAACATGATGTGTTAAATAATATGTATTTAGTGTTCAGTGGACAGGCAATTTCGGTGCTAAAGATAATTAAGTTGACACAAAAATCTATATAATATTCATACAAATACAATGAAATCTTGTCCCACTAAAGGGGAAGAATAACTATAGTGGGTAGGTCGGACAAGGGCTAGCACTATCGGAGTAAAGTTTCTTCAAAAAGAGAGACAGTCTTCATGATTTATTTGATTGATCAGCTGTCTACTCTCCAATCCATTTTCAATTTGATATTGGCCACCACTTTATTGAACATCATCTAAATACGTATTGGATTTGTAAGATTTGCATTTGATATGTTTGGATCATATGAGCTCATACTTAGAAGGTGGTATATTTTAATTAATCCATAACCAAGAGTAATTGAAGAACAGACCCAAAAGTTTTTTTTATATAATTTTGATGAATTGTTAGATTGAATTAAGATGGTGATAGTGATCTTGCAAGATGACATTGACAGTAAAGATATATCATATAATAATGTCGTCTCAGCCATCCGGGTATCTGACACCTGTCGTTGCTCATATGACTGGAGGATGCCTGTTAACTTAAAGGACTTCACCATCTACGTTAGCCTTTCAAGACGTCCACGTTCGAAGTAAACTTTCCTCTGTTGTATCTTCCTTTCTTTAGAAGACATTAAAAATACTCAATTAGAGTTGTCTTTGAATTATGCGGATAACATTACTCGGTAATGGCCAGAAGCAAGATCTTGCAGTTTAAAAAGGCTGTGGTTGTACTTGTATGTATCGACTTCAACACCTGGAGAGTAATTGGTAGAGCTCAGAAGGTGATAGGAATGAATAAAAACTCGGATGATAAAAACAGCATTTAATCAATACAAGGGAACTACCTTAAACACCTGAGAGGAGTTCATGTATGCACATACCAACGACTACATCTTAGTCCTGCACAAATCATTAAACTAGAATTCCACTGAGTAGACATCTTTTGATTAGATATTCTCAACGTTACAGAACTTTCACTTACCGGTTGACTTCTTGATGTTGGAGAAGTTATCCGCCTTGCAATTATGTTACTAAAGGTTGCTTTGTAAGAAGTAGAACATTATACCTTCCATCGATGATCGCTGCTATATCACCATACATGACGTTTTCACACATACTTTAATATTGAATCATAAGCATGTTCGAATAAAAGAATCTACATACTTCCCTTGAATGCAGCACTATGCAATACTCATAATTGCTTGCTCATTTTGCCAAGTTATATGTTGCATATATAAAGAAAATCAAATATTATTTCCAAAGCATCGCAGCCTTGCTTTCTGATGATAGAATTTTATCATAATTGTGGACTAGCATAATAAAATATTGTGTACAAATCCCGATTAGTTAGATGTCAATGGTAATTCTCTCTTTAACGTGTCATTGGGCCTGTGACCATGGGCCTGCTATGATGGGTAGGCTTGACCCATGTATTATAAAGCACAGGAGGCCCTATTGCAAGCCAACCTTTAAATACAGTTGCCCCATTGAAAACTGTACGTGTTCTTTTGCTGATTAAGGTTCGGAATAGTAGTAGTAAATCCTCTGCGTCTCGAATTACATCGTTTCATGGAAAACTACAATGGATTCAATGTTTCCCCAATTTCCAGGAATTTATATATCCAATTATTGAATATGGTATGTTACAATTCTAGGGTTAATTATTTGTGTTCATTAATTATGCAATTAATCTAAAAATTTCGTATTGAAATTTCCTTCATTAATAAATAATATAAAGTTAATATTTATAAATATATGAATATTGAAAATTAAGTTTATAAATATGAACAATTCGTATAAAGAAAATCAAATATTAAACACAGACAAACTCTCATTTTATTTTATAAAGAAAATAAAATATTAAACTCTCATTTGGGTCATATTTTCGCAATTTAATTAACTTTGTAGTATGAAAAATGTTTTGTAGTAAATTCATTAGTTAAATGAAATTTCCTTCATGCTCAAACTTTCTTACTTGCCCCTAATGGCCTGCTTTAGCATTTGCTACTCGTAGATTCGAGGGTGGAGACAAACTCTCATTTTAATTCGATCCCAAACAGAGACGGCGACATTGCTCGAAAACACCATGTTACTTTGATTTTTTTTTTTTTGGGTTGTCTGCTTGACGTTCTGCTCAGTCGGCCGGTTGTTTGCAATGTACTCAGTTGTTGTTGTCTGCTCTCAGTCGAGTTTTACCTTTCTTTTGGTTTAAGCCTCTTCTTAGGTGCTTGTTACAATTGCAAATCCTTGAGCCGGTTTTTTCTTTCTTAATTTAAATTTATCTTCCAAAGAAAAAAAAAAGGAAAGAAGAGCTCTTCTCTTGAAGCTCTTGTTTGTTTTATTAATGTAGTCCTTTTGGGTTGTACACAATCCAATTGTTCATATGGAATTCAATTACTAAACTGATGAAAATTTTTCAATCCAATCCTTAATTTGAACATTAATTTTTATTAAAAACTCTTAAACATTTAAATTGTAAATCTTAAATTACATAAAAAAATTTGTAAAGATTAAATTTTACAATATAAGTTTTTTAGAATATACTTTTATAGTGGAATTTTTAATTTCGTCGAAAAATTTACCTACGGTCATTTCCCTTACGACTCTTTCCATCGGTAATTTTCGTATCCAAATTTGTTAACCAGTGAACAATCAGTATTTTCCGTTGGAAATTTCTATTTGTAAAGCCAATTTTTCTTATAGTGAGTTTACAATATAAGTGTTTAGAATATACTTTTATAGAGGTATGTCTAGTTAATACAATTAAACCACTTTCAATTTGTAAGTTTAGGGTTTTGAGGATATATATGATTATGGTTTACAAATTTAAGGTTTATTTGATGAAATTTTTTACCAACGATTGAAAAACTCAACTGGTTCTACCGAGTCAGTTGTAAAATTTTTGAACCGTTCAAGTTTCTGTTTTGGTTTTTATCTTTTTGATTCGATTTATTTTAATAACATTTGTTGTTAAAAACATATCAATTTATTAATTAAGTTGTTAATTTTTATAGAATAATAAGTTCTTATAAACTAAAATAAGTATATTAATTTTTATTTAATAATCTCTTTTTTCAATTAAACTTTAAATTATTTAATGGACGAGAATAATCTCTTTCAATTATATTTTAAATTCTTTACTTTTATTTAATCTTTAGTCAATTTTATGACAGTCTAATATCGGTTGAACCTTTTAAACCTTAAATATCTTGTCTTATCGGGTTAACTTCCGATTTGATTTTTAAAACATTAGTTTTTAACCATATTAATTAACTTTTATAAAAATTGTAGGATTAAATAAGGGTTTTATCCTAATTAGAAGTTTTACTTTGTGAATAACACATGGCATATTTGGTTCATTTGGAAATAGGATCATCGGACTACTAGATTTAGTTTTGGTTCTAATTTGGTTTGTAGAATTCTACTCCTTTTAGTTTTTAGCATTAATAAAACAACCAAGACCGGTTCAACGTCAAATTTTTAATGTATCAATTTGGTTTGAACAGCTTGTCAAGAGCATCAACTTTATTTGCAAAATTAAACACGTACAACCATATTGCTTTGGCTCATCGGTAAATGTATAGATTCGTTTCACACAAAATGTGGCCGTCAATTTATAAAAGTTTATTTTACATTAACATGTACTAAGAAAAGATAGACTTAAACTTTTCGTAATAGTACTGTTTTACAAACTGAACATATAGGCCACATGATTCTATATAAAGGAAACAATGAAAAGGTTCTGTATTTCGTCTATTTCCATTGGTCAAGTGTATGAATGTATACAAGTGTAAAGTACGACAATAAGGCAGTAAATTAAGTCTAAAAATATGGTCAACTATTATGAATATAACTACTAAATCAATGGCTTAATTGAGGTCTTGATAGATAGAGAATAACGCTGAAGATAGACTTTCCTTATCACTCCCCCTCAAGTTGAGAGTGATTTCACTGTCTAACTTGTCTCAAAAATACTAGAACTTGCCTTGGGATAACAGTTTGGTAAGAACTTCAGCTACTTGGTCATCAATTGAGATATAACGAGCACGGAGCTAGCTTTTTGATACTAAATCCAAAACAAAATGAAATTCAATCTCGAGATGCTTGGATTGTGAATGGAAAGTAGGATTGGCTGTGAGGTAAATAGCTCCTAAGTTGTCACACCATAACGAAGGAAAGTCAATCCCACGAAGGAGAGACCTTAACCTTTGAACTTCACCTGCTACCATAGCTAAGGCTCGATATTCCGCTTCAGTAGAAGATTGGGATACAGCTCTTTGTTTTCTAAAAACTCAAGAGATGAAATTTGGATTACAAATAATATTGAAACCAGTAGTGAATATTTTAAGAGAACCGCCCCAATCAGCATCAAAGTAGGTATGAAGTTAAAAATTTAAAGACCAAAGAAATTGTGCCAAGAAAGTAGTGAAGAATGTGTTTAATTATCTAGTCCATCAAAAACTGAGCTTTTTCGTCTGTTGATAATACCATGAACTTCTCAAACACCCCAATTCCATGTGAAACCTTTAGTTCTTCTTTGAATAGGCTAAAGAGAAAGGCCTTTAAATAAACTTTTAGGTAAAAGATATAGACCGATAGACATCTCTTCTAGTTTAAAAAATCTTTTAAAAATTTCTTAAACTTTAAAATTTTTAATATTTTAGAAAAATCTCTTCTCTTATACTTTAGTTAAAAAAAATAACATAGAACACATACAATGTAGATATCATATTTGAATTAATCAAATATTAACACGAGTCAAAATAATTAAATTAAATTTAAATTAATTATTTAAGATAATTATAATAAATTATTAATTTAACTCAGATTTAATTAGTCCAATTAAACTGAGTTTAAAAAAAATTAAAGTGAATTGTATCAAAGAAAGTGAAGGACAATAAGTCCATTGGAGACGAACACACTCTCCTATTACAGTATGAGTCAACAATACACTACAATAAGGAGACAAACATCAGCACATTAGGTTCCTAAAAGAGACCAACGACACCGTATTTCCTACTAAAGAAGTTGGACGACATCGTATCAAGTAGTGGCCAATTAAAACGACATCAAACTAAGGGATAGTG
>JANVCL010000212.1:9413578-9428758 GCA_026546855.1 Erythroxylum incrassatum | reverse complement strand
TGTGCACAAATGGTACTGTGTACCAATCCTATTATGCATGAACAGTCCTAAGTCATTCCGATCCATCTCATCCTATGTCAAATTTACTATTTTACCCTTCTAGTAGGGGTGGGATGTTACATTAAAACTTACCTTCATTAGTTCCAATCAAGTCAATTAGAAAATTTTTATATTAAATGTGAAATGGTAAGACTTTAAAAGAGTCAAAGTTAAAGATTTTAGGAAATGATTTTTAGTTGAAGAATATATTGTCTAATAAGTTTAAAACTAAATTGGATAATAAAAGGTTATGAGATATCCAAAAGGTTAGATATAATCTTACAACCCATTGAAAAAATTATTTGTTATAATGTATACGTATAAGAAAATGGTTCTCAACATAAGTAGTGGGAGTAAGATGAACTTTGAGAAGTTTAAATATCATGAAAATAGATCCCATTGAAACTAATACCTTTGTTGATACATTTGATGTATAGTTGAAAGGCTATGAGACATTAAAAGATTCATTTTTATGATGAATCCTAAGAGTTTGTTTTAGAGATCATTGTGAATTTATCATGTTTCTAAGAAGGCTAGTGGGAGTATAATTGTCCTCTTTAGTGGGAGAAAGTAGATACACATTACTTATAGAGAATAATAATTAATATTTCTAACTGTTGAATTTATGATTGTCCAAGAATATCTTTCATTAGATATGAAAAGTTAGCAACTTAGTTATGGGTATTAGAGTTGTAGAGGTAGATGTGGAAGTTATTTACCTATTCTAGTCTAATTACATAGACAGTGTATTGAAAGTGTTTAATGTTTGAGGTATCTCACACTATGAAATATTAAAGATATCTATTATTATATGTATGAGTTGATACTTAAGTTTAAAGTTATAAGTATATTAACTTTAGAAGTAAATACTTGTTAAGGTTTATTTTACTTAGAACAATATTATTTTGAGATTGGAAATATTCTAGTGTAGCATTAATTGCTAATAAGGTCATAATACATTTTTCATTTTGTGAAAATGATTAATTAGATCAATAAATTCTTTACTGAACTTGATATAGTTCTTTGCATCATTCAAAATAGCAATGTACTATAGAATATTAGAGCGATTAGGCATGTAAAAAGAGTTAAAGTCTCATCAAAGATCTAAGTATGTATTTAGGTAGTTTTAATGGAAGTTGTAAGATTTGAGCTAGTACTCATTATAGAGAATTTTACAGAATTCTCTCACTAAATCATTATCTCAGCAGTAGCATGATCGTCATATAGAAATCTAGTTAAAGATACTTAAATGATTAGCTTAGTGCAAATGGGAAATTATTAATTTACGCTCTATAGCTACTTAGTTGGTTGTATTTTAAAGACATAATTATTTAAAGACTTTCTTTATCTCATACATATTTAGATGTATATAATAAATTCTACAAGGTAAATATACAGTGCAAATGAAATTATAATGAGATCATAATTATGATATTTATATTAAATTTATGTATTATCCCTAAATTATTCCTGGTCATTGTTCTATTGAGAATGGACATTAATAAAACATAAAAAGACTAACACGTATTATTTTTCCTCATGAAGAAAGTATTCGATCATTTAAACTAAAGTATAGAGCTATCTAAGTGAGTGCTTATTAGAGCACGAATTCACTGAACTGAACTTATATGAGAATTCCATTTTGAACATTACTTGTATGTCTATGAAAATTCTTATCACAATAATTGTATAAGTGATCATTTGACTTGAGATTTCAAAAGTTATCTCATGTAGAGATTCTTGTACTTTGATACTATTGATGACTTATTCTAGTCAAAGGTATCTTAGTTGATAGTCATTGGATATAACATAAACTATGTGGAGGTAATAGAGTGATCAATATAGGATTCATCACCTTAAAGAGATTATGTAAAAGGTTTCATTGTTGTCAATTAGTATTGATTCGAGAAATTCTTAGCTAAGGAAGAATGACACTTTGAAAATAGTTTACAAATGTCATTAATAAAATCAATTATTAATAGTAAAGAACTAATATGATTGGACTTAAATAGAGTATATATCATTTCTATATTGTATGTTCGAAACATTGTATGAAGAAAAGATTGAATTATACAAAAATAATTATGCAAAGATTAGTAAAAATGACTTTGACATTTTTAAATATTTGCGTGGTCATGATGCGTTGTTAGATATCAGTCTTGATCTATGTATATACTTGTTTAATTAAAGAATAATAATAAATTAAAGGAGTAATTTAGCTAATCTTACTATAATTTAGGGTTATAATTTATATCTATTGCTAATATATTTAGGAACCTCATGGATCACATATAAGAATGAGTTGAAGATAGAAAATATATTTTAATCAAGTTGGACTTAATTGTAAAGTTTGAAAATTTTTATGATTAAATATGAGTTATTCAATAAATAAGGATCAATATAGGATTTTTTAATCTTATTTGGGTCCAATTAGCATTTAGTTAGAATTAATTGTAATTTTAGTAAATTAATATTAAAATTAGAATTTTATTTCAATTAAATAACTAAAAGGTCGAAGTCCTATTATAAATAGGTTTAGGCTCTAAGGCGGCTAACACTCCTTATTTAACCCTCTCTATAACAGTTGTAAAGTTCTATCAACACGTTCTGTGAATACTGTTAGAGGTCGAATACTTATGCAGCTACAGTAGTTGAAATGAACTGATTTTAGAAACAGCTTGAAGGAAACAAGAAAAGTATCAAGCATTAGAATAAGGTACGAATTGATTTTTGCTACTTTCGTTATTGTTGCTGGTTTAACTGTTATGCTTACTTCTATTGGACTTCGGGCTAGTTCAAGTATTGCTATAGGCTAAGCTATAAAAGGTATTGCGAGACAACCTGAGGTAGAGGAAAAAATATGAGGTACTTTATTGTTTAGTCTGACTTCTATGAAAGTTCTAATACTTTAAAGATTGGTATAAAATTTAAAGTGATTTTGACTTTCGAGAAATTGTACAAAAATTTTGTAATTATTCCATATGCTCACGGGATTGGATCCTGTCTTAATTTCCAAACACAAATTATGATACATACATGGAGTAAGAAAATTTATAAATATTAATAACTTTATGTATTAAAAGATAATAATTCGGATCTTGGTAAAACTATTCCTTATTTTCAACCAAAAAGAAAAGAAAATTAGTTCCAATGAATTTTCCCTCATTCCTTACAAACTAAAAGAAGATTGGTGGCCAACGCATAAATTCTTACATTATTCTACTCTTTAAAAAAAAAAAATCTTTTGCCAGTCTTTGACTAGATAACTCTATGTGCCCGAGACATTATTAGAGAAGAGGTAAAGCTATAGACGCCTAAGAGAACAAATGTCATTGAACTCTGACATCAGATTTTTGTAATAGGCAGATGCAAGCCTCCCCTACGACAAGGCACGTTATTTCTCTTGAAACCAATATGTTGGTCAAGTAAAGTCCCATTATTTCTCTTGAAACCAATATGTTGGTCAAGTAAGTTGAAGTTGTCATTGTTACACTCGTGTCCAGTTGGCCTCGAAATGGTTAATTAACCACATGACTACAATGTATCGGCCTCTTCTACGGCCAACCCGGAAAAAATGATCCTTTTTGTCTTTGAATTGATAACGAGGCTATTCAAGCTGTACTTGACGGATTATACTATATGCCTCCTGTTATGTCCAAGTTAGACTAGAGGACAAAGCCTTTCCGATAATTTAGGAGATTACAGGATTGGTCTCAGGGAAAGCCGAAGATTACTCGTTTATTCGTTTCCACAGGCAAATAGTTAATCTGTTTATCAGGTAATAACTGGCAATTGCCATCTCATGAGGCATCCCTGTTTCGGAAAACAAAATCCGAATTTGCCAAGTCCAGAAGTTGCCTGATCTTGGTGAATTGTGAATGATCGTGGTTGTTAACACTTGAACAACTATGGAATGGACGTGTAATGCGCTATATACTCTCGCTACCATGATAAGATCCAGGTGATCTTCAATGTGCATTCAATGCCCTCTTGGCCAAGGATATATGAAAACAGAAACTTAAATAAGAAATCGTTGTAAGACTTTTTCTTTTGAAAATTGAAATAAATTAATAAATAATTCTAAGTTGTAGTAAAGGTCAAAGCCAACTACAAGATCAAAATCAATAAGTCACCTAAATCTCCTTCAAACAACTAAATCAGAAAAATAACCTTCGGCACAGAAAAGTTAGGATAAAAGAAATAAGAAGTTGGATTACAAGGAGTTTGAAGACTTACCACTGTTGATCTATAGCAACACCACCATTGAGGTTGTGATATAAGATGTGGTGTTCCATTATCTCCTAAATTCAACTGGCAACCTCCATAAAGCAGCAAGGAGGGAATTAGTGCTCAGATTGCTTTGACGTTGAAAGACTCCAATTGAGAATGGTATTGACTGATAACCTTCCGAAATATAATCAAACCAGTAATTAGGTTAAGCTTTTTTGAAAGAATAATTAGGTTAAGTTACTAGGACAACTTTGCTCAAAGTCATGAGCTTAATCTCCTTTGTTGAGAACTTTGAACTGCTATCAAGTTTAAGTTATAGTTAATGACCTTGAGGTAAGTTCATTTGTTTTTGTTATTTCAATACAAGCGTGAATATAAGGATATTTTATCATGATTATTTATATTATCCATCTTATAGCACTTAAAGTCAAAACCTAAATGTTTTGTTTGGTATATCTTTAAAAGTCTTGCATTTCTTTTTTACCATATTGCATATATCAAACAAGTAAAAACTATTCTATTGTCTAGTCAGCAAAGCTTAAATGATGAGGTTTTCTTGTCTATTCTATAATTTTCTCCCACTTATTATGGTGACAATATAAATTAAATAATCTTTAGACTTGAGATTACAGATTATCTATGAATTCATTTGAAAAAAAAAAGTGATTGACATTCTCTATCTCCTAGTTGTAGAACTTGCTCTAGAGATTTGAGTTTGTAATATTTCCTCTTAGCCTTTCTATGGTTTTAAGCCTTTTTTTTATAGATAACCAAAGAATAAAGGATGCCTGTAGGAGGTTGTATTCAAACCATACTAACTTGAACTAGGCTTATTTCTACATTGACATTCTAAATGACATTTAGAACCTTTTTAAACTTTCTTACTCTTAGTTGTTATAACTAGTCCACTAGGCATAAGTAATGGATCTTTTAAAGCTTGGCTAGTTATACCCCATGGAATTTGTGATACATATCAATCCTAAGTCAATTAAACACCTCAGAGAATAATGTCAGTTGAACAACTACCATGTCAGATGGATGGAATTCATTGAAACATTCTCATATGTCATTAAGCATAAATAGGGTAAGGAGAATTTTGGTGGTTGTGCGTTATTTCGAAGGTGAGTTCTTCTCACTTCTTTAAATGCGAGGCTATTTAGACTCGAATGTGTAAAAGAGCCTTTTAAGATGTTTTCTAGGATTGTGGTTATTTATTTTTTAAAAATAAATTACATGTGCCTATATGTTATATGCAGGAATTATTTGTATGTAAGCCACATAGTGGAGTTTGATAGGGCACTTTGGTATTAAAAAGATCTTACATATGTTAAATGAGCAATTTTATTTGCCTAAAATGAGACATGTAGAGCAAATGTGTGGTAAGTGCATCACTTCTTGGAAGGCTAAATCTAGGTTTCTACCACGTGGGTTATATATACTTTTACCTATCCCTAACAAACTTTGCGTTTTTATTTCTATTGATTTTATGATAGGTTTACCTAGGTCTAAAAAGAGCAAGGATTCTATATTTTTATAAATGATAAGTTCTTTAAGATGGAGCATTTTATTCCTTGTGATAAAATAGATGATGTGACTAAGCGAAGTATTATGATTACATTAGCTTCTCAAAAGTATAGTGAGAAACTAAGATACCAAGTTTCTTAGTTACTTTTGGAAATTTTATGGGGTAAATTAAGAAAGGATTTTCTTTTTTCTACTACTAGTAAATAGGACATTAACTACATTACTGAGTGAAACCATTCAGAGGAACATAAAGAATTAGGAAGATAGTATACAAATTTTGTTTATATATAAAAGAAGTTTGCATTCATCTACTGATCAGTCGCCATTCGAAGTTTTTTTAGATTTCATATACTAATTTCTTTGGATTTATTACCTTTACCTATTTATGAAATAACTAGTTTAGATAGAGTAAAGAACATTGAGATAGTAAGACAATTTTATGAATTTGTAAAGTAACATATTAAAAAGAAGAAATAACATTATAAAACCAAAGTTAAATAAAGTGGAAGACAAGTTAGCCGAAGTTAAATAAAGTGGAAGACAAGTTATCTTTGGACCTAGTAATTAGGTTTAGGTTTATACAAAGAAGGAATGATTCCTTTTATAGAGATATTCTAAGTTGCAACTAGTAGGGATGGTCTACTTTAAGCCATAAAGAAGATTAATGATAACACTTTCAAACTATAACTTCCAAGTGACTACAATTTTAGTGTTGTATTTAATTTTGTTAATCTTTCTTCTTTTGATGTGTGTTATATACCATCATCGTCGTCTTTGTCTCCGGTTAGTCGTCCATCATAGTTAGTTATTCATCCTTTCCATTTGATTTTTTATTTTTTTGCTTGTTGTTGTTAGGGAAGCTTTTGTTTGGATTGGTTTTAGTGATGTCCTTTGTGTTATCTGCGTTTATTTTAGCTGTTAATGATTCATTGTGCATCTGAATGTGTTCCTGTTGGTGAAGAATGTCAAGTACCAGTGTTTTTATTAATATGTAGGGATGAATTTGTTATGCCTATAAAATGTTCAATGAAAGGCGTAAAGGGATAACCTTGTTTTGTTTTAATATGGTAAGTTAAATGGATTCAGATACAGTATGGATAGTATTCAGATACAATGTTTATACTTTTATAACAAAAAGTAGTGTAGTAACACTTAAAATTGTTAGTTTACTAAAAATTCATAATTAAACTACTATATGGTTTCCCGAATCTTAATTGTTAACAATAACATAAGGACAAAACATATATTAGAAAAAAAAACTCGTAATGATGATGGTGAATTAAGTATAAGTTGATTAGTTTTAAAACTAAAATAAATTAAATGAGACAAATCATTCTTGGTATGGCATTGGTGGGATAGATATGAATTTGGCATGTCTTTTGCATCTTTATAATTAGTTTATATTGTACATTAATTATAGTCTTACCTAAGGATTATGATTGAAAATAAAAATGCAATGCCTACAATAGATATTCGGTCCTAAAATTAAATTGAAATTCCAAGGTTACATCTTAGGGCTTAAAAATAAAATAAAATATAAATTACGAAATGCCTAAAATGAATATTAGCCGCTGGAATCTAAAGAAAATGCCTAAAATAGTTCCATAAGACTTGAAATAAAAAATGAAACGCCTATAGGTAGTTCTTATAGCTTTAAACTAAACTAAAATGAAGTAGAATCCCTAAAATGAACATTAAGGCTTTAAAATGGAGAAAATGTTTGAAGTTGTATCATAAGACTTGAAATAAAAATGAAATGCTTAAAGGTAGATCTTGGGGCTTAAAAAATAATATTTAGATAGAACTTTATAGCTTAATAAGATAAAATAAAATAATTATAATGAATACTAGGGCTTTGAAATGGAGAAAATGATAAGAGTAGTGCCATAGGATTTGAAATGAAATTGATATATCTAGAGCTAGGTTATAAGGCTTAAGAAATAAAATGAAATAAGAGATGACTAAACTAAATTATTACGTGACTAAACTAAAATTTGAAACATACTTGTTCATTTGTGAATATTATATTAGTTTGATGCTTTATTTCTTTGGGGCATGATTACAAGTGTTATATTTAACATAGTCAAAATAGGATTATTAATCCTATAATGTGAATTGGAGTTATGCTTTTAATAATCAAGTGGATGTTTATTTCTATAAGTCTTATAGTTGATTAAAATGAATGCTATAAATGTTTGGTGTCATTAATGGCTGCATTGTTAAGTAATTTTTTTTGTTTAACAGGGGGTAAATATCATAAGACACTGAAATTTTTGTAAATTGTAGTTCACTTATAACACTTTATTTTGACGTAGGAAAAGTCTATAAGCAGGAAGCCTACATTACGTCAACTCTTTTTAAACACCCACATTAAGAAGTATGGTGGTGTGTCCTTCGTCAACACCCGATGTAGAAAACTTAATATATGTAAAATTTATACTTTAATATTAATTCTTAAAAATTACCATTTGTTAACATAAACAATTATAATGATAGAACGAAATATAAGAAAGCATTCAATAACAATCTCAGCACTCTGAAACTATTGATGAGAGTCGGAGATATTTTGATGTAGTGGGTGGTAAGGACTGCTGTAGAAGGATTTTCGATTTAGGTTCAATTGCAAACACATGATTTTGCAATCCTATACTTTTAGTAAATCTACATCTAATAGGTGGTTCGCATCTAATGATTAGAGAGTCATTCAGCTTGAGAGCACAGTGGAGAGGTTGATAGACTACATAACCTAATTTAGTAATGAGGTGGATGAATTGAAGGGAAAGGGCAACACCTTATCTCAACAGTCAGAGCATCCAGCTTCACCATCTACATAGCTTAGATGGATAAGTGAATGAAGATGTTTTGCCACTCTCGAGTCATTTGTTTGAATTCTTAATTTACAGTTATTTTCAAGATACTTATTGTTGTAGATAATAATTTTTTTATCAATGAGGATAATTTTTACTTTATATTACCAATAAACTTATTGTTTAGAGAAATTAAATGTACAAAAAAAAATCAAAAGATTATCAACAGAAAACTCGAGAAGGAAATGATAAAGCATCATAGGTACATTTACTGACAGAATGACCATTTCTGTTGGGAGTTTTAGTAGCTAAATTTACGGATAAAATAAGATGTTTTGTCAGTAAATTTACCAACAGATAAACAACTTTCGGTTGCTAATTATTCTGATGGATTTGTAAAACTTTTCCCATCGCTAAACTTACCGACAAAATTATAATAGTCCGTCGCCAACTTTAGTGATGAAATTCCAAAATTTTGTCTCTAAATTTTGTGAAGGATTTTAAATGTTTCGTCACAAATTTAGTTATGGAGTCTGAATATTTGTCCCTACATTTTAACTACGGCCGCTTCTCCGACTTCTCTTTTTGTTGGAATATCTGTCGCTGAATTGATTTGGAAATGAAAAAACTTTATCTTCCGTCAGTACTTTCCATTGCAATAGCAATTTTTCTTGTAATGAACCATTTGTTAGCCTGTACCCACCAATTTTCTTGAATAGTCCATCTTCATACAATTGTTTTTAACAAAGCTTCAAAAATGGCTTGCAAAACCTTTAGCCATTCATTTCAAAACCTCCTTAATGTATCTAAAACTGTTTGACATATGAAATAACATTTACTATATGAAGTTCATGAAAAATAAAATAATGTATATTGCTAAATAAAAATAACAAATAAATATTTACCCTTCTCATCTCATTGTTTCCGAGGATCATGTCCCTAATCCTAAACTTAAAATTGTGACATTATAAAATATGTCAAATATCAAGCTACGGCTAGGTTTGGCAAAAGGTTAGACATGGCTCAAGCTTGACCTAAAACTTTTAATATCAACTCAGCCCAAGGCTCAATCAAGCCCAAAAGTTTTAGCATGATTTTGATCATAATCGAGGTTTAGGAAATATGAAGCTTAATGAGGCTTATGTTTACAACTCAAACTCGATATATCGAGGTCGTGCAAGCTTAATGCTAGATCATGTTAAGTCAAAATGACTTCTCGATTAATAATTTCAATGAAAATCAAATAATAATAATAATAATAATATAAAGTAAGGCGAAAGAAAGTGAGACGGAAGCAAAAACTATGACGAAGCGGAAGCAAGAGTAAGAAGAAGCAGAAGGGAAAGTAAGACGAAGCGGAAGCCAAAAGTAAGACGAAGCAGAAGCCGAAACTAAAACGAAATGGAAGCAAAAGCTAAGACGAAGCAGAAGCAAGAGTAAGACGAAGCAGAAGCGAAAGTAAGACAAAGTGGAAGTCGAAACTAAGATTAAGCGAAAGCAAAACTAAGATGAAAGAAAGTAAGACGAAGAAGAAGAGAAAGTAAGACAAAGCGGAAGCGAAAGTGAGACGAATGAAGGTAAGACGAAGCAGAAGCAAAACTAAGATGAAAGAAACTAAGACGAAAGCGATACGAAGACCCGATACTACGTCGGATGGTTAATCAGTTTGAGTTAGTTACAGAACTCAACTGAATAACTGTTTCTTTAAAGATCAAGAAACAAGAAAAAAGAAGCGGTTATCAAGAAGTAGTTGATGACGAAGGCTATAAATACGAGTACGAGTCAAAGACTGTAGAAGTTAGATATTTTAAAAAGTTAGCGAATTCAAAGAGATTATGAATCATTGTATTCATTGTGCTAAACTTTAAAGCTATATTGTCTGTAACAAAGCTTGAAACATCTTTGAGTAGAAAGAAGAAAAGCTGAAAGCCGGAATAGGCTAAGTGAGAAAAGAATACTTGCTGTAAGAGACCTGAAGAGGCTCGATGAAAAGAATACTTGTATCTTTGAGAAGTATAGTGAAATATCAAAAAGGATTCTGAGGACTGGACATAACCCATGGTTTAGGGTGAACTAGTATAAATTTGCTGTGTCAATTTCTACTCTCAACTCTCAACTTTTATTTATATTGTTTTATACAAGTACTTAGAAGCGAATTGCAATACTTTGTAAAACTGTTGTTCGATAGTTCTAGAAAAGCAAGTTTTTGGAAGAAGTTTTTAAAGAGGGGATTGTATTCAAGAAAAGGATACACAATTCAACCCCCCTTCTTGTGCATTTTGTATATCGAATATTAAGCTTATACTAACTTGTGATTTGCTTCAGATCTCTCATATCAACAAAGAAAGTGTTTCTTATTCTAGTGTTCTCGCTATATTTGGAATGAACCTATATTGTATAAAATTTATGCTAATAATGTGATTCATAGGTGTGTCGCTGAAGATGAAAAGCCTGACGTTTTGACTCAATGTCATAGTTCAATGTATGCAGGACACTATGGAGTGAACAAGATGGCTTGTATCTTGGAATGTTGGTTCTATTAGCCAAGTTTGTTCAAGGATGCCCAAAACTTTGTGCTACAGCGTGATAGATGCTAGAGAGTGGGAAACATATCAAAGTGGGATGAGACTCCACTTTCGAACATCATGGAAGTGGAAATATTTGATGTCTAGGGCTTAGATTTTATGGGACCATTCCCATCCTCCCTAGGTAACACATACTTTCTGGCTGGAGTTGATTATGTTTCGAAGTGGGTTGAAGTCGTAGCTACTCCAACCAATGATGGCAAGGTGGTGAAAAGTTTTATCAAGAATATTTTCACTAGATTTGGAGTGCCTAAAGAGATAATCAGTGATGGAGGGAGTCATTTTTGCAACAAACCCTTTGAATCTTTATTGAAAAGATATAATGTGCATCATCGAATAGCGACTCCTTACCATCCACAAATGAATGGCTAAGTGGAAGTGGTGAATAGAGAATTGAAGAAGATTTTGGAGAAGGTAGTGAGCACTTCAAGGAAAGATTGGGCTTCAAAGTTAGATGATGCACTTTGGGAATATAAAATAGCCTTCAAGACACCTATAGGTACTACTCCATTTAGACTTGTGCATGGCAAGGCTTGCCATTTACCTTTGGAGTTAATGCATAAAGCCTATTGTGAAATTTGGAAGTTGAATATGGATTGGAAGCTTATAGGTAAGAAAAGATTGTTACAACTTGATGAATTGGAAGAGTTGAGATTTGAAGCTTATGAAAATGCTAGCTATACAAAGAAAGAGAAAAAAAGTGGCATAATGTTCACACTAAAAAGAAGGAGTTTAAGAGTGGGGACTTGGTGCTTTTATTCAACTCACGACTTCGATTATTTCCCGAAAAGCTCAAGTCAAGATGGAGTAGACCCTTCAAGATCCTTCAAGTGTTTCCCTATGGAGCTTTGGAGTTGGAAAATGACAAGGGTGAAGCATTCAAGGTCAATGGGCATAGATGCAAACCATACTATGGAGGGACATACTCATAAGAAAGGGAAGTCATCTCTTTCCTTTCTTCCACTCTTTCATGAATGCATATGGAATGGTCAAGCTAATGACCTTAACTTAGCATTTTTACCTTTCTTTTGCTTGTCTTTGTTACTTCTTTGTTTGATTTGTTTGGTTTTGATTATTTTTTGTTTGAGTTTGCTATGATTTCTTTGTGTTTACTTAGGTTTTGTTTGAGTTTTAACTTTTTTTTTCTCTTTAAATTTCTTGTTGGATAGTAATTTTAATGTGTTTGCAGGTTGCTTAAATGTTGGACATGCATGCTAAGCTTGGAAGAGGGTTAAAAAGTTGGAAAATCAAAATTGGGTGTCTATACAGTACCCACGATCATGGGAATGGTTCTATTTCCCCTGAACGTGGGAGGGCTCTTCAAAAAGTTTCTGGAGCCTTAACCTACGATCGTAGGAAGCACAGGGATTCCCACGATTGTGGGATCCCCAACTGAAGGATTTTTAAAAATACCTCCTTCTTTCTTCTTTCTTCATCTTCTCACATTCTCTCACTCTAAAACTTACAACCACTCACCCAAACCTCACAAATCCTTCATCTTTCCCCCAAATCTTAGTATTTTCTCCATTTTCCCATCATTATTCACTCCCTTAACACTCACTTCACATTACCCACTAAAAAATCCAAGGATTTGGTAAGTTTTTCTCTCTTTCTCTCTCAAAAATGTGCTAACCTCTCTCTTCCCTTCCCCTATGCCTTCACCACCACAATCTCCACGAAGCTTTCTTACTCTTTGTTTTTTACGTTGTTTTATTTACCTTGTTAGTTTTTTACTTGTTTATTTGTTTAATGTTATGTTTTGTGTTTTAGTTTCCTTTTATGGTTACCTTGTCACATTGAGGACAATGTGTTATCTAAGTGTGTGGAGGTGACATTTTCTTTATCAATTGCATTGTTTTATTTTGTCTTAGTCATTGTTTGCATTTTGTAAATTAGGATGCATGTTTTAGCCATATAAGCTTGTTGATTTATGTTGTTTTGTGTTAACAATGGAGCCACACTCGAATCATTTTGTTATGTGATTCTATCATGCTAGTTTGAATGAGATTGAATGCATGCTTGAACTTGGATTAGACTACTTGAGTAGAGAGTGAACCATGTTAAGTGAAGAAAAGTAGTTGGTTTCATAAGCTTATTCAGAATTTGACATTTGAGCAATAAGGTAGTGTAGAGACGCATAATGAATTTTCATTTGAGCCAATGTGAGGATTGAGCCTATATGACTCCATCTATAGTCATTTTATTTCTTTGTTAGTATGATGCTTCCTTAGGTTATTTCCTTTAGAACTTGCTTTGAATCGGATTGAGTCTACTGGATGTATGCTTAATAGAGATGATTAAGGCCCTTTTGTGTGTTAACCTTTGGCATAAATGACCTACCTTTTATTGTCCTTTGCTACCCCCGTTGAGCCTTAACCCTTTTGTTTCTTGAAAACACCCCACATTTTAAAACCTGAAACTCCATTAGCCTATCCATTCACAAGCTTAGTAGAGTATTAAGTGATGCATTAGTTTGGGATTTTTTCTACATTTTTTCCGAGATGAGTTGAGTAATACTTCTACTCTTAGATCACATTATATTTAATTGCTATTTTTTCATTGTTTCGTCAATTATATGAAAAAAGAGAAAAAGAAAAGAAAAAGGAAGAATATTTTAGTAGCATCAATAAGTGCAGAGTCGTAGTATATTTACATTTGTGTATCTCATAAATTTGTTTTGTTATTCCTTTATTCACTTATTACTTTATGAATGCTTGTGTTAAACCCTTTACCTCGTTTGACCCACCTTAACCCTTACCACATTACAACCTGAAGCAAGTTCTTTTGATCTATTTATGCATGTAATCATTGTAGAGGAGAACTGATGTATTGGCAAGCCTTTGGTAGTGTAGTTTCCTATAGAGAGCTTGAGCGAAACAATAACCATCAAACATTTGAGAGAAATGAGTGAAACCTTGAGGAAGATTAATTTTGCATTTATACTTATCTTTGAGTGATGGGGCGATAATTTGAGATTGCTTATGTACACTATTAAAAAGTAGTCATGATATGTGTAGTAGCTTGGCATTTGAGTTGATCAAACTTTGAGGGATTGCATGTTTTTATCTTTGTGAAAATGAAGTGATGGAATTGGTTAGTTGTGTTTGATGCTTGAGGACAAGAAAAGATTTAAGTGAGGGGAAGTTGATAGTTGTGCATTAGTGTGTGTTTTTCTAAGTATTTGGCATGTGTTTTTTGCATAATAGGTTATTATTGTTGTGTTTTAGGACTTATTTTGTATATTTTTGTTTAGTTTGATCTTCATGGTTATTCTTTTATGTTTGATGTTGCTTTAGAGTAAGAATTGATCATTTTGATATAGGAATAGAAGGTGGTCACCTTTGTCATTGAGCTAGGGATCAAGAAAGGAGAAGAGAAGTGGAGGAGTTGTAAGACAAGAACCCACGATCGTGGGATTCATGCTAATTCCCACGATCGTGGGACCCCTAACCCAAAGAGACACAAGTCTGTTGTGAGACCTGTTACCAACCTGATGAGTAAACTTTCACAAGTTCCTTAAAACTTATTTTTTCTTGATACTGCAACCTTTAAATAACATTTTACTTTA
The DNA here is from genome assembly GCA_026546855.1 of Erythroxylum incrassatum. Lineage (NCBI taxonomy): Eukaryota > Viridiplantae > Streptophyta > Magnoliopsida > Malpighiales > Erythroxylaceae > Erythroxylum > Erythroxylum incrassatum. Next base: position 9,414,005 of record JANVCL010000212.1, on the reverse strand, counting down.
TTATCACACCTTATCACATTATCCAGTTTCAATTGCATGCCTCACTAAAGCAAACTACTGCACCCTTTTAGACCACGTATTATATTGAGCGAGGATTAACAGATTTTCTTGCTCAAATTAGAGTTTGTTTAAACTTGCATGTCTCACTAGTAGAGGCATCCTTCGGTTGGCTTTTTTCATTACTATTTTATTATTGTTAGTGTTATTGTTATTGTTATTATTATTATTATTATTATTATTATTATTATTATTAGTTTCTTATTAGTAGTAGTTCTATTATTATTATTATTGTTATTGTTGTTGTTGTTGTTGTTATTATTATTATTATTTAATAATTATTTTTTATTTTTTATTTTTTTTGAACTTCTTATTAGTAGTAGTTTTATCATCATCATCATCATCATTATTATTATTTTCTTATTCTTAT
>JANVCL010000212.1:9366867-9400219 GCA_026546855.1 Erythroxylum incrassatum | reverse complement strand
GTACTATGTACTCCATTTACCGATTTCTTAAGTCTAAATGGAGATGTGTCCTAATCTCCAATGCCACAACATATACTTCTTTTAGACTTGTTAGTTTGCTTACCTTTAATGTAGTTGACATAAGTCACATGATCAAAAAATCCAAAGTACTAAGTACTACTTCATTTACCGATTTCTTAAGTCTAAATGGAGATGTGTCCTCATCGAAGAGGAATCCTCATTCATAATACATCATTTTATCCTAACAATAATATGCATAGAAGTATAAGCAGTGTCATTTCGTAATTTAAAAGAATAAAGACCATCAATCAAAGCACCATGTCTAAGAACGTTAGATTTATTGTATAATTGAAAACCAGAATCTGTAAAATTAAAGGTAAAACCCAACAGTACAAGTCTTGAAATAGAAATGAAATTTCGAGAAAAACTTGCTATGTAAAAGGTATTTTCCATATGTAAAATAAAACCACTACTTAACTTCAAACTACAAGTGTCAATGGCTTCCACATATGAACTCATCTTGCCTCCTGAATAGCTGTAGTGTTCACTTCCCACCAGTTTCCTTAGGTTGTGCATACCCTACAAGGTAATTAAAACATGGATTGTTCAACCAGAATCAATCCACCATGTGTTATGATTAACACTAACTATATTAGATTCATAACAAACAAATGAAAGATGAGTACCTTTCATTTCGAGCCAGTTCTTAAATTTTAAGCATTCTTTCTTCATATGTCCAATCTTTCGCCAGAAGAAACACTTTGATGCTTTCTTTATCTCAGGCTGAGGAGGAATCTTGCCTTTTCCTTTATTTTTTGCCTGATCCTTCTTTTTCTTTCCTTGAGTAGTCAACTTCACTTTTTCACCCTCTTCCCAACTCATTAATTGACCATTTGTCCTTATATGTATTGTAAGAAATTCTAAAAGAGCCATATTGTTAGGGTAGAATGTTCAAAATAAATGAACTAGGAAAGATTCTAACTTTTTCACTTATAAAGCTTCTAGTTGAGCCGCTATGTCTCTCATGCACATGATATGATCATACACTCCTTTTATCCCGGTAAACCTTATAGATGACAGTTGCATTATTAAAGTGTTGGCAAGAGCCTTGTCAGATGTAGCAAATTGCTCATCAATGGCTTTTAAAAGGTCTTTCACCTTAGTATGTTATTCAACGGAACCACAGATACTAGTAGGTATCTTAATCTTTATGAACATCATAGAGAGACAATTAGATTGCTCCCATTTGTCATAAAGACTAACTATATTTGGAGTGTTAGTTTTAGTGATAGCAGGTGGTTTGTCTTCCTTATAACATAATATATATCCATCCAACCCAAATGAACAAGCACTCTCTCCTTCCATACCTTATAATTATCACCTTTTAATTTAGGAATGTTACACTTAACTTCAAAAATATTTGCTGGTAAAATAATTGCAAAAATTATTAAACATACATGCTCAATAATAAAAAATATGGGACCAAAATTTGGCATGTTTTATCAATGTAAATCATACATGAATTCAAGAATCTAGTGACATAAAATTTGCCTGTGGGCTAAAATTCTACTAAGTTAGATCCATTTGATAAAATTATCAAATTATGTTCCTTTTTCTTAATTCTCGTGGGTAAATTAAGAATTATAATTTGATATGTTATCCTAATTAATCATATACATATAATACAAATTTCTGTGGGTAAATTTTATTCTATATATCGATTAACTACAACTAATGTTTATAGTGATCCATAAACTTAAATATATAATTTTAATCAATTGAAGATGTTGTGGCTACTCCCTAATTAATTAAAATTAAATGAATCACCTCACATTACTTTAATCGTAATTAAAACTAAATATTACAGCAAATAAGTAATAATACAAATAAATCAAATAATCATGCACAAATTATTTAATCTACTTTTGCATGTATAACATTCATAAATTTATACATACAATTGCAATTAATTACATATATAATGTGTGTAAATAGTTATTTAACAACTTTAATGTGCATAAAATCACGTTATTTAATCTTGCATGTCTAATTTAATACAAATATTAATCATACAATTTTGAATGTATAATTCTTAATATATTAGAGATACAAATTAAAATAATTAAGATTCACAAAAAATATTAATTCCAAAGAATTTTTTATCATTAAAAATCATAAATATAGGTTAAGCGCTTAATTAACCCATCAAGGAACCAAACATTGACTTAATTAATTATGTAATTAATTAAGAAATAAAAATTATTTAAAAAAATCATCTTCAACCTCCAGCTTGGTGTGACCCAATTCCAGCCCAAATCAGAGGTTGCCCAGATGTGCCAACAGCGGAGAAGAACCAGAACAGGGGATGGAACGACGATGCAATATGATAGGCAAACATTCAACGATTAAAACCAAAAATTTGTTGCATGTAAGGGGACGTTAACGAAAACAAACAACCATGTACTTGATGGTATCAGGTACATTTCTCCTCTAGCCATTGTTGCAACATTCAAGACAACATTCCTCACTCAAACCAAAATCCATCCAATGCCACCATGTGGGCAATCAAACATATCAAGCATACGGTAGACATGTCCAAAAATAAAACAAAAACAGAGCATGATAGAGGATATGCAAGGCAGAGATATACAATGGGCTCTGATACCGAATATTAGCTTAAATCAATTTACAAGCAATTCACATACAACATCCTTACATATATATCAACATGTATATATATATATATATATATATATATCCAAACATAGGTAGAAGCATAACCGAAACAACCATACCTCCAGCCATTGCTATCCAACAAAAGCTTTATCTACTGATTAAATCCTACTACCAAAATGAAGTGTTTGTAAATCTTATAACCTCTCAAACTCTCAAGTTAATGGTGTAAACTTTTCTTAAAAATAAAAGTCGAAGGTTAGAGATGTTTCAGAAACGTTGCGATGGTCTGTTACTCTCTATTGTCTCTATAATGGGTAGAGTAATATATGGATAGTTATGAGTTAGTTTTTGACAATAAAGAGCAACAGACCATCACAACGCTTCGGGTTGTGAGTCATATAGATCACAAGAATATTCCGACACAGCGCGACGTCCTTCAATTCACTAGTGTGATCCACACACACTTCTATTAAAAATGGATTTCTTTGTCACTTGAACCCTATCAAAAAATCTAATTCAAATAAGAAGTATTATTTAATTACACCTCATTACAATTTAGATTTTAATCATTATCTTAAAGATCCGATAATAAAAAAAGTTAAAATTAAATAATAAGATATATAATAAATATCTTAACATTTACTTTTATCCAATGACATGAATACCTTAGGAGCAGTCAAACTATAATCCTAAAACTGTATTGTTGTGAACGTTAAATAAGATTGCGAATTTAGAATATAAATAGATGCTTAAAGACAAGAGAGAAATTCCACGTAACAATTATTACTTGCAACGACGATGGAACGATGATATATTATTTGTATAAAGTAATGATTTTATGAAAAATCCAAATACACATTGTTAAGTGGCGTCCAAGAAACGCAGCAAATTTGGGCTGTCATTTCAACGGCCACCTCGTGAGAAGGCAATGTTGCTTAAGACAAAAACAGCTGAGATAACAATAAAGTGGTATATTATATTTACATTAGAAACGCTGCTTCGAAATGACGAGACATAGAATGTTTGAAGGATACGCTTGGAATTAATGGCATCCATTTTTTACTAGGGAAATAGTCAAATCAATAGACTGCCGTCCCGTATTCTTATCCATCACACCCAAGGCTAAGACGTTGGAGTCACGTCTGGTGGTGGGGTTGGAATTTTGAGCTGGCCAAGGATTTGCCCAATAACCGAAAACAAAGCAAAGACAACTGCATCTTGAAATAAACATGTACTCTCTTCCTTCACCTTAATTCTAATTTTTGTTTACTTTATACTTATTTTCCTTTTTTTAAATCCTATGACAAATAATATAAAAAGAAAATTTACCTTCTTTATCCACAATGTACACCTTAGCCCAATTTGAATTGTCATCAGCAAAAGTTGGAGGTTTTGTCAGAATTTAGAAATGTTAAATTAACACAGTTGTTCTCACACACACTTGTCGTGCAATAATCATAAAATCAATTGATAATTTGATGTTGAGTGCTACCAACATTAAACGATATTGCAATATATTAAAAAACAACGTCTGCATTAAATAAAATACGAGTAGACAAGATGGTTTAAACGCAAAATTTAAGATAACGAAATATGTATAACTTAACAGAAGGTCAATAAATTCAATTAAAATTTTCGAATTTAAGTGTAAATTATTTTTTGATAATACTCTTACTGGGGTCCAATTCACAACCTTAAATGTCTGACAGTTTTAGTGGTTCCCATACTCAGCGCCCACATATTAAATAACAAGACAGATATTGATTAGAAAGAAACCTTAAAAGGGAAGGCATAACTACTTGATGTGCTTGTTTGTCTAATTATGTCGTTTTTTATCAGGTTCAAAATTTAGTTTTCGTTAATTACTTATATGTGGAATATATTGGTTTGATAGTTGTGGGGATTCCAGTAAGTGATACAAATAATTGAACATAAACGTTTTCTTTTAAGGTAGGAAAAGCTCCGAATATTGGAACAAAGTAAAATTAGCTTACTAAGAATTTAAACGTTCAATAATTTCGGTCAAACCGAGTAGGAGCATCAGAACTGGTCCATTAACTCAGTTTTTATACAACTCAAGTGAATCCCGATTGTCCAATAAGCATGGATGATCATGTATAAAATGCCAATCATTTCACAGCATGCATAAAAATTAAAGGAGACTGCAGCTTAAGCGTTGATATTGGCCATGTTTGGTAATTAGTGAATTGTATTAATTGTTAATTGATTTCATTAGCGGTTAGTTATCAGTGAATTATATGAGCTGATTTGACAGTGAATAACATCAGCAATTTATTAAAGATGTTTGGTAAAATTAGCTTTTTAGTATAAGTTGTTTTTTCGTAAAATGACTTATGAGGGCATAATTTTTTTAAAAAATTTACAAGGGCATGAGTATTATACCTTAGTATTTCTTTGAATATTCTTATAAGAATTTAGAATTTAGATATTTAATTTTTCAAATTTTAAGTTTATAACTCTAAATAATAATAATAATAATAATAACCAAAAAAGAAACAAAAAATGTTGATCTCTGCAACACTGTTTTCTCCAAACTAACAAACCACAACATCATGTTTTTTCTTCAATGATTTTTTTTTGGATAAAAATGAGTTTGGAAGTAACTATTACACATTAGTAATAACAAGATCGAATACAAAATTACAAATGCTTGTTGTGTTGCGATAAGACATACCTTTAGTGGCCTTGGGTGGAGAGAAATGATCAATAAGACATACCTTTAGTGGCCTTAGGGGTAGAGGAATGATCAACTTTTGGTGTATTATCTTAGCTAGGGTCATAATCAACTTTTGGTGTATTAAAATCATCAGCTTCATGCAAATAGCTCTTAGTGAGGAGCTTTTTTAAAATCAGGTGATTGGGTTCAATCCGTCAATCCAATCAGCTAATTACCAAACGTATCCCTTAATAGTTTGACATGGTCAAACAGCTAAAACTTGTCAATCTGCCAAAAAATGGGCAATAAGTTGTTTACCAAACAGGTTCATTGTTATCTTCTCATTATTTTTTGGACAATTGGATAACGAGCCGCTTTTGACTTTCCTTTATCTTGGTAGCATTCATTACTTTTATGTTATCACAAGTTTAAGAAACCTAACCTAACCATCAAAAAGAAATAGAGAAAAGAGAACAAATTTCCAAAGTTTACAAGCAAATAGAAAAGGGATTCATACATTAAATTATTATATTTCATATGTATTGTGGTGAGAGAATAAAACAGTATATTAGTATGTTAAAGTCTCCAATTGATATGTCCCTTTTAATTTGCTAAGGAAATAATATTAAACCTAAGAAAAGGTAAAGGGTGTCATGAAATTCATATAAAGAAGAAACCCTTATCGAGTTCAAGGTAAAGGGTGCCATGAAATTCATATAAAGAAGAAAACCTGATCGAGTTCTTGATAAATATTTGTTACGATATCTTATTAATTAATTTTGCGCATTATTCTTAATTAGACAAAGTTGGATATATATGGAATATCATTATGATAAGTTATCCACCTTAGGTGGGATTCATGAAGCAAAAGGTTCCATTAAGGATAAAATCCTACTGAAGATAGGATTTATTCAGGATAATATCACCATATCTTAACAAGGATAATGTGCAAATTTTTTGGTGATTTGGAGTTATCTTTGGCAACCTATTTTGATGATTTGTGTTATCTAAGGCAACTAGATTTTTTGATGATCTTAACCATCTTGGGTAGCTGCGTTTTCTCCATTGGTTGTGTGAATTTTCTAGACAGCTGAGTTACTGTTTTTTAAGGGGAAAATTAGTAAAAAAATTAATCAATGTGCAGCTGTATTTCTTTGTTTTTGTGTAAGTGATTACATGCTCTATTGAGCTATTCTTAGCAGCTATGATTCTAAATATGTGGGTGAATAATTGGACTACTGCTTAACCATTTTTTTGTGGGAAAATCGTGCAATAGTGATAAATTGTGTAACTGTATTTTTAGATGTTTCGGTGATGAAATACATGTTTATTTGATGATCTTTTTGTGGCTGTTGTGCATGGATCTCTTAGTTATTTTTTTGAAGGTTCACAATAAAACTTTTTTTGAACGACTTCCCATGAATTCATATTGATGAGGCTGCACATATAGGGGAGTGTCTTTTATCTCAAGTGTTTTTCTTTGTTTCTGTCTTCATTGTTTTAATCATTTGAGTTGTCTTATTCTCATCTTTATTATCAAACATTGTTCCAAAAATTCTATGTTGAGGTTAGCACGAGATGATCATATTATTGGGGGTGATATACTTTCAAGGGATGTGAGTACGAGGGAATAGTATCAAGAGTTGAGTGTATTGGCTCGGTAAAACCTTGGGTAAAATTATTGCATCACAAGTGAAAGTTGATTAAGCTAGGTGAGGGCTCCGTAGACGTAAGTAAGTTGTGTTGAACTACATTACCAAATCTTGGTTGTTGATTTATTCTTTGCGTGTATAATTTTTCTTTTTGCATTTTTTGAAATATTGATAGTTGCCGACACAATTGCTTTGCATAAAGCAATCAACAGGGACAGTTCAAAGCAACTGAGGCATAACCGAATTTTGTGAAACCACATTCTTTTAGACTTTTAATTGGTATCAAAGCTTGGTTCACCTAATCAGAACTTGGTACGTCAAATTGGTGCAGATCTGTGTTTCGCAACTATGGCTGTGAGAGAAAGGGAATCAATCACTAGACCACCGTTACTAGATGGTTATAATTACCATTCTTGGAAATCTATAATGAAAGTATTTATTCAAGCATAAGGAACCGAAATATGGACTTCGGTGTTGAATGGCTGGTCACATCCAATAAAGATTAATGAAAAAAATGAAGCAGTACCTATAGATCCATCTAAATGGAAAAGGGCTGAAGAAGAGAAAACACTTGATAACTTTCTAGCAATACATGTAATTTTCAGTGTTATAGATGATGGACATTTCAATATAATATTAGTTTGTGAATCAGCAAAAGAAGAATGTGATACGTTACAAACAATAAATGAGGGATCAAAATCGATAATAGTTTTAAAACTTCAAATGTTGGCTACTAGATTTAAAGAGCTTAAGATAAAGGAAAGTGAAACTATTAGAGACTTCCATGAGAGGTTGCGTGACATTACCAACCAAGCACATCAACTTGGGAAAAAATATTAAAATATGAAACTTGTCAAGAAGACATTGAGATCACTGCTTCTTAGATTTATACCAAAAATTGCAACCAATAAAGAAGCCCATGATATCAACGAATTATCTTTGGATAAAATAATTGAGATTTTTACCAACTTTGAGAGGAATTTGTTGAGAGATAAACAAGAGAAAAACAAAAGATTGGCATTGCAAGATGAGGTTAGAAAAGCCCTGAATGACTTAGGAATGAATCTGATGAGAATGAGGATATGAAATTATTGATAATTTTAGCAAGTGGTTTAAAAAGGTGAAGAAAGATAGATCCGAGTTTAGACAACATAGTGGGAATTCATTAAACAACAATTTCAAATAACATGAAAAAACTCAAAAGGGTGAAATAAATGTAAAAAAATACAATATAATGAATGTCAAGCCTTCGAACATGTGCAAGTAAAATGTGTCAACACTTTAAAGAAGAGAAAAGGAAAGTATTATGTGAGCACTTAGAGTGAGAATGAATCTAAAAATGAGTATGGTAGTGAAGAGGATGCTGCGTTAGTTGCTTTATACAACATAAATCTAGTTACTTGCTTAATAAGAACCAGAGAAGAAACTGACAGGAAAAACTTAGTTAAAGTAGTCCAAAATTCCACAAAAAACACAGATGAATCAGTCCAGAATTCTATTTCGAATTATGGCAGTGATAACAGTGATTTAGAATATAAAAAGGAGGATATTTGCAAAACTTATGAGTTAATGTATACAAAATGAGTGCAAATGTGTAAGAAGAATGAGAATCTAAAGAAGGAAAATTATACAATGAAGAATATTATTCAAGATCTTGAGAAGAAGTTGTTATCTATAGTAAATGAGCTTGATAAAACAAGGTTGAAGTTAGTCAATACTAAAAAAAAGGAATAATGATGTTAAATGGAAGTACCAAAAAGCTAGAATAATTGCTAGAAAATTGGTAAGAACAAAGGGGACTTTCAAGGTGTTGGTTACAAAGGTGAATGTTCTAAGTTGATTAATGGGAAAAATTGTGAAGGAAATTTGTTAAAGGAGAAACTGCAAAAAGGAATTGAAAGTTTGTGCCTACATTTCACTTTTTTGGGGTAAACGGACATGTAAGACCGAATTGTTACAAGCTGACAAAGATGATATTTTAGAGGGCTCAAAACTGAAAATCTAGACACTCTTTTATGAACTTTCAGAACAACAAACATTACCAAAGGATACTTGGGTTAGTAAGGGTCAACTACAAGCACTTGTAGCTCTTAAATCCATGTGGGCTGCTTCTCATAATGGTTGGTATTTTGACATTAGGTGTTCATATCATTTGATAGCTGAAAGAAGCTACTTGAAGTTATATGGATGGTCACGTTACTTTTGGTGATAGGAAGAAAGCAAAGGTGATTGGTAGAGTAATTGTTTGCATGGATGGACTTCCTCACTTCAAAAACGTGCTTCATGTGGATAGTTTAAAAACCAACTTGGTAAGTATTAGTTAACTTTGTGATGATGCTTGTTAATTAAATTTACTAATGATGGATGCAAGGTATTGAATGAATAAGGAGAGTGCTTAGTAAGTGGCAAAAGATTGGCAGATAATTGATATATGTTGTAGGCTATTACTTCTTACAATTCAGTCGCATATGATAATACGTCTCTTTGGCACCAAAAGATTAGTAAGGTGGTAGAAGAAAACCTTTAAAATTAGTCTCACAAATCATAACAGAGACACAATGATGCTAAAATCAAAAATTGTCTAGATTTACAATTAATAGCTACTGGAAAAGAAAATGGTTCGACAGAGGACCAATTGGTTGCTTATAAGGGAGAAACCAACCAGACATCTAATGATAGAGTTAAAGTAATGGGGAATAAGCCTAGGCTTGAATTTCTTCGAGGGACACACGGACTGTGTGTTTTACATTCTTGAAGTATATTAATGTTGGTTATTTACAAAAAAAGAGGTTCAAAGGAGTTAACATCTAGGCTTTCTGAGTTTTTAATTTATGGGTTTTCTAAGGTTTAGGTGATTGGTATGTGTTTGGCTTTTTCTTACTTGTTGAATAGTATATTTGATGTAAAAATGAAGCTCTGCTTGATGATTTGAGAGTTTTGCTTCTAGATTTTGATTTATGGAGTGATGTTAAGAAAATGTTGATGCTTGGTTCGAGACCTGTAGGAAGCTTTGGATTTTCTATGCTTTGGATTTTCAATTTTTATCTTGATTTCTCTCTATATCGTGGGCTGCATGAATTTGGACAATATTCTTTCATGTGGTTTATATAAGGAGGAGAATAATTATATTTGATTATGATTCGTTGAATGCATTTTTGAGGTTTAAGAATTTAATCATTCATATGCGGATGGCTTTGATGTGAGTAATGATATGTTAACTAGTGTTTTGACTAGTGGTAGATTGTCATCTTAGCTTTTTGTTGATGCACTACGTGCTTATGATTCTTTCGCTACACCTACTGCTAATTGTTATGCCTCCTTATTTGTTGAAATTGATCGCATTGAAGACATTATTTGTTTCTGACATCTTTTTATACCAAGGGAAAAATTTTGGATTTTTGGATAATTGTTTATTTGGGATTATTATTTCTTTGGTTATTTTCTAGATATTTTCAGCTTATATGAACTTGATGTTAGTTGGAACTCGATATTCGATTAAGAGGGAGTGTCCAATTATCTTTTTAACAGGAAGTTCTAATATGTGATGAATAATGCCAAAAGGGGGGAGGGGGGAGAGATTGTTAAGATATTTGTTATGATATCATATTACTTAATTTTGGCCATTATTTGTTATTAAACATAGTTAGATATATGTGAAATATCATTATTATAAGTTATCCACCTTAGGTGGGATTCTTGAAGCAAAAGGTTCCATTAAGGATAAAATCTTAATGAAGATAGGATTTATTTGGGATAATATCACCATATCTTAATAAGGATAATGCGCAGATTTGTTGGTGATTTTGGATCCTATTTCGGTGATTTGGGCTATCTAAGATAGCTAGATTTTTTTTATGATCTTATCCATTTTAGGCAACTGCGTTCCATTGGTTGCGTGAATTTTCTAGGCAGCCGAGTTTGTGTTTTGTGAGGAAAAAACTGGTAAAAAATTAATCAATTTGTGTAGTTGCATTTCTTTGTTTTTGTTCAAGCAATTACATGCTTTATTGAGCTATTCTTGGCAGCTGTGTTTCTGCACGTGTGAGCGAATAATTAGAATGTGCTTAATCATTTTTGTGTGGAAAAACTGTGCAGTAAAGTGATAAATTGTGCAGATGTATTTTTAAATGTTCCGGTGATGAAATACATGTTCGTTTGATGATCCTTTTGTGGCTACTATGTGTGGATCTCTTCACTGATTGTTTTGAAGGTTCATAACAGAATTTTTGTTGAACGACTTCTCTTGATTTTGAGTTGATAAGGCTGCACATATAGGGTTGTGTCTTTTATCTCAAGTGTTTTTCTTTGTTTATATTTTTATTGATTTAATCACTTGAGTTGTCTTATTTTCATCTTTATTATCAAACATTAATGTAAAATCTTCTGCTGAGGTTAACACAAGGTGATCATGTTATTGGAAGTGATATACTTTTACGGGGTGTGAGTACGAGGAAATAACGTCAAAGGTTGAATGTGTTGGTTCAATAAAATCTTGAGTAAAACTATTATATCATAAGTGAAAGTTGATTAAGCTAGGTGATGGCTCATAGATATAGACAAAGTACGCAGAACTGCGTTATCAAATCTTGGTTGTTAGTTTATTATTTGCGTGTTTAATTTTTCTGGATTATCGAGAGTTACTAATATAGTTAATTGCACTAAGCAATCGACAGAGACAATTCGAAGCAATTGAGGCAGAATTGGACTTTGCAAAACCAGACTTTCAATATTATTTTTCATTAATAATGTATTATGATTAGAGAAAGAAAGGCAGAGAAAAATAAGAGGGATGATGATCATAGACGGAGTTAGTTAGGGCCCAGTGGTGCACTGAGCCCCTCAAGATTTATAAAAATTAAATATTTTTTATTTTTAATATATAGATATACAAGGACCGGGTTATTTGGAGTCCATTAATGTACTAGGTTTCTAAGATTTAAAAACTTAAATATTTAGACTTTTTTATCTTAAATTCCTGACTCCATTAATGACGATGATTCCTTTGTTTGATTAATTAGCTCATATCCATTGACCTTTTTCTTCAGACTCATGATCAGGGCATTGAAGAAGAGATACAGGTGGTAGACAGCACATTAGCCAGAAAAGACCCATGATTTTGCAAATGCGATCTTTCCGTGTCTGGATAAAAATGATCATTATTTCAATGGTTTTAGCGGTGGGGAGGGGAATTTGTCAAGCTGTCAACTATCATTTTTCTTCATTAGCACCTAACTTTCCGGCATCCAATGTTAGGACATTTCCATATCTCTCCATGTTTCATGAATGGGGACTTTTTTTTCTTTCCCAAAACGACTTCTCATTTACGTTCCAGATTCTGATCATCTTCCATGTAATAAGGCAGAAGTTTCATTGTTCTGATCAACTCATTGATTTCCACCAGCTTTCATGGATTGGCATGCACGTGGTTTTGATCCTATCAAGATGGAAACAGTACGCCATTTAAGTTGGAAATTAGATAATTTTCCAACAAATATTGGTTTCTTGTATCCTCTAGGTATATATATGTACGTGGAATGTTTGTGGTCATAATTAGTTAGGAAACTTTACGTGTTAGTTATAATTTTTAATAACTTTTTTTAAGTAATAACCCAAGTTATGATCATGTATTCAACTAGGGGATTTGATTTATAGGAAAGTAGGATTACCTTCTCTGCTATCTGATGTTTTTCTAATTTCAGTATAAAAATTTATAATAATTGAAATAGAAGTCTGAAAATTAAGAGATGCTCATGAAGGAAATGTGTAATTGGTAATTATAATATCAAGTTTCATCTTAACCACAGGATTGACAATGATTCTCAAATATCAAAGAACAAAAACCTATGCGCAGCTACAACTACAGCTCTTGCAAGTATAGATATATTTGCTTGAATAATTGGTTTAAAACTCTTCAAAAACCCTCCTTTGAAAATTTACTAAAGTACTTTTACAATGAATTCTAATCAAGGTAAAGTGAAGAAAAGAAACAAAAATAAGTTCGTAGTAAAGTAGAAAAAGAAAAACATGCTACCGTTAACAAACTGGATGCTGTTTTTAAGGAAAAAGAAACGCAAGGGGGGGTCCCTCAGTTGCATGTGCAGCTTACTGCTGTGTTTTCCACTGTCTTAAGTCCTTTTATATATATCCCTTAATGGATAAGTACCAAAATCAAAAACAAACAATTTAGTGGTGATGATGGCTCCTCCTTTCCAGTCTTGCATCACAATACAATCAATCTTCTCTTATTATCAAATTTAACCCAGGGGTATAAATAAATTGTATTGTTGGAAAGTTGTTAATACTGTCTAGTAGTAGACAACCTGTTGCAGTTGATGGACAAATCCCTATATTCCAAATCCAGCTGTACTCTCTCCTCTCTCCCCCTCACACACACATAACATAACACAACTTCGTGCCACGAATCTCGCTATCTCCTCCCTCTCTCTCCATTTCCAATTTTTCTTTCTATTTCTATTTCTCTTCTCCTTCTAAACCAATAAGATAAGACCGTGAAAAATTAAAAAGAAAATGCTGTATGAAAATCCCATGTCGCTCTCTCTAGGTAAGTCTTGAACATGTCACCCTCCGGCGTATAGTTTTGAGCCAAATAAGAGGGAGGCTACGCATTAATAAGAGGATTATTATAATAAACCTCTTCACAGAAAGATTGGAGCTTTAAGAGAGAGAGAGACCCGGAGAGAGAGGTAAAGATTCTAACTTTACGTCTATCGTCGGCCGTCGTCCACAGGGCAATGGCCGGCAGTGACTCTGTGGTGGTCCTCCTGGACCTCGTCCGGGAGATTGCCGGAATGTCTGTTGGAAATGATGGTGGGTCGGTTTTCAGAAAGGAGTATACCGATCTGGTTCGTCGGGTTTCTTTGTTGACTCATTTCCTTGAAGAGATAAGGGATTTCAAGGGTGAATCTACGCCGTTGGATGCGTCCATTTCTTGTTCTTCTTCTTCCTCTGGTAGTTGGTGCTCTGATCTACTTGTTTCCCTTCAAAATGCAAAACTTCTGAGTTTCATTGCTTCCAGTTTTGAACCCGCTAATAGTTCTGTAAGCTTAACTCTCTCTCTCTCTCTCTCTGATATTGTTGTTCCTTTTGGGGGTAGACATTCTGGGGTACGGTTATTTTGGCTTCTAGTTTCTAGTTATTGTTCTTGCGCTGAAGATAACCTGGGTTGTAGTGCTTCATTTTTGTTTGATTCACTGATATTGGTTGTTGAAGAGTGCTTCAGTTGGTAATTTCCTAAAAGATAAAAGCTTGTTGCATTTGGGAATCTTAAATTCATGTTCTTTAAATGAGGGAGTTTAGAAATAGAAGTGGGAGTAAGATTCCACGAAGACTACATCACAGTCAATTGACTGTTGGATTATTGTTTACTGAATTATCATTCTTACAATTTAAAGTTTCTAAATACCAACTTACAGTGGTTAGATAGTAAAGATTTTAACTTTACCAAAAGCAGAATTGTGAAGGGGATAATTTAAATCTGTTATTTTGGTTCCAAGTAAGGATTGGACCTATTGAAATTTAAATTCTAGTATGGATGCATATCCTTCAGAAAGGACTTCCCTTTTTATTTTTGGTTTTCTATGTATAAAAACTGTTTTAAATGAAACTCCATAATAACTGCTGCGTCCTCTCTGGAAAATTCAGTTGCTATCTTGCTGAGTTTGCTATTTCTTGGTTTAAGGATGGAGGGAAGGAAATTGCTTCCCAATTTCAGTGTGTGACATTGAAATTGCACAATGCTTTGGCTAAGATCCCGTATGATCAGTTTGATATCTCAGAGGAAGTACAAGAGCAGGTACGGTTTCAGATGTAACTTTTTTGTGATAACTTTTATCTGTTTGCATTCAGTGGATTGCAACCTCAACAATTTTTCACATCCTAGGTTGTATTGGTAAGAGCACAGTTGCAAAGAGCTATAGAAAGGCATGACTCAATTAATTCAAGAATGAATTTGGCTACCTTAACTCAGTCCACGGACAATGATATCAATCAGGTATCAAAGGGGAACAAGTTAACTAGAAGCTGGCATATTGAGAATAGCGGCAGTGGTAGTGTCAAGGAAGTTACGGAAAGCCTAGAAACTGTTTCAGGACTTAACAGCTCAAAAAGCTGCATTGTAGATCAGGCAAGTAGCAAGTCAAATGAAGTTGATGATAGCAAGAAAGATAATCCAGCTAAAACTAGTTTAGAAGACTTGAAAAAGCCTGATTCAGTTACAATTCCTGATGATTTTCTCTGCCCAATATCTTTGGAACTGATGAGGGATCCTGTTATAGTTGCAACAGGACAGGTAAAACATTTCCGAACAGACCAGTGTGTTAAACTGTCTTCTTTTTTTTTTCCTTCGATATGTGCTTGGAAGCGTCGAAATCATCGACCTTCGGAATTCTTTTACCTTTCTGATTTACCTTGAAATTTTGCAGACATACGAAAGGTCGTACATACAGAGATGGATAGATTCTGGCAACACAACATGTCCAAAAACTCAACAGAAGCTTGAACATTTGACTTTGACCCCCAATTATGTATTGAGAAGTTTAATATCACAGTGGTGTGAGAAGCACAAGATTCAGCAGCCAACTGGGTTAGCAAATGGAAGATTGAAAAAGAGTGATGGATCTTTCCGTGATGTTAGTGGTGACATGGTAGCTATTCAGGCACTTGTTCGCAAGCTCTCAAGTAGGTCAATTGAGGAGCGTAGAGCTGCTGTGTCAGAAATCAGGTCACTATCCAAACGAAGTACTGATAACAGGATACTTATAGCAGAAGCAGGAGCCATTCCTGTTCTAATCAACCTATTGACTGCGGAAGATGTTTCAATACAAGAAAATGCTGTCACGTCCATTCTTAACCTATCAATCTATGAAAATAACAAGGGACTAATAATGCTTGCTGGTGCTATTCCTTCTATTGTCCAAGTTCTAAGAGCTGGAAGTGTGGAAGCGAAAGAAAATGCAGCAGCAACTCTTTTTAGCTTATCCCTTGCTGATGAGAACAAAATAATCATTGGTGCATCAGGGGCAATACCTGCTCTGGTAGAATTGCTTGAAAATGGAAGTACTAGAGGGAAGAAAGATGCAGCCACAGCCTTGTTCAATTTGTGCATTTATCAGGGGAACAAGGGCAGGGCTGTGAGGTCAGGAATTGTAACAGCATTATTAAAGATGCTTACAGACTCTGCAAATGGTATGGTTGATGAAGCTCTGACTATTTTTTCAGTTTTAGCTAGCAACCAAGAAGCAAAGGCTGCCATTGTAAAGGCTAGCACCATTCCTGTTTTGATAGATTTATTAAGAACAGGTCAACCCCGCAGCAAGGAGAATGCAGGGGCCATTTTACTTTCCTTGTGCAAGAGAGATCCTGAGAATCTTTCTTGTATAAGTAGGCTTGGTGCGGTAATACCTTTGACAGAGCTTGCTAAGAGTGGCACTGAGAGGGCGAAGCGAAAGGCTACTTCGCTATTAGAGCATTTGCGGAAGCTACAACAGCTTTAAGAGTGGTGGCTCTGCCAAGTTGCTTTAATTTTTTTCTTTTCTTTTATTTTTTTTGTTTCACTTCCATATAATTTTTTCAATGAGTTCATTTTATCGTGAAAACTAAGGATAAAACCATGAGATGCAAATTCAGTCTCATCGATCTCTTTGTACTTATCTACTTTGTTTGCTATGAGTGTGTAAAAATGCAACCAGTCTTTTGTTCAATGAGAATTTTAACTCAAGATTTCCTTTCGGTTTTTATGTTATAATTTGATTCGTATCATAAGCTATGCATGGACTTTCCTGGTTGATTCATCAACCGTACCGGTTTTCCATCCTAGTAATGGTTGGTTGGTTGCTAGCAGATGCAATGGAATGTTGCAGATTAAGTGAAGAACATAATAGCTGCAGTGGTAGAGGCAAAGCATACAAAAGTTTCCTTCTGGAATTTGTTCCACTTCATGTCCCCAGGTATTCTATAAAGAAATGACCATGCATGGGTGGCTATATATGTTCAAAAGCATGCAAAATTAAAATAAAAATAAAATCTCATCTTGCTAAATCGCCCAATCAAGCTTTGGGATTGCCATTTCCTTTTGAAGACTCCATGCCAGTGGTAAGAATGGAACTTGAAATCACACCAAGACGCTGTTTTTGGTAAGCACCACAATATTGAAAAAGTACTAAATACTTCCATTTGGATCGTTAGTGCGGTAGAACCAAAAAATGGCAGATAACAAAATGTTAGTCTTCAAATGAACGTCAAAAATCACTTATCTCAAGAGAAACGGAGTTGGCTTCCTGGCACATTGTTATTTACTTGTTTCCTTGACATGACAGTGAAGTATGATCTTCGCCTAACAAACGGAAAAACAAATTGAATCCCTAGCTCAGAGATTAAAGCTAACCTAATTCGCAAACTTTTAACTTGTAGATGGCTTTTAACAACACAACTCGGTTACTCCATTCTAGAAAGGCAACTGATCAACTTTGGTATTATGGATGCCACAGGCGACGTAACAATGGTTCACAGAAGTCGTGAACGGTACATTAGAAAGTCGAAACAAGGTTGAGACAAAAGGCGCCTGTTGTAATTGTCAAGGTTGATTGTGATTGGTTTAGGGTTCTATTCTGGCTGTTTACAAAGAGTAGCAAAAGTCCATGTGAAATACTTCTAGGAAACTGTTGAATCCGGAAAAGGATGAATCAGCACATTTGGTCCAATTTGCGTCGTCCCGTTCTTAGTGAACTGCATCTCTGCCCTTGTGCCTGAATCATTCAAGCTGTTTACACCATGTATTTTACGTTTTTCCAGGGTGGTTCCAGGACTTCTCCCTACCGTTTCCTTTTCCTTCATCCCTCTGTTTTCTGAAAAAAAGCCAATTGGGAGTCACTTTTGGAAAACTTTAAATTGAAATCCATTTACTTGTCCGCTATAGTCATGCACTTTCTATCCTCTCCTCCTTAAAAAGGCAATAAAATGTTGTCCTTTTGTATGTATAGTAGAAAATATGGAATATTTCATAATGTCTTACGACAACAAAAGCCCCAAAATATTAAAATTATGGGAACCCTCGCGGCCCATCTATAAAACCTTTCATCACTTGTGACAGCGACAATGAGATATTTTGTCACGTCTTAGATATTAAATTTATGAAGAAGTGAAAAGTCACATAGGTACTAAGACAATTCTCTTATATTAGGAAATTAATATTTTTAAATTAAAATAAATTAAAACCCAAAAAGACTAAAATTGATGTAGGACAAATAAAACAAGCATTAACTAGTAGCTAAAATTAACAAATTAAGAAAATATAGCTCATATATTAATATGAATCACACAGAGTTCCTAACAGATTTTTTATAAAGTTTTTAGAATTCTTATTCTAGTAGGAAAGAGTTCCTAACAGATTTAAATCATATTCTAACAAAAACTTCTATAATTTTAAGTTTTAAACAATTAAGATAACATATCTAAACTAAAATAATATATTTAACTTATAACTTCTTATTTAATAAAGAATCCTAATAGAATCTAATTTCAATTCTTATCTTTACTATCAACACAATTATCAATTCTCATCCCACCAAATTAAAGTTTGTAGTTGACTACTTTTTCTCTTTTATTTCTTCTATAGACTTTAAGTTACTTTGCATAAAAAACAAGGAATAATAAGAAAAAAGATTTGGCAGTCAAACTAAAACATTACATAACAACAAATTTGCAAATCACTAAAGTTATAAATTTAGATTATATTATCCAGTTAGTACTACTCGCATTACTTATGTTATCACCTAAGCCTCTTACTATTAAAGTCTTTCTCATCTAAGCATCCTGCCATCAAACTTCTTATTGGTTCTTAATCTTCCACTGTCCAAGACATAAATTAGTAAGTGTTTTTTTAAACTTCTAATCATGATTGGTTTATGAAAAATGAAGAGTGGTGCCTTAACCATATACAAAGTGGCATTATAAATTGATAAGTTTTGAATTATTGATTAGAAACCCTAGATGTAAAAATTGGCTAGCTCAAAGAATCACCTTAAAATGCTGCTTCAATTATTGCATTGTCTGGTAAGATAGCCTTAACGAAGCTGTAACTTAGAAGCTTGCATAAAGGACCAAATTGGTGACTATCAAACTAGATTTAGATGTTCATACCATTTCTGATTTTTATTTTGAAACATTCTCGGATATGTTCCACTAAGTTCAGTAGTTGCTTTAGAGTCTAGGAAGTGTTAGCTTTAGGTTTGATGTTCTATAAGGTTTTATCTTTAAGGAAATTAGAATGCATTTACTTAACCTATTATGATCTTTTATCTATGTGAAACTTCCATATCGTTATGATTAAAAGCATCTTATTTGTGATTCTCATTGTTTTGATTACTAAGCCACCCTTACCATTTGGCACTTATAAATCCACCTTTTACCTTGTCATTTAAAGTTGTGTCACTTTTATCAATCCCTAGAAAAATTTTGAACATTTTTCCAATTGCCATGATGATGTTTATAAGTAGATCTAAGTGCTTATACATATCTAGATTGTTGAGTATAGAGATCATCAGTTATCGCCTACCTGTATAGGATAAAAAACTATTATTCTAGTGACATTCTTTTAGCAATAAATTTGAACAAGATAAGCAATCTTTATATGCCATGACCTGAATGGGCACACGATCAACATATAAAAGCCGAAAGTCAAATCCCTTAGATCACATGTAAGCTTGACTACTAGTGATAGAAAAAAATACAAAATTTCAAAAAATAAATAACAACACGAACACACATAAATATACGTAGTTAAATATAATAATATTAGCGTGCATTAGAAGAAAAATTTTCAATATACTAAATTATATCAATGTGTACACTAGAGCATAAGAATAAGTGAAAACAAAGGAAAAGCATACGTAGAGGTAGATATGTTGCAACTGACACTTATCGGAGTCACTGCTGCAAAGTTGATGGCATCTAACCTGAAAAATAGAGTTGGTGGGAGTCAAACCTCACTAAATAAGTATATATCTCCCTACAACACCTATTCACATAATATATAGTTTATCCTCGTATAAACACATATATATGATACTTGACAATTACATGCCATGTATAATAAATCATAAAGAAAAATATTTATAGGACCCTAGACTCCGAGAATAAATCCTCATAATACTATACCTCAAATGGATGTGGGGAGCTAAGCATTACTTATAGCCCAACCATACACCTGCACTCATATAGCCATAAGGCTTTCTTAGTCTAAAGGAGCTGTGGGGAGGCATACATTACCAATAGACCAACCCTCACTTAATATATCAAAAGTCACAATTATATCAATAAGATACATATCAAATAAGTACTTAGTTGTAGCCAAGCATTAACTAGGATCATTCGCTGTCATATCTTAATATCATGTCATAATCATATCTCATAATCAAACCAATCCACATCTGGTCTTAATGCATACCCATCAAGTTGCATGTTCTACACATTGTTCCTCCACCATAGACACAATCAAACATATCAACACACAATCTAAGTATCAATTATGCAATTTCACAAAATAAGCACTCAGTCATATGATGACTATTATAAATGTATACAGTATTCTATAAGTACCCAAACTCGTATGCATATACTTAGATATCATGGTAATATTCACATAGGTATCATGACAATGACTTCACAAATTACCTATGTAATATATATATATAAATACATACATACATATGATGACTATTATAAATGTATACAGTATGCCATAAGTATCCAAACTCGTATGCATATACTTAGATATCATGGTAATATTCACATAGGTATCATGACAATGACTTCACAAATTATGTATGTACTTATATATTTATATATACACACACATATATTATCACTATTATAAATGTATACAGTATGCCATAAGTACCTAAAAGTGTAGAGATAAAGAAGCCTGAAATCTAAGTGCTTTAGGAACTTTCAAAATTTGTCGGTGCTTTCGTTTAACTCCCCCATTTTGTTATGAAGTTCCCATACAAGAAGTTTGGAATATTATATCGTTTTGTGAAAAATATCATTTAAGAGGGCTAAATTCAGTGCCATTGTTACTATAAAGCACCTTAACACAAGTGTGAAATTGAGTTTGACTATGGCACAAAAATTTTGGCATAATACGCACTACTTCTGTCATGCCAGCCATTAAATAAACCCAAATAGCTCTTAAAAAATCATCAACAAAAAGAAGTGGTGTGATATGGACCCTACATATTGCAATGAATCAAAACAAAAGGCTCAATTGCTCTACTATTGCTCAAACGAAAACTATAATGAGTTTGTTTTACACGTTGACATATATCACATTTCTTATTCTTATTTTCATGACCACTACCACTAACAAAAGGAACTAACTTCAATACTGGAAGAGAAGGATGTCTTATACGCTTATGACATACTTCAAAAGAGTCTGAAACCATCACACGATGCACACGAGCTTGCGCCATGCTTAAGAAATAGTACACCCCATCCCGTTACTCACCAGCACCAATCAAGGCCCTCAAAGTGTGGTCATGTATCACACATAATTTTTTAGTTAATGTTATAACATATGTAGTATCAAGTAGCATCCGTGCTAGCAAAATAAGATTACAATTCAACTTAGGCACATATAAAACTTGTTTTAAAATCAAACCGCCTTCTAGGACTACATTAGTCATATCTCCATTAGGAAGAGTCACTGGTGATGGAAAAAGTTCATGAATGTTGTAAAAATTTGTTGATTCCCCATTATGTGTTGCGAAGCACCCCGTATGCAACAACCTTTGAGATTTGAAGTGCTTACCAAATAATTTTTCGTTGTCGAAATTAGAGGTCTTATGGGAGTTGGTCTTATTCATTAAGGTAACCAAGTCATCATTAGAGAGATTAGGAAAGCTAACTTGATCATCAAAAGTTACCCGAGCATCAGTGGCACCAAAATTCACACTTACTTGTGTAGCATTCACCATGACTTACATTGCTCTTGTAATGTGTCCTTTGCCTGCAGTGCCTCATCCACCATGTCCTCGTCCATTGCAGCCTCGGCCATCAGAAAACCACTAATTCAAGTATCCATTGAGTTAAAAGAAATCTTTCATCAAATGCCCATTCTTCTGACAATGAGAACACACCAATGATGGCCTCTCTCCTTTAGCAGTGGAGGTGCTTGAATAGTGAACCCAACAGCCTCTACCCTTTCCTCTCTTTCCTTTGTAACCTATTTGTCTCTCTCCACTTGGGTCATAAGGAAATAATCCCTACTCAGTGTGGGCAATAGATCCGTACTTAGAATATCTGCACATAACCTGCCATATAGGGTTGTGTCTGGCCCTATCAGCAATTCATTAACTTTTTCCTTCTCCCACTATTCAAGAAATTCTTTTCCAAGATTGCAAGTGCATCTGCCACATCAAAAAGTTGGAATGCTTGTAACCGACAAGCTCCTCCCACATCACCTTCAATTTCCCAAAGTAAGTGGCGATAGAGAGGCCTTTTGATTTGCAGTTGGATATCTCCTCCTTAAGTTGGTGTACACATATAGCATTCCCAATCGAAAATCACTTCTTTAGATCATCCCACAAATCCATGACATAGTTTATGTAAGCCAACGTAAAGCATAAGGTTGGATCAATCAAGATCATAATCTAGTGGACAAGCATTAAATTGATGCTCCACCAATCATCAATCTCCATCAATTTTCCATTTGTCTTAGCAATCGTGCCATCAATAAAACCACCTTTGCATTTGGTGTTAAGGGTGTTATCATCGCCTATGCCCATTCATCTAAATTTGATTCACCTTGAGAACAATTCCATGTATGTTCACCCTCATATTGTCCCCTAGTTGAAGGTAGTATGGTGAAGTTGAATCAAGTGTTTTGGACTTCTTCTTCTTGCCATCCTTCAGTTTACCATCATCACCAACCATCTTTTCTCTATTTTAGTTTTCATGTTTTCGTTGCCAAGAGCAAGTGGTGGCTCTGATACCATAAAGAATTATTGAGGGAAAAATCTGATTGTATTCCTTTAAGAAGCAGTAATAAATACACATTTTTATAGATGCCAAACTCACGTAACCTAGCTTGCTATACAAGACTAATTAGCTAACATATATACATAAAATGGATCAAGCCTAAGAAACTAATTACAACTAATTACATACATGAACCAATAATTATCTTATATTTTTATCCCTTGGTATTTCCATCAAAGAAGTTTCATTATACATGATGATTTGGGTTGCTTGATTATTGTCAAACAAAATCTTGAATTTATAATAGAAATTGATTTTGATTTGTTATTAGTATTAGAAGAGGAAGAAGAATCTAACATCTTTAATTCCTTCAGCCCTCTCTAACCGACAATCCACATAGGCTGAAGTCTTCTTTGAGTTTACTTGATTATTTTCTCCATAACTATTGCCAAAATATCATAGAGTAAAGAATTATTCACTTAACACCTCTTTTCAAGATCTTGTTTGTATGAAGAGACAAGATAATGACCTTCTTTCTTCTTAACTTTGTTTGTTTGTGGTTCTCTAACTTCGCATGGACAGTCATAATAAACAATAATCGAATAACAAGACTTTATTGTTCAATTAAGTATAGAAGTAATAAATACATGAAATTTAGATTTTTAGAGAACTTGGTTATAATTCACTAAAATTTTTGGAAAAAAAGGAAACTCTCAAACTAAAGAAACTAATATGAAGTTTTCAAAATGATTTAGAGAAGTTGTCCAATAATGACTTGTTAACATATTTTTACCTTTTCTTTTTCATTTTTCTAAGAACTTTTTCTTCTTAAGCTATTTTATATTTATTCACCAAAATTTAGTTAATATAAAACAAATTAACCTAAACCTATAGAAACTATGCATAAGGAATTATAAAAAAAACCCTTAAATTATAATTTATAGTGTACTTGCTACAAATTTTACTAATTGATATTTCTTTAGTAAGAATTTTTATGATATGTATTTACTATTAAACTTATAGTTATATTATTACTTTTTATAGTTAGATCTTTTTTTGGTTAAAAAAAGGTATCTTAAATAAACCTTCTAAATTGGGTCAAAATAATTGCAAATTTCATATTTTCTTAAAGATATTATAAATGTTGCGATCAATCTCCAAAAAGTTGAATATAGTTAAACTAGTTTTTATTTTAAAAATATTTAAACCAATTGAAATCATTCAATTCAAATTGACATTATATAAACAAGAGAAATTTAATTTAATTTGTTATCCGAATTATTTATAATTTAATTTGCAATTGTAATAAATCAATACAAAAGCCTAGCTCCTCGCCTTCCTACTTTGACGTGACTAGTACTCGAGAACTTCCGAACTGCTTAAAGGGAGTGCTTGTGCAGTAATCGGGCCACAAAAGTGGGCCTCGAGATATCATGGGAATTAAAGAAGAGACGTGGACAATCATTATTTAAGAAATTGTTGTCAGTAACTGTTGGCGCGTTCAAAAGCAGTTTCTCGCCAATTAGGGTATATATAAAAAAACTTCCTTACAAGACAGTTTCAAATATACTATATCAGTCAATGACTTTCATTGTTGGAAGAACCAACTTCCAAGTTGATGAGCCGACTATCATATTAGATTTTGAACCTTCTATGTTCACACCCAACTTCTAGTTTCAACATAGTTGATCACGAGTTTAAACTAAATTATATTATATTGCCTTTCAATCCAATAAAGGACAGACATGAAAGGAAGTTAAACATATATAGTTCTACTCCATATGGACGTTAACAGTCAACAAAGAGGGGTCAAGTGTTTAATCATATACTTGTCACCAATTTCACCAACTTTCAAACATGATGAAAAATGGGAGAAAATCTCCTACCCTTTAATAATAATAATAATAATCTTTCAAAAATTTTATATTTAAATAATAATAATCTAGTATGTAAATTATGACCAACTTTAAATTGTGGGTCATTAAATAATATTATTTTATTCTTAATTAATCATAAATAATAGAGACAAATAGTTGTTCAATAATAATAATAATAATAAAGACAAGTTACCTTATGATCAAATCTCAAACTTAATTATTTCAATAGCACTTATAACGAAAATTCTCTTTTTAGATATTTTTCAATGGTTTAAAAATCGAACTAGAAGTAAAAATTTGTAAGATAAGAGGTTTAAACTTAGAAGGTAATTAATATTAAATAATTATAAAATTAAAAAATTTAAAATATAATTGAAGAGATTTATCCTTACCTAATTAAGAATTTAAAGTTTAATTAAAAAAGTTGTTAAATAAAAATTAATTGATTTATTTTAGTTTATACTGATTAATTAATTAATTAATTAATTTTTTAATCATAAGAATTATTAAAACAAATTGAACTATAAAATTAAAAACTAATCTGAAAAAAGGAAAGTTCAAAACTTTTACTTTTGAATGGATCGAATTTTTTAATAAAATTGAGAGACAAGTCTGAACACTTTTTATTGCCATCAATTTCATCCAGTAACATAATTACCTAGACAAAATTCACATATGAAAGAGTTCAAACCAAACAAGATTATTTGGACCCCTCCACCGTGATTATCGTTAACTATCATTAAAAAAAGTTGAAAACAGAATTTGATTACGTACTCATACCTTCCACCGATCACGGGCATTTTGGAGCTCTAAGACAAGATCTCGAGATCAGTACGTTGAATATAAGACATGCGGTTGTTAGCATACAAAAGTAAAAAGGATACCAGGTTTGGTTTAGCTTGGAATGAAAGCGAAAGGATACGTTCTTTTTTCTTTTTGTCAAACAATTCACCAAATTGAGAACTGCCTTCAATATTGACCAATATGCACAAATTTTACAACTACCCTCTCATTATGTCGCCTTTTCCCTTTAAATTACACCAGCAAGTACTTGAGAGCTTTATGTCTTTTGCACTTATAACAACTTACAAGGTACACTCTTTTGTTCTTTTTGAGATCAAAAGAGAAGCCATAACTACAGACCGAAGACTTCTATAGTAAGTATGGGCAACAGTTTAGGAGGGAAAAAAACTACCAAAGTTATGAAGATTAACGGCGAAACTCTCAAGTTAAAGACGCCGGTGAAAGCTGCCGACGTGACTAAGGACTTCCCAGGCCATGTTCTACTAGAATCTGAAGCTGTTAAGCATTATGGCATTAGGGCAAAGCCCTTAGAACCACAACAAAATCTGGTGCCAAAGAGGCTTTACTTCTTAGTAGAGTTGCCAAAGGCACCAACAGAGACAGTTCCAAGAAGGGTTAGGTCGGGAATTAACATGAGTGCTAAAGACAGGCTCGAGAGCCTAATGTTGTCTCGAAGATCATCGTCCGATCTTTCGATATTGAAGCCCAAAAGCAGCGTGCATGAGGAATCGAGGAATGAATTGGAGAGCGGAGCGGTGAGGATCAAAATGAGGTTATCTAAG
Source organism: Erythroxylum incrassatum (assembly GCA_026546855.1). NCBI lineage: Eukaryota > Viridiplantae > Streptophyta > Magnoliopsida > Malpighiales > Erythroxylaceae > Erythroxylum > Erythroxylum incrassatum. Next base: position 9,373,758 of record JANVCL010000212.1, on the reverse strand, counting down.
GCAGAGGTTGAGAAGTTGATGCAAGAAAGCAGAGATGGAGATGAAGCAGCTGCTAAGATTGTGGATCTTTGCATGGCAAACACCGACAAAGCTAATGGCAATGGCTTACATGGAATTGCTCAAAATGGGGAAGAGGGTATGATCACGATGAGGCAACAAGTTCCTCGGAAACCTGACCATGGTAGCGTTGGCGAAGGTAGCAGCAAATCACGTGAGGTAAGTTCCTTGTCTATTTCTTCGAACTTCAATCCTGTTTTTAAGGCATGTTTCCTGGTACTTTATTAGATTAAAGAAAGCATATCGGAGTTGAGACTTTTTTTGGTTGGTACAATCAACGTGCTCTTATAGCAATTACCTAGTGTGGATTTCTATTTTACTAAGAAATCGAAGTCGACTAAGGGAAGGTAGTATAGACATTTAGCTCAGCTAGTAGGTGACCAAGAACTTAAGATTAATAGATCTTCTGAGAGATCCAATATATGCTATGGATTGAGATTTTCGAAGAAATCTCATGATGGCTTTATGCTATGTGGTGCATCTTATAATTTCAGCACTTCTCAACAAAGGTTCAGTAATATTCGATATTCTGATTCATTTTCAGAAAGGGCACTAGTTAGAAAAGTAATGTTGACAGAATTTCAGTTAGCTGTGAGAATTTCTTTTTCTTTTTTCCTTTTTTGTAATTAAACTTCAGTAACAATAAGCCATCGACATTCGAGGCTAATTCTTAACTCCATCCTTCTAAATCTTAAGGATAAAAGGAAAGATTACATATATTAAGACCTTTTCTATATTTTCGTAAAGCGGAGAGTTTTGTGCGTTGAGATGTTGACTTATTTTTTAATAAAAGAATTCAAAACTTCTAAATTTATATTTAACACATGTACATATAGTTTGAATAGATGCTTGTGACCATTAGGGCATTTACATCAATTTGAGTTAGCATAATTGAGCACGCTCTTGATCTATGATCTCACAAACTATGACCGAGGTCTATTGTCAATCTTATCCGATCTTCTGGGTTCATAAATTTTGGAGCTAACCGGAGAACTAGCTAGACATTAGGCTTCCATGCTTGTCGAATACAAGAAGGCTACATTCTTAGTCAATACCATCCAAAGTCCAAACCTTTGAAACTGCCCGATCTTTTTGTCAATTAATTAATGCCCTGTTGAGCCTCTCTCTCTCTCTCTCTCTCTAACTAGAAGTTAGCTTATTATAGGCCATTTCTTCATCTCTATTCAAACAAGAGATGCTAGCTTGTATTAATTGGTGGGATTGACCAGGATCTTCTCATAAATTGTGATGGTGTTGATATATAGTACAGTCACCATGTATGAGACTACATCTTAAGAAACATTAATTTGTTTAGTATCTCAATTTGTTTTAATTAGTAATAAAATTAAAGGAACTTAATAGCATACCATTCTTATTCATTCAGCTTCCTTCTCCGTACATCGCATAGACTATTGTTTAACTCCAATTTGATAAAAGATTGCCTTCTCTTCTTAATCAAGAAATACTGATTAGTCATTAGTAATTATTGCATGAATTTTGACTGGTAAGTTATCCTGCAAGGCAGTGCATGTTATGTGTTTATATTTAAGCACTTATTACGGTTCTTAATCACGTGTTGCTCATCTTGCACAGATATATAATTGAAACTGGACTTAGAATTGAATTCTGACTTGTAAGCTAGCATTTAATGCAGAACGGTTATATGCTTATTCTTAAGCACTGAGCATTACGGATGCTAACCACTTGCTGCTTATCTTCTTGGCATGATATAACTGAACCTAGACTTAGTAAAGCTCCTGTCTGTGTACTATTAATTTCAATCGACAGAGCTGAAAACCAGTAAAATTGAATGTCTTAATAGATCCCCATGTTAGAGACAGTAAATTACAATTGTTTCAAACCAGTAAACTTGAATGTCCTAATAGATCCCCATGTTAGAGACAGTAAATTACAACTGTTTCAAACCAGTAAACTTGAATGTCTTAATAGATCCCCATGTTAGAGACAGTAAATTACAACTGTTTCTTTTTGGTTTGTGAAGAAGCGAGTCAGTTTCCTGCCAGTTGGTGAGAGGGAGATGCAAATAGCAGTGGCTACCTATTGACAGTAGATTCTGCTCAAACCAAGTGCCATATGGTCGCTCCGTACAACGTATGACTCTTGTTACCTGTCAAAGACAAGACTTTATGGGAAAAGAAAAAAAATTGATCACCTTTTAAATAAGATCTCAGTGTTGGGAGTAGGAGGCATAGATCTGTTGATTACATGGTCTCTGCATCAGCCTTCAAGTTCCAAGCATCTATTAGATAAAAGCTCCATTTTATGTGTCGTCTTTATTGTACATAGAGCAAAGGAGGCTGAGGATGCGTAATAAGGATTTGAAAGAGCTTAGCTAGTGAGAGACAACATGTAAAACCTTTTTTTTTTTTTTCCTGAATTAGAACGAAGAAATGTTCTGATAACCTGCTGGGTTTTTGACAACATTTTCATCCTGTACTATCTGTTACAATAATTTAAATAGTTCATTTAGAATTAAAATAATGACTTGGTTTAAAATGTTCAAAGTCACAATTCATTTAAAATCTACTATAATATATTGATTTCTTGAAATTTTTATCTTTATAGATATTTTATCTTTGTCTCCCGTAAATTTAATGTAATGTTTTATAAATCATATTATAACCTAAAATTATATTGAGAATCTTTAGAAATAAACACTAGATCATATACTTATTATTATATTGAGTAGTATTTTGTTTAAATTAAATAAAATGTTCACTGAATAATATTTATACTTATTAGTGAAGAATTCGAATTAATTATTTTTAAGTTAATAAACAATACTAATGCTTTGAATCACATGACATTTTTAACTCCTTAATATTCTAATAATTATATAAATATAAAATTTTATTTTATTTTTAATATTAGTAAGAATTATTTAAAAAAACAACTAAATGCACGAATTGTAATTTCTAAATATATAATTTGAAGATTAAATTTATTAATTTCAGGTGTTAAATTTTCAAACATGAAGAGTTACCTAAATTGATCCTACTATATTTTTATATTTAAGAAAAATGATTCGTTAAAGTGATAAATATAAACATAAACAAATATAAACACTACACCAGCCACATCCAATGCTTTTCCTGAATTTCCCTCCTCCCTTTTTCTCCTCGTCCCTTTTGGCAGTCATCCATAAACATAGAATGACAACAGGTGGTGTCATTGACTTTGATTCATACTTTTGAGTTTCTTTAGTTAAATTTTATATTTTTAATAATTTAATAAATAAATGTCTACATTATATTAACACTAATTTCTATTCGATATTTTAAATAAATTTACACATATGAAATATCAGGTGTTATTTAAAAATTTTGAACAATTGAATTGATAGTATTATTTAAAAACATCAAAAATTCCGTTCCTAATTTTATTTTAGTCTAAAATTTGGGGAGGATTTAAAATAATGAAAAAATCACAAATAATTTAGGTTGTTTGTCTTATTTGTTGTCATAAACACTTTGCGAAAAACTCCAAGTTCGTATACAAAATAAACCAAAGCCTAAATATGATAGTTGAACTTTCGCAATTAAACTCAACATTACCAATTCTCTCATGTTTAAGGTGTTTCTCACAAAGGCTAAAGCAAAATCACGAAATTCACTAAGGCAACACAATAAAATGGATAGTAATAAAAAAAGAAATGCTTTATGTTTTATAGAAAAATTGTCAACATTTATATTTCTCTCAATTGATTCAAATGATACAAAAGCTCCAACTCTCTTTAATAAATGAAGTCTTTACTTAAATGAGTTATTTATAGGCTTTTGGAGACTTGTTAGGCAATCATACAAGAAAGTGGGCATAAGGAGATTAAGTTATTAACTTAGTTGGTGGTTGACATTCCTAACCACTTTAGACACTAGTTTAGTGGGGGAATCACATATATTACCACTATCCAACTTCTAAGTAAAAGAAACATGTGATAAATGAAGATAAGACAACCCATCCATGTTCTTCTCCATGTCCTCCCACTTCCTTGATGATTTATCCCAATAATTTTGCCACATCACTAATGATCTTCATTTAGAGGTGAAGGTTAGCCAAGTTCCAAGTCAAACTGCATATGGTCCTACTGATGCGCACTTATGGTCTAGTTTGTTCATCCATGGTATATCATTTGAGCACAAATTTGTCCCTAGTTCCACCATATACATCTTAGGAAAGTACAGCTTGTCCTAGCCAAGTCGTTCAATGCCCTACGGTCTATCAAAGCTAATTAAAGCTCAAATCATGGTTGATCCTACTAGGTTAAGTCGCCTTGGTTCCTTTAGCATGCTTTCCTTATGCCTAATCCATGCTAGGAGTTAGGCAAGGCTCACCAATGGCTAACAAAAAGGGTCCTACAATGTTAAGAAGCTAATAAACCACTCTTACTAGATGAACCTGACACCTTCATTAGAACAAATTGAAGGTAGTCATTTACCTAGTCTTTAAATTGCCACAATGAAGTTTATTTCTCCTAATTAGCCTTTGAGATTGGTTTATTTTTTCACTAAATCAAGAACTTCGTTCTCTGATTCTTCTTGTGTTGCCCCAATATCTGATGATCCAAAATATTTTTAATTTGATCATCAAATTGTTTCATTACAACTATTGGAGCTCTCTTTACTTAACTACTCTTTGGATCAAATGAATACTTATGATATGGTTTAAGGAAACTTACATGAAAAGTAGGATGTACCTTTAACTGCTCAGGTAACTTAAGTTGATTATCTAAATTTTCTACCTTTTCAAGGATCTCAAATGGCTCATCCTACTTTGGCATTAACCATTGACGCACTTGCTTACTATTGATTTTCTTTCAAATTTTCGGATTTAGTTTAAGAAGTACCTTATCCCTAATATAAAATTCAAGAGGACTTCATCTTTGATCTGCATATTTCTTCATTTGCTTGGAAGCTTTGCGAAGACTATTCCTTACTTCATCCAATAATTCATGTTTTTCCTTCATAAATCGATACGCAATCAATCACTTTCCTCTTTATATATGTTGGGCTATCTTGAGAGGGGTTAAAGGTTGTTGTCTTAGAACAATTTTGAATGGAATTTTCTCCATTGCCAAGGATTTGTGAAAGTTATAACAAAACTATGTTGTATCTTGTAAACTTAGCCAATTTTGTTAACTTTCACTTACATAATATTGTACTTATTGCTCTATAAGTAATTGATCCTTTCCATCTTTCCATCAATTTATGAGTGATTTACAGTTGAGAACTTTAATTCACACCCCTTCATGTTAAAGAGAGATGTCCAAAATTGGCCAACAAATCGAGCATCTGGGTCACTTTTAATGTCTGTTGGAATCCTAAAGTGCTTGATCATATTTTGTAGAAAAGCTCCGCAACAATAATCCAAGGACACAAAACTAGAGTTGGGTTAAAGACTGCATAGTTAGAGAACCTATCAACCACCACTATGATTGAAGCCATATTGTCCACCTTTGCAAACCCCCTAATAACGTCCATTAACATTGACATCTCTGGGCTTTTGGAGATAGGCAAGGGCTGAAGGAAACTTATCTCCTTCTTTATTTCAAGTTTATCCAATTGATAAACAAGGAAAGTTTTGACATATACCTGAATGTTGTTCACCATCTTTAGCCAATAATAAGTTCAAAAAAGGAGCACAAACATTTGTCGAACTTTAGGATGACTAGCCCTCTATGAGTCATATATCTCTTTCATCAACTACTTCTATAAGGTACCGAAACTTGGCACTTATAGCTAGCTATTACTTTTTGTTAGCAAACCATCATCATCTAGCCAAAATTGTCACATAACACCATCATTTACTTGCTTCACAATTAGGCTATAGGACTTGTCAATAGGAGTTGCTAGTTTGACTTGCTTTAGTAGGTCTAATTCAGCTCAAGTGATAGTATATAAGGTTGTAAAGACATTTTATGATTCAATGCATCTGCCACGTTGTTATGTCTCCCCAATTTATGCTTCCTTACAAAGTCATATTTGGTAAGAAACTCTTATCAATAAGCTTTCCTTACAGACAATTTCTTTTAGATCTTGAAAAAGGTATTAGCTATATACAATTTATAAGAACAATAAACTTAGTCCCCAGTGAGTGTACCCACCAAGTTTCAAATAATATACTATTGCTAACATCTTCTTCTAATGTGTAGAGCATCGTTGCTTGACACCATTGAATTCACGACTTTTGAAAATAACAGGATGTCCTTCTTGCACTAAAACTCCACCGATAGCTTTGTCTGAAGCATCCATATGTACCTTAAAAGGGAGATCAAATTTGGGTAATTTAACATAAGCTTAGTTGAGATGGTAGCTTTTAACTTCTCAAAGGCTTCATGACATGCCTCTGACTAGCACCATTATTATTTCTTCTTCAACAAATTCATCAAACATGTTTCTTTCTTCGAGTATCCCACAATAAATCCATGATAGTAATTCGATAAGCCAAGAAAAGTCCTAAGTTCTTTCACCATTTTTGGAACCTACAATCAACAATTTCTTGTACCTTTTTTGGATCCATTCGCACTTAACCATTGCTTACCAAGTATCCTGAAAACTTGATTTTTGATTGAACATACTCACACTTCTCCATCTTTAATCCCACTTAGTTTAGCATGAAAACATTCACCCCTTCTTTAAAGGGTAATTTTTTCATCTTGCTTATTAAAGGCTAATTTTGTCATCTTACCTAATAAGTAAGATGCACATGTGTCATATGATTCACAATCAAATGATCCTGAACTATCGCACATTTGTAGCTTAGTCATGCATCCCTCATATCTTGGATCCCCATCCAAAACTATTTTACTCATTCCAC
>JANVCL010000212.1:9332439-9345474 GCA_026546855.1 Erythroxylum incrassatum | reverse complement strand
AAGCCTAAAATTTTCATGAAGGAACCAACATCTAATTCTTATTTTAAGAGTTCTTAATTCTGTTTTGAATTTGAGTTTTGGTTGTTGCCTTTGTTTTCAAACAGCCTATAGTTTTTAGGGTATAACTCCCGATATAATTAACCAAATTGCATTAAATTTATGCCATTAGAATATTAAGACATAGGGGAATGGAATTTATTAGTAAGATTATAGGCAAATATGGGAATTAAAGGAAGAAAGAACAATATGCAATTTTCCTAGAGTCAAGTCATGAACCAATAAGATTAAAGCATATGTGTCCAATAGAATTGTAACACATAATTTGATAGTATTGAATTTTCCTATATGCTCAATTTGTGTTCTATTTGTGTTGACTGCTAGGTTGGATTTATTGAGTTGTTTTTTAGGCCAAAAAGACAAAATTTTAAACGCAAATTGGAGCACAATTATTTGTCAAGTTAAAGGCAATTGTAAAAAACAAATTAGCTATGCTGCGTAAAACGCAGCAACACGTCGCAACGCAGTGTTTAAAGAAAATGAAACGCACAGTTTGTACGTTATAAGTGGGAGGAGGGTTTTCAAGTTGAGAGTTTTAATTGTCTGATCATATCCACAGTGCCGACAAGGGAGAAGCAACATAACAATAGCTGTGGAGTTGGCAGAAGCATAACACACGAGGTTGGAATATTTTAAAAGCACTCAACCCTTATTTTTCTTATCACAGGTAATAGTGGGTGGCACAGAAAACAAGGATACAGTGTCGGTGTAGGAGATAAAAATGAAGAAGCAAAGCTAGTCGGTGCAGGAGTAATGCGTAAGGAGTGACACGCAGAAGGGTTTTAATGAGAGTGATTTTTAAGGAATGAAGCACTAAAACGTGGGGCTGCTTGGACTGGAGACTTGAAGCTGGCACAGAAAAGGATAGAAATCCAAGAGCTGCTACTTGGAACATTATTTAAACCCACAGATTTAATTGTTCAATCATGAATAGTAAATAGAAGAGAGCAAGTTTGAGGTTTTCGAAGCCAAGGAGTGATACGGTTTGTGGTTGGATCATGGAAATAGAAATGGTCAGCTAACTTCCCGACACCGGTTCAACGGGGATATCGACTCCAAGTTATGGTTAAGCTATTTATGTCAATTTAAAATCGTGATTTATTTTCGGATTATTGTGTTGTTGGTATTAATTTTGATGGTTTTGGAATTAATGATCTTAATAGATTATTTTGATCGTTTTATTTCGAACCTGTTGCTAAAATATTGATTGTAATCCATAATCTTTACTTTTAATATTTGTGAGTAGCATCTAACGATCGCGAATCATTAGGAATAACATAATTTATGTTAGATAACCCGAACGTGTGAGGTTACTGCCTATATTGATCATTTTTCAATTCATAATGTGATTGCCAAATTGAATCTAGAGATAGTATCCTAGGTTATTTGGTATTTAGATTTAATCAATGATCGTATCTTGGTTAAATACAACCTAAGGGAAAACTGATATTTGTAGAGCGTTCCATTAGTCTCAGATCAATAGTCCGAAAAGAATTGCAAAGACTTTAGAATGAAGGAATATGCTTAATTTTGCTTAAGCCGAGATTGACCTTAGAACCGGACCTTACTTCGACTCGACACTTTTCTCATTTTTGATTGTTTAACTTAATTTGTTTTCAATGTTTTAATTTTATTTTTAATTTCTAAGCTGTTTAAAATCCAAAAACCCCCCATATACTTTACTTGCATCAATTAATTTCATTACAAAAATTAACTGAATATTCCCTGTGGATCCGATCTTGACATACCACAACTACAAATTTTAGTGTGCAAAGTTAGGTAAATTTTGTAGTGCACTCGACACGATCTATCATAGTCCAATATAATTTTAACACATGGTCCAATAGAACTTTAACACGTGGTTCAATGGGATTGTAACACATGATTTAATAAGATTGTGACATATTATCAAATGGGATTGAAACATGTGTTTGAGACTTGAAAATTCATGAAAAGGCATATGGAGATAAGAGATGGACAAAAATTTGATGGCTTAACTTCAGATTTTCTCCTCTCTGTTTCACCTTCTTCATCCCATCATTTTTCACTTGGTGATTCTAGCAAAGTCAAAGAGAAAGGGAAGGAAAAGCATTAGAAGAACTACGTTGCCAATTTTAAGGTTTGGAACTTTACTTAGTTTATTTCTTTATTTGTGTATGATTGAATGGATATAAAGATTCATTTAGATGTTGAATGATTACCAGGATGTTGCTTTGGTGTTATTTTGGTTTTATCTTGCATAGAATTGGTTGAATATGATAAGAGAGTATTGTGTAGTAGAATTATGTCTATCATAACTCAACCTACATACCTAAAAATTGTGTGATTTCAGTTGCGTATGAAAACTAAGACATAGAGCTAAACATATCTAGAAGGGATTCTGACTTAATTCTGGTTTTATGACCTTGGAAATTGAGATAAAAAATGGTGACCTGATGTTGCACCTATTTTAGGAGCAGCTTGTGATATTTATTCTATATTTTATGAGTTAGGAGTCCAAATGACCTGATTGTTAGTGTTATAGAAACTAAAGACACATAAGGAGAAATTTCTAGAAGACCTTGAAGCCCAATTTTGTTTTTTTGTATATGAATATTAAGGAACAATTAGTGGTATGAATAGAGAAAGTGTCTGTCACGACCATTGCATTGTTTTTTTTAATTTCTATCACATATTATCCGAACCTTTATGAATGTGTATGAAAATTTTCAAACACCTAGAAATAAATGAAATAGGACTTGCCATGTTTGAATTGGGAGACTGAACATTGGAACAAAAAATTAAGCATATTGCATTCCAAAGAAAATTTATATGTACACAAATGATTTGTATGTATATTTTTTGCTCATTTGTGTATAGTATGATTATACAAGTGTGATTTTGATACCCTTATAATAGTGGTAAGCCATGAATTGCATGTATGAATGCAAATATAGATTTTATAACTTCAAATGTATATCATATGGCTTCTCAATATATGATTGGTGAAATTGACAAATGGTTAAACGAAATGTTACAGTGCCTTCTCTATTGTCTTGGTGGTGGATAGATAGGCATGTCTATAGGGTTATAGTGCAGCTACTACGGTTTGATACCTTCAGGTATCTACAGTTTGATGCCTTCGAGTTTGCACAGTACCCATCATACCTACAGAAAATGTGTAGGCTTAAGACAGAAAGAAAACTTAACAGTCATAAATAAGAAATACATCATGACATCATGAATAATTGGCACTGATGAGCATTTGTATTGGTTGTGATGATGAATTATAATGATGTTCAATTGTATTGATAATTTGTATCAATGAGTGTTGAATATCAATATTTGGCTTATAAATGTGCATTTTCGGTATATAAATAATATGTTGAAGCATATTTGCATTATATTTTTTGCTTAAGTATTCCATCATTTTTTACATGAGCATTAAATATCAATGTTTGGTTCATGAATGTGAATTTATGGTACGCTAGTTGTGACCTTTCTGAATATGTGTGCTGGGCGGATGATTGATGTCAATGGTCATCCAAACTAAGTGATTTTCCCACTAAGCTTAGCTTAGGTGTTAATCTATATAGGTCCAAGTCATTGGAGTAAGGTACAAGGAACATCTGCAGGGATCCAGGCCAACAAATAGAAGTAAAAGTGCTTTTGGAATGTATTTTTAGTTACAAATGATTGCACATGAAATGAAGAAAGGAAATTGTATGTTTTCTTTTGGATTACCATGTAAATATAAAGATGTATTACTACTGTTAAATGATAATGTTAAGCATTGGTGAGTATTATAATGCGTATATGTATAGCATTGAATAGAATTGTATGTTGATAAACGCGTGTCCGGGAATTTGGTTGCCTTATGTGTAGATGGTTATAGGTTTCATATAAGGGTGTTACAAAATACACAACAAACTTACTTCCAAAATAATCCACAAGGAGCACAACAATTTCAACCAAGGCCATAAGCTTCTTCTTCCAGTTTAGGTACATCTCTCGAATACATGGTCAATACTCTTAACACTAACACTATTCAATTTCAATTGGATGTCAAATTGAGCATACAAAACATAGAAAACCAAATGGGTCAGATGGAAGTGAGAATTGACCTTCTAGAATCACAAAGTGGAGGAAAACTACCATCTCAACCCAAGTGAACCCCAAGAACATTAGTGCTATAACTTTGAGGAGCGAAAAGGAAATTAAGGTTCCCAAGAGGACCTCACCGAGGCATGCAAATGAAGAAGAAATTAGGAAGGAGTTGGGAAAGGAAGAAAACACCTCATCTAGGAAAAAGATAAACTTAGAAAGTCCTATTATCATTAAGACTAACCATCTACCTTTTCCTAGCAGATTGATAAGGCTGAACAAGGAGGAGAAAAAACAAGGAGCTATTAGAGAATTTTTAAAAGGTAGAATTGAACATTCCTTTGCTAGATTTAATCAAACAAATACCAAACTACGCAAAATTCCTCAAGGAACTGTGTACACATAAAAAAACTGAGAGGTGATGAAAATGTGATGATGGGTGAGAATGTGTCTACGGTTTTTAAGAAGAGAGTGCCTTCAAAATGTCAAAATCCAATATGTTCACTATTCCCTTCAAAATTAGTAACACTATGATTAATAGAGATATGTTGGATTTGGGAGCTTCAATTAATGTTATGCCTCATTCAATTTATGCTTCCTTGAATCTGAGCCCTTTGAAAGACACAAGTGTTATCATACATGTAACACACCACTACCATAGTTTATATGCCCGAACATTGATAGATTATCCAAGAATTTACCCTATGGGCATCACTTATTAAGGCATCATACATAACTCAAGTATTTAAGAGTATCAAAACTTCCCATTTTATTTATACATAACACAAGTATTTAAGAAGATCAAAACTTCCCATTTTTTTCATAACATGAACATACATCATAGCATTATAGTACATAATCTACATATATATGTTACCAGCAATATATAAGAGTTTGCTACTCTTTGCAAGATGTTCTACTTGAGGTGGGATGTTAAACTCAAATATCCTATCTAGATTCTTTAGTGTCAGCTAACCGACCTTTGAGTCGTTCTTGCTCCAAAACATAAGTACTAGACTTCTAATTGATTTGCTTAAGAGTTAAAACTCCTTTAACCTGAAAAACAACATTGCAATTTTGATGAGTTTGTGAATTTAGTGAGTGAACCATTATTGACGTGCTCACTCATATTAGCACTCATTAACATATATATAGTCCAGTTGACCAAATATGCCATGTAATGAATAATTCACATCACATCACATACTTCATTCATTTCGAGCATTCAATATTTCATCTCAGTTCAATGGGCATGTTAATTCAACTAGTCAATATGGTATATCCATTCAATCATTTAATAAATAAGAATGCATATGCAAATGCACAAGTGACTCCACTTCATTTGTACTTTATTGTGACTGAGCGCCTGTTTAACTTTCTCGTATCTATTGTGGATACCGATCTCATTTTATATACTATCTCGTACCCATTATAGATACTGAGCTCATTGATAACTGAGCTTGTGGCTCTTTATGCACATTTATGGGCTTTAAGCTCTTTTTCACATAGGTCACTCCGGTCATAACTCCTTTAATTGTTCAAGCACATTCTTCAGATCTAAGTCTGGCATTCAACATTCAGTTGAGAACACATATTTCCATATTCACATACATTTAGTAAACACTTCTAATACATTCCTGAATATCAATCTCCTCAAAAAATTGATGGTCCAAAATTACCATAATCATATGAGTAGCAATGCAATAACTAAATTTTAAACAAAGCAACTAGATTATAATGAGAAAACATCTAGGTTGACTCATAAAATGCTCTAAAATAGCTATTGCCTTGACGAGCCAAGAATGTCTGGATGCGGTCGATCAATTTGTGCTTCTATATCATGCAATACACACATATATATACATTACTAATTTTTTTAATCAAGTGGATACTCAATCATGCGCAAATTGATATGCCATGTTTAATGCATGCTCAATTGTCTATCCTAGGTATGTAACCTTATTCACAAATCTTGCTCATTCATTCATCATATCTTGTGCATAACTTATTGGAGATTAGATCAATGCTTTAAGAAATCTCGATTACTCTAAAATCATTTAATCATATATTGATCCATCCCTTCCTAACATTCCATACTCATACAACTTTCCAATTTTCATTCAATCATACCTAATTCATGACTTATATCCCTTGCATCACATTTCCATTCATAAGAACACCTTCATTTCTTTAACAACTCATACTTCCCAAATTCATATACATTGATATCAAACAATCCATTCCTTAATTCTAACATCAATTATCAACTTAAAACTTATCATACCCTTAATTAATCAGTCAAACAACCACCTAATTTCATTTCAAACCTTAATCAAATACAAATACACCAAAGTAAAGTAACTCAGCCTTAGTTGGTTTAATAATAACATAAAACAAAGTTTTTCGCTTCTCAAGCATTTCTCACGATCGTGGTTACCTTTCCATGATTGTGGAAAGACAAGACATAAACTTTTCTTCTCCAGGGCGTTTCCCATGATTGTGGGAAGGAGCTCATGTTGCTTCCATGATTGTGGAATGGGTGAACATATGGTTTACCATCCCTTTCCTTCAATCTTTTTCCAAAATTTAACACCATCATACTAATCCATTGATCATACCTTAATTATAGCTAAATTATACTTCATTTCCTCATCAATTTCATCACCAATTCCAACTCAAAATCATTCAATTGATAACTTGTAAATCATAGTCTTTCATGCATCATAATCAAAACAGAACTATCATTCACTTTCATACATATAACCCTAACTTATCAATTTTCTGGAACACTCCCAATATACCCGTTTTTCTGTATAGTTACATCATCATTTACACTTCAAATCTCAACCTAAACCATCCATATAATCCACTACTTTCAAGCATTAAAAAAAACAGAAACCATACATTCATTCATCAAATTCTAACATAACTTTAACATCAACCCCATATATCACTCATCTCAATTTAATCATCATGAATGTTTCTATTTTAACATGCCAAAGAGATCAAAAATCACTTACTTGATTAGCCCTAATTCCACCTCAATCTTCAAGTTAACTTAATCTTCCAAACATGCAAGGATAACGCATACTCCAAGAATAAGATGAAAACACAAAAAGGGGTTTCATCAACAAAATGAAGCAGCAAAATTTTGGAGTGAAAAAGTCCAAAATTTTAGAAAAATACCAAGGTTGTAAGGGTTGTGTATGGGCGTTGATGATGAGAGAAGGAGGAGGAGTTAGCATGTAGCAAGAACAAAATAAAAGGTGGTCTTTCATATGTGTGTCGTTGGTATATATGTGTGGTAAGGATTGAGACACTTGGCAAGACACTTGTCAAGTAAAGAGCTAGGTTATTGTCCTCTTCCTAAACCACAGTCACTTAATAATTAGTCAAATTGTCTTATGATCAATAGACCATTTGTCACTAATTTAATCAAGCCATGTGTTACACACTAATGCCATATGTCACTATTTTATAGGTCTAGTCAACCTAAATTTTTATGTATCAATTTATCTTTCTATTCAACATTTTTCTTATACTAGATACTCATATTACTTCATCAATCACTCAAATGTAACATTAATTTCCAATTCACTAATTTAATCTATCAAACCAAAATTCAGGTACTTCCATAGCAGTTTCTTTATAGGAGAATCTGAAGAAAAAGGTGCCATCATTGTTAAGCAACAAGTCCACCAAACCATGTTGCTTCCAATGTGTTTTTGCCCATTGCTTAATAATTGGATATGCTACTCTCTTGTCAAAAAATATCCAATTAATGGGGAACTCCATTTTTTGTGCACTAGCTTTTGAAACCTCGATGGGTGGTGAGACAACAGGCTATTCAACTCATGTTTTAGTTGGAAAGAAATTGATCTTAATTTCTGATTAGTGATCTCCAGCAACTTTCACCCATGTTCTCTTAGTACCATTAGAATGTTTGTTTCCACAAGCTTTGGGACAGGCATATGTAAAGGTTCATCCAAAAATGAAGACATTTGATCTTGAGGTGTGGTTGGAGAAGTCATTTGCATTGACTTCTGTACTAAAATAGGTGGAAGCTCAGAAATGAAAATATTATCCAACAGATAAAGCTTACGTTTGACAAATATAATGATAGCTAAAGTGGTCAACAACAAACTGAAGGAGAAGCAACTTTATATTTGCTTAAGAAGAAGCATGAAGCAAGGTTAATAAGTTGTGAAGAAGTATGGAAGTAGTAAAACTGATGTAAGAGGAAGGTAAGGTAACAAAGATAGAGCAGAATGCTCGTACATACAGATAGCAAAAGTAAGAGAAGTATTGAGATTTGCAAGGAGCAAGAAAACAATGATAAGTGAAGATGGAAGCAGAATCTAAATAAATCAGGAGACACCTTAACATCTTCATGTTGTTTACCAACTCTATTTCATTGCTAATTGAGGGCCTCCAAATAGGAAGATGCAGAAATTTAGCTTATTCTTATAACAATGGAATAAAACAATCTTGTTTCCAACATGTACTTAATATTTTAAGAAGGGATTTTAAAATAATATTTTCAACTCCTTGAAAATTATATTAAACTCATTAATTCCTAAATGAATTGAATTCCTGTTCCAAATAAAAATTCAATTTGATTTGAATTTTTTAAAATTCAATTGTATTAAACTCATTAATTCCTAATTAAAAATAAAATTTAATAAATTATATTTCTCACTTATTATAGTTTAGAATTGTATAAGTAAGACATTTAATCAAATTAGAAAACTATTTCTAATCTTATTAGCAATAACTTGTCCTTAATTAGAAAACAATTTTCTAATATTAAAAGGGAAAAATACTTTTAAAATTAAATAAATCACATTTTATTTAATTAAGAAAGTCATTTATATTATTTATTTAGATATTTTTATTAGTTTATTAGAAAAAATTTCCTTAATAAATTAGAAAACTATTTTTCAAAATTATAAAAGAAAACTTAATTGTCTCAATTAATAAATAAAAACACCTTTTCAAAAATTTATTCAAGAAAATTACCTTTTCCAATAAATCGAGAAACTTATTATTCATAAATAAATAGAATAATGATTCTCTTAAAAAAAGTAAAATCATAAATTTAATTTATCTCAATCAAATTGAAATGGATATATTTAATTGATGGTAGTGGATCGGTCCCAGCTCGAGCTCAAGCTCGAGCCCTAGCTAGAGCCCGATTCAACCTGTCCCAATTTTTTTAAAATTAAAAAAGTAAAAATTAAGTCGTTTTAAATAAAACAACGTCATTTTGCTTATAAAGGTAGGGCCTGGACAGCCTGAGCCAGAGTCTGAGACTAAGCTCGACCAGAGGCCTAATCAACCTAGACCTAGCCTATGGACTTTAGGAGGCTCGGGACTAGTTATCATTTTTTATTTTAAGGAGTCTAATTAATTAATTTTAATCTAATTAAAATAATTAATTTTATTTTAAAAACAAGTTTTAAAAAATTAATTAGAAATTATTATAATTATTAACCTTAATCAAATTAATAAAACTAATTAATATGATTTTTAATTTATTTTGAATTTAAAAATATGATTCTAGAATTGGGTTACTCTTAATCCAAGAACTAAACAAGCTCAAAACTAGGTTTAGAATATCTTATTTCAATACTCAAACAACCCTTATTCTAACTTTATATTACACTAACCTAATCACTAAATAGTATTATTTTATACTCAAACAACTCTTATTCTAACAAGTTTTTAAGATTTAGATCTAATCTAATATTAAAACTTAGGCTTTGTAGTAACTTAATATGAACTTTTCATATTGTTAGAAAAATTAGATTTACCTTGTAAACTATTTGTTATTCAATTCCAAATTTATAATCAATAACAATCAAATATTTTCAATCAAAATTAAATTTAGTTCTAATACTACTTTTAGAAAATAATGGCGAGATATGATCTCGTGCGTGGCAGAATAATTATAAAATCTTTTTATTTTAATTTCTAAAATCCAAGATCACTAAATTCTATAAATTGATTAACATATAAATCATAATAAAGTATAAATCATAATTTGTCCCTTATTCTGAAGCTTGATCTTTTTTTATCGTATCCTCAAATCGTTCCTACCTAAAGTTGACTCATCTCTACCACTGTAGTTCCAGTATCCAACTTCTAACGGTACTCACAGAATAAGTTGAGCGAACTTTGTTACTATTATAAAGAGTGTTACGTAAGGAGTGATAACTCCCTTAGAGTATAAGCCTATTTGTAGTAGATTTTGGACATTTTATTAATTTAATTAAAATTAAATTCCTGATTTTAATTAAACTTTAATTAGAATTACAATTTATTCTAATTAAATTCCTATGATGATCAAATAAGGTCCAATATCTTATATTGATTCTTATTTAATAAGTATATCATATTTAGTCACAAAATTTTTCAAACTTTACAATCAAGTCTAATTTGATTAAAATATTTTTTTCTCTTCAACCCATTTTTTATGGTTGACCCATTTGTTTCCATATATATTGGCAATGAATATAAATTAGAACCCTAAATTATATTTATGATTAGATAAATTAAACTATTTTAATTTATCTTTATTTCTCTAATTAAAAAATTTATAACCATATATCAAGATTGACATCTAGCAATGCATCATGATGACCTAAATATTTATGAATGTCAATGTGGTTTTAACTAACCTTTTTGTGAATGATTTTTTTGTATAATTTAATATTTTCATCGTATATTCTAATTAGGCATAGAACATAAAATTAATGTCTACTGTATTTTGAGTTCAATCATATTAGTTTTCCACTATTAGTAATTGATTCAATTAATGAAATTTGTAAACTATTTTACAAAGTATCATTCCATCTTGGCTAAGTATTTCCCGAATGAATACTAATTGAGAATAATGAATCATTCTCCCTAATTACTTTAGGGTGATGAATCATATATTGATTACTCTACTACCTCCATATATTTCATGCTATATTCAATGACTATTGTTTAAGCTAACTTTGACTAGAATATTTTTTTATACCAATTCTTGTATAAGATAACTTTGGTGATCTTAAGTCAAAGAATCATTTATACAATTATCACAATGATAATTTCCATAAACATACAAGTAATATTACAAATAGATTTTTTATGTGGGGTTAGTTTAATGAAATTGCTCTGTAATAAGTACCCACACATTTGTTTAAATATCTTAATACTTTAGTCTATAAGATCGACTATGTCCTTCATAAGAAAAAATATAACAAGTGCTAGTCTTTTAAAATTCTATTAACATTCAATCTTAATAGAATATTATCTAGGAACAATTTAGGGATGATAAATCAATGCAATATGAATCTCATAATTATAATTTCATCATAATTTCATTTACAATCTATATTTATCATATACATATGAATATGTATAAGATAAAGAATGTCTTTAAATGATTATGTCACTATACTACAACCGACTGATTGTAGGATATAAACCAATATTGAATACATAATATGGGTTAGCAACTTCAAATTCTTTCATTATGGTGATCTAAAGGCAGGAAAGGAACTCGCGTATTTTTGAAACAAACATACAAACCTTAATGAAGTGACAAAACTCACCACTAACTGGACTTAACAACTCATTTCTGCTCATAACCTACAAGATTGCATGAGGCTCATGTTATATCAACTATGGAATGTTTGAAGTTCTTCTAAGGGTATACTAATTCTCTATATTCTCTCTTAGATTTCTTAGTAGATTGTGATGTCCTTAACTTTGTGGTTGGCTTACTGTTAGACTCCTAAGTCCTAATTGTTAAATCATGCAAACATTAGTGAGCCTTAATCAATATTTGACACTTAGGATAATAGAATAAGACAAAGACTTACGAGTAGACAAGGAAAAGAGGCATTATCAATGAAAGCTTGAAAGTAGGTTAGTGTTGGCATGCGTTGGTGCACATTGGAAAAAGTCTTTGACTAGATATAAGATTCAGATGTTAGGCTAAAAGATAAGTTGGAGATGGACCTTGTGTTGAAGGTTAGTTGGATCACATGTATGAGGGAGACACGTGAGAACTCTAAGGGCATAATGTGTGCTCAAATAGGCAGACCATGGAAAATAGACTTGATATGATTAAACATTGGTTTGAACTGGTGCATTATGAAAGGCTTTGAGCTTGGATGACTCATCATCAATGAATAAAGATCAAGGGGAAATCTTAGATGACGTGGTGAGTAAGATCACATTAGATATGCATCAACTCAAAAAGATAAAGACCATGTGGGAGGATCATTTAAAGATAGTAGAGTTATTTATGGATATGGATATATCTTTCCTAATTAAATATAATATCTTATATTATTAGTTGTGTAACGCCAGAATTTCTGAGCCCTTTTGTATTGGTTAGTACTTAGAGATGCTACTGTATATTGATATATACATGGTTGTGTATGAGTGATATGACCTTACATGAACTTAGAGTTCATCGGTATGCGAAATCTTGGAGATTTTCGACATATAAGCTTTTAAATATATAGAACCGAGTCCATTGGATGAATATGACAATGGTGGTTGAATCAAACGTGTTCTAATGCCTTAGAGGTGATTAGACATTATTTATAGACTTATTAGACACTCAGAAAGCTTAATTGGAAAAGTTGAAGTATGTAAGGGCATGTTTGCAAATTGTTAAAAGTTAAAGGACTTAATTGTAATTTTTCAATTCTTGGAGGACCAATTCGCAATTTTGTAAAGTCAAGGAGCTTAATTATAATTTTCAGAAGTCCAAGGACCAAAATAAAATTAAAAGTTTTGGTTATTCCCAAATTTTGGACTTAATTGCAAATTTAGGAAAGTTTGGAGGGTAAAATGGTAATTTCATACAACCTAAGGGCAAAATGGTAAATTCAC
>JANVCL010000212.1:9310881-9323898 GCA_026546855.1 Erythroxylum incrassatum | reverse complement strand
TGTGTTTAAGATCAATGTTGTCTTGGTATTACTTTGATGTTTCTTTGTATAGAATTAGTTGAATATGATAAGAGAGGGAAGTGTAGGGGCATTCTGTCTTAGGTTAACTTAACCAATTCCCAATGTTTTAGCCATAACTCGGACTAAAGACTGCCAAATTGAGTGATTCCAATTGGAGCTAAAACCTAAGTCATAGTAATAAAAATGTATATAAGAGATCTAAACCTAAATCAGGATGAATGATATTGAAACTTGAGATCGAAAATGGTAATCTGATACTGCCTCTGTGTTGAAACAACTTGTGATATTTGGTATGTTTTTCATGTTTTAGAAGTTGAAATGGCATGATTTTTCATGATATAGAAACCAGAGACATTGGGGAACAAATGTCTAGAAGATCTCAATACCTAATTTGAATGTTTACTATGTGCAAATTAAGGAAAAAGTGAAGGTATGGATTCTGAACATAGGTCATAACTGTGACTCATCATACATGATAGTGATATGGTGAATTAAATTAGGTGAGATTGTGTTTTGAAGGAATTGGTAAGTTAGAAAGGATAAAATGTGGTGTATAAGTGACTTTTGAAGTTATATTTGGAAATGGTGACCAATAGGTTAGCTTAAGGAAGTAAGCATAAATATTAGTAGCATATGTGTTACGCGATAAAATAAAAATATTGAATTTAGTTAAACCGAATATATAGTTTAATACCTCATTTCCTAATTTGGAAATAAATGCCTAAGCAAAATGTGTTTTGTGTAGGTAAAGGAGAGTCACTCAACGCTTGAGTGTGCTTGGTAAAAGAAAAATGGTTTTTATTTTATCATGAAAAGTATGTTTATGAATAAGTTTATTGGTGTTGCTACTTGAATTTGAAAGCTAATTTTTATGAGATTTATATATATGCTTTGAGATGGCACTGAATTGAAATTGCATATGCACTGAATTGGCATGACAATAAAATTTGAACATGAACTAAATTGGTATAGAAATGTGATGAACCTGTGTATTAATTGTTGTTTCGACTGTGGTACGCCGTTAGGTCTCCTTATACATATGATTATACTGATCAAAGTAAGTCCTAACATGAATGGAACAGTTTGGGGGGAGTGTCTGTCTCTAACAATGGGTGGTGTCGTGTCCTTCAGTATGTTTTGTGATATCCTTCTGCACGTATGGAGTATATATTGTGCTAACACTGTTATGGGTAAGAGATACAGAACCAGCTTCGTAACCACTGATTTATATGTAGTGTCAGCACTGTTATGGGTAAGCGATGCATAACTAGCTCTATAATAATCGGTATATAGTGGTTAACCTAGTGCGGGTAAGCGAGGCAGAACCAGCTTCGTTACTCGATGTTAGCCAGGCATGGGTAAGTGATGCAAACTAGCCCCGTGGCCTTACACTTAACAGTACCAAATGACAAAGAAAATGTTAAAAGAGAACGTTCATGAAACTATCGATTGCCACCTCTGTTTACCTTATAAGAAAAAAAGAATTTCGTTGTGTTTTACATGTGCATTGATTATATAACACTCACTAAGCTCGTTTAGCTCACCCTTTATTTTATGTTCTTTTTTAAAATTTAAACTTCTAGGCGCACGATCAGGGATTTCAGTAGTTGGGACTTCACCATTTGAGTAGCTACCTTCGTCAAGTGCAGCTGTGTAGGCAATTATTCTTGTGCATTTGTTTTACATGTATTGCAAAATTATGAACATGTTTTTAACATCTTTTTGTGTAAAGACATATTGTAAATTTTTTACTACGTATAGTTCATCATCTTTGTAAATATGTCCTGATCTTGGTTTTGTGAAAATATGGTTATTTATAAATGTTCTTTTCTTGAACTAAATACATGAATGTGTTTGACCTATTGAGATAGTTTCTGAATGGACTTGAAGTCCCGAAGTAGCAGTGGTGCTTTGGTTAAGTAGATAGAAGTGTTTTGAATTGCTTTTTAGGAACCTAAAATTTTTTGTTTTATTAAATAATAGTTGTTATGTTGTCGAAATTTTTAATGAAGGTTACTTTTATGAACTTCCACTGCTATTCCTTTTTTTTCTTTATATTGATTTTAAAATATTTTAATGAAAAGGGAAAAGGCTTAGCTCCAGGGGAACTTTCCAATTGGACTGGATATCGACTGGAGGGCTTTCATAGGGTGCCGAGGAGGTCACCTAGTCATTAGGAAAGGGGCCTATAAAAAAGCAATTAAGGCACATATCAAACAAGAAAAGTGAGTTGCGAGTTATCGATCATAAATTATCAAAAGAGCAATAGGTGCAAGCTTTGATTTGTTCACTTACATCAAAGTTGAATTTAATTCACTATAAGAGCATTAAAACAATGGAAGATATTATAAGGCATCTTATACTAAAGGAATCTTTTAAAGCCTCTAAAATTTTCTCTGAGGATTATGTAGTTAGTTCTAGCTTACACAGAGCTGTGAGCAGGAAACATAAACATTATGGTATGCTCAAAAAGAAAAAGGGTAAGAAAATATCTACTATAATTAAAAATCAAAGAAATGAAAGTGGAACCAACATGGAAAATGAAAACTTCCTTTTAAAAAGTAGAAGTTTAAAAGAGTTGAATGCTTTAATTATGGTAATAAATGTCATTTCACTCGTGATTGTAGAGAGCCTAAAAAGGTTCAATCTTATTACATAGACATTTTTTCTCTTATTCTATTTTTCTAACTAAATCACATCCTTTATAGATTGCAAAATCAAGAGCAGCCATCCATATAAAATGTAATGAGTTTATGTAGGAGACAACTTAAGAATTGTTGTAAAAAGGATTGGAACATACAAATTAGACATGCATAATCATTGATCCATGATCCTATATGAAGTGTTGTTTACTCTAAAGATTCAACAAATTTTTATTTCTTTTTTGGTATCAGTTAATCGTAGTTTTGATGTCAATTTCCACAATGGTGGCATGGATTTATATCTTGCAACCATTTACAATAGTTATAGATTTATGTTGGATGGTTTTATTATTTTGGATGTTGTTTTTTCAAACAATAACATAAGTTCTTCTTTGTTTACATCATCTAGTAATTCCAGTAATGAGCAATTTTTTGGCATACCAAACTATATCACATTGGTCAAAATTGCACAAGCTGATTAGCGCAAGAAGGCCAATTATAGGATTTACATCAAGTCTATTTACATATTTGTGAACATTTTCTAGGTAGTAAAATGGCAAGAAAGCTATTTGGAAAGGGAAGATGAGATTCCTATCCTTCATAGTTTATTCATTTTGACTTTTGTGGTTTAATAAATGCAAGGACCATAATGTAGGGTTATATATTTCATGACTTTTACATATTGCTATGCTTAGTATGGTCACATCTATTTGATTTCCACAAATTTAAATCACTAAATTATTTTATAAAGTATATAAATTTAGTTAAGAATCAATTATACAATAAAATAAAAGTATTAAAAACTGATTAAGGATAAGAATATTTTTCTGATAAGTTTAAGATATTATTTCATGAAATAGGAATAGAAAGATAGTTAGTTGTTTGTCAAAACTTGTAATAAAATCTCATTGAAAAAATGCATAAAATGTTACTTAAAAATGGTTCAGTTAATAATGGCAAAAGCAAATTTACTAGTTACCTATTCAGGTGATATATTACTTATAGCCACTTATATACTTAATAAAGTTCCCAAAAAATTAGTTACAAACACTCTTTATAAGTTATGGACAGGTAGAAATTTTTTATAGGAAAAATCTAAGACCATAAGGGTATGCTACCTATGTTCATGAACTCTCTCACAAATATAAGAAAATAAGCCCAAAATGGAAGAAAAGTACCTTCATTAGATACTTTGTACAATCAAAAGGATATCTGCTTATAAGTGAATGAACTAATTAAGAAGTAACTAAATTTGAATCACGAGCTATTACATTTTTAGGAAATGATTTTCCAAATAAAGATGAAATAAGAAAAGACCTATTTTTATATGAGACTCTTAATCGAAATGAATTTATTATAGGGAATCGTAAATGGGGGAATTTATTCGAGTGGGATTAGTCTAGAACTTGAAGGATTAACTTAAGTTCAATTAAGGCTATAGCCCACTGAAAGTTTACCTATTATGTTTGATTCTAGTGGGAGTGATTAAGATTTTCATGAATCTATTTCTCATAAATTTTATTACATTTAAGTAATTTTGGAATAATTTCCCAAATTCATTTTAAAATAAAAGGGAGAATTACATGAATATCCCACAAGAAGAGGATGAGCTAAGAAATACATGAGGATTTTATCGATCTTACCAAAGAAGAATAGATGAAAGAATTGAAAGAAAAATGACTTCTTGAAGCTTAAATCAAGTATGAGACTTGGTTAATCTCCTTAACGGGTACAAATCTATTTAGAGCTAAGGGTTCTCAAAATAAAATAAAAGGATGATGACAGTATTAAAAGATAAAAGACATGTCTTATAGCTAAAGGACATACACAATATGTAGGAATTGATTATGATGAGACATTTTCACATGTTGTGAGGGTTCCTTAATTCATCCAAACTTGGATATAATTGCTAGTTTGGATATTGAATTATGTCTAGAACAAAAAACTTCTTTTTTAAAATTTAGAATTAGAAGGAAAAATCTGTATGAGACACCTTATAGGTTTCATTCAGATCAGCTAATAACATAAATTGTGTTGATTATTAAAAAAAATTTATAGTTCTTGTTACATTCATTTTCATAATGTAATTATTTCATATGATTTATGAAGATCTTTATATATATAAATTAAGAGATGTAAAATACATTTGCAATTTTATCTTTATATGTGGAAGACATATGATTGTTGGTAATGACTACGAATTTGTTAAGTAAATCAAATATTGGTCATCATTTGAATTTGAGATGAAAGACATAGATGAACCCATTTATATTCTAGGACTTTAGATTTTAAGAGATCATTTGTAACAGCTCAGACTACCTACCCACAGATATTGTCTACTTTGGGTCGCCCATCAGGCCAAGGCCCTCACGGTTTTTCTCTTCCCGCACCTGAAAAATGTGTCTATAGGGAAGAGGTATTTGTACCCTTATAAGGTGTAATTTGTTCTCCTCTCCAACCGATCTAACTAGAATCTATTTCATTATGTACAAAATATAAAAAATGGATCTAAGAAGAATTAGTTTTAATTTTGACGCTTAATCACCCCAAAAATTATGGATCCAATAAAAATTTGTTACAGACCAACTACTACACAACTAATTTTCATTCACACTATGTCAAATTCTAATTTAAGTATTAGTTGATTATTGGCTTGAATTTCTAATTACCCTATATTTAGAAGCTCTCTCTTATAATTAGCATATGGTGATACTTGGGTTCCCTTTGGAATGATGGTTGGAAAGTATTTGGATTAATTAATGCTCTTCATCCTTAACGTTGGAACTAATGCAAATGATTATATTCATGTAATAACAAAAAGTTATTTATGTAAAAAACACAAAAAACGCTAATCACATATGGTAAGCACATGTTAGTATCAAACTATCCTTAGCTCCGCCTACTTTACAAGGTTATCTATTGAAATTTTATGTTTGAGGTTGAGACAAAATTATTGTTGTTTTTGGATCTCATTAGGTACAATCAACTATTCAATTTTCACATAACATCAATACGGTATTAATGAAAAACATAAATGTTAATCTAACCTCAAGCCTAAATTGATTAGAAGGAATTAGGGTGCTAAATGCTTAATTGTTCATATTTAATGCATTTTTCTAGTTTATTTAACTATTTTTATTATTTATGGTGCTTAATTTGTTCATGTTTTGTTTTCAACTTTTATTTCACTTATTTAAAGCAAAAAGAATTAATTCAGGGCAAGTTTGGGATGGTTTAGAGTTATTTTGATTAAGTTATGAGGCTATAAGAAAAGTACACAGTCAAATTTATGTTTGCATACTTGCCCGTGTTCTTTATTATTTATGAATTCAAGCTATATAACCATGTTTCATATGAATATAAGTTGTTTTAAAGCTTCAGAGAGTTATACAACCATGAACATGCCTATGTTTGAGTAGTACATTCCCATATACTTACCTTTGTTCACATTTTGATCCTATGTTTATTCATATATTCGCTCTGGATTTAGATTTCATTACAGCTAACTACACAACCTTATATTTCCTAAGTACCTACCCAAAACCTAAATTTTGAAATATGAAAGACAAAACTAAAGGGGAAAGCAATAAGGAAGCTTAGGAGGCATAATTGGATGACCTACAATGATATAAAGAATGAAAAACAAGAAAGTAGACATATTTGGAGTGGATTTCCATTGATATAAAGTGAATTTCATGAAGATTAAAAGGGATTTCATCACATTTCTTTTAATTTTTTTGTTTTTCCCTTTATTTTTTATGCTATGTCTTTCAATATGAGGAACTAAATCATTATGGCACCTAGACAAAATGAAAGTTGATATGGATTTTATAATGATTTTAATTTAATTTAATTTATTCTTTAGTTTCATTAAGATTTGATTGTATTCATTATTGTTCTTGAATTAATATGTGTTGGTATATTGACTCATGCTTGATTTCATGAATTTAGGATTGAGAAATCCTTTGTATGAATTGTTCTAGCATAATTGAAAAGATTTCCATACAATCCTAGAGGTAGGTTAACATAAATCATTTGAATTATAATCAAACCTAATAGAGAAATACATAAACTGACTAATGCAATTTTATAGATTTTAATTAAAAATATATTTTGATTAAGCAATGTAAGATGATTTGTTAAAAATCTTGAGAAAAATATTAGCATAATTGAGAAATTTCCACAATCTAATGAACTTTATATTAAACTTGATGTTTGAAGTTTTATTTGTATGAAAGTCTTAAGGGAATTCGTAATCTAGGTACTATTAGCTTTATTGATTACTTTTTAGTTCAAACTCTAATTTAGTTAATCAATTATGTTAATTAATTTTTTTATTATTTTAATTTGAATTTTGATCAATCACCATTCCTATCTTTTGTTGGTTAGATAATAGGAAAAGGATCACTGCTAGTACATATAGTCATTTTTGTGGAAAATGATTACTACTGGTACATATAGTCGTTGTGGGATCAAAATTTGGTACTCAATAACCTATACTATAAAGGTGATTTGTACTAAAAAGATTTATAGGATAGGAGATTAAACACATTAAATTTTTAGTATTGTTACTGGGGACTAGAATATTATAAATAGTTAATTTCTATTAATATAGCCATTATTTTTATTTCGTATTTGTTTTTCTTTTCTTTTATGTTTTTTATTTTTCTTAGAGCTCCATTTCTTGTTCTTGTGTTTGTGACTTATTTTCAAGATTTGGGGATTCATTGATGTAGCTACCAAACACAACGGAAGGATGGAGAGGATATTATTCCTTGAGGGATTATAATATGCCATCATTTATGGCAACATTGGAAGCTTAGAATGAGAGGCACTATAACATGTATTTGGAAGCTCAATCAATATTAATGATGTGTTATGAAATTTATGGTGTTGGCCACGTTAATAATTAATTTCAAGCATTGTACTAGATGTGGGAGCAATGAATTTGCATGAGAAACTACCTCAAAACATCGCCTGTGGGAATACTCATAATCTAGGATATAACATCTATCCTGACTTTACATAGATGATCAAGTTTCACCAAGATTTCTATAATAACAACAATAAGAGGAGGATTGACATCTCTAGGAGCTCCTTATGAAAGTCAATTAATACAACTGAGGCTAACCTCTAAGAAACGAAAAAGCTACTTGCTTTTTCCTATAATATAGGACGTCTGATTAGACAACTTACTGAGCTTGTTTATGAAGAGTAGCCAAGTGTTTTATTAAAAAACATTGGGCCAAATATGAGGGAATAAGTGAATACAATAACTTTGAAGAGTGGATAGGAGCTAAAGGTTAAAGAAAAGGAGGAAACTATTGTTCAAGAAGAGAGGGAAGAGGAGACAAAGGCAGATAAAGAGGAGGAGCCAAATAAGGAGGCTATTAAGGAATTATCTATAATAATCTTAAGTACAGAGAGTTACTACCTCTTATTAAACAAATTTCTAGAGTCAACCAAAGATGTAAAGATTTTTTTAATTCTTTATACTCATAATTTTAACTAATATTTATGACATATTATAGTATTTATGAGGGTGATCACCCTTATCATGAATATCAAGCATCGAGCTATATATGGGAGCATCCAATTTGCATGAAAAGTGGTTTTAAGATACCCCTATAAGAATAATTATAAACTAGAGTGGAGTAGTTATTATGAATTTACATGAAACAGTCAAACTTCATTTGGATTTCTACAACAATAACATCAAAAGGAGTATTAATATCTTGACGATACCCTTATGAAATTTGTTGCTTTAACTAAGTTTGCTCATTATAAAACTAAAGAACTAGGTGTTTTATCTAGATACACTAAATCAAATTTGAGAGAACATGTGAATATGATAACTTTATATAGTGGAAAGAAGCTAGAGATTTAAGAAAAGGATGAAGTGTTAACAATCTCTTTGAATGATGTGACAACCTAGACCACCTGCCCATAGATATTGTCCATTTTGGGTTACCCATTGAGCCAAGGCCCTCATGAATTTTCTCTTCTTGCACCCGAGAAAATGCGTCTGTAAGGAAAAGGTATTCGTATCCTTATAAGGCGTACTTCGTTCTCCTCTCCAACCGATGTGGGATCTCACAATCTACCCCTTTGAATGAGGGGTGCAATCATACTAGTACTAATGCACTGGATCCTATCAGAATTCCGAAGTTAAATAAGCTTCGGTGACAGTAGTACTAGGATGGGTAACCTCCTGGGAAGTCCTCGTGTTGCACTCCTCACTCAAATCTTTTTTCTTTGTCTGAGGAGTCCTTTTGCCTTACAGGATCGTGAATGCTATCGTCCGATACATCGTAGAGAGAATCCTGATAGTGGCACAATATGACCATAATACGCATATTTTTATTGTCAGATCCCACTTCGGTTAAAGAGGAGAATTAAGTACGCCTTATAAGGGTACAGATGCCACTTCACTATAGACACATTTTCCTTGGTGCGGGAAGAGTAAAACTGTGAGGGATGCCCGAAGGTCATTCTGGTACATATCCTATGATAAGGGCAAGCTACCATCGATCATTACATTCACTTCACATGGCATCATATCATTATTCACTTATAAAGCATCAATAGAAAATCACAATATTTTAAAAACCAACTTTTTCCTTATTTCATTGCACAAAACCGAAAGTCTACATTGTGTCTTTCAACATTTATTACATGTAAATCATCAAAACCTAGTACAAAAGTACTACATGAAAGAGGAAAATATATCTAAGCCGTCCAAAAATCCTAGCTGACCGACCTTTGAGCCATGACTTCTCTTGCCAAATCACAATCTACACGACT
This sequence comes from Erythroxylum incrassatum, assembly GCA_026546855.1. Lineage (NCBI taxonomy): Eukaryota > Viridiplantae > Streptophyta > Magnoliopsida > Malpighiales > Erythroxylaceae > Erythroxylum > Erythroxylum incrassatum. Next base: position 9,314,431 of record JANVCL010000212.1, on the reverse strand, counting down.
GGTAGAGCCTCTCAGTAGCTAGAGTCGTCTCTTAGTCCTGAAAAGACAATGTTGGAGTTTTGGTGAGTTATACGAACTCAATGAGGTAACCATCATCGATGGTTCACTCAATTCATGCAACACATAATTTCACATAACAAATATTTCACAAAATTGCACTTTACATCAGTATCACATTTTCACATAACCATAGGCAAATTTGGCATTTCAATCCAGCAAACATACTTAACAAAATGCTTATGAGACACTTTTCCAATTATTACATTGTTGTGACCGAGTGCCTGAACTATCCCATATCCATTTAGGATATCGGGCTTATTAGTTCTCATTTTACATAGTGAGCCTTCGGTTCTTAATCACTGTTTGAGCTCGAGGCTCTTTTCACACGTTGAGCTTTAAGCTCTAATTGGTGAGTACTCTGGTCACAACTCTCATTATCTGATCATGCATTCATATATGGAATGCATCTAACATTTTCAATCAATCATATCATGAAACACATAGTTTTTCACAATCACATTTAAGCAGCACTTCAATAGACATTTCACAGTTGTTGAACCTTCTGTCCGAAAATCAACTTAACCAAAACCCATTCATTCATCATTCAAAACATAATTTTAAGCAAACAATAATTGAGAGAAATAGTCTAGGTTACTCACTAGCTGCTCCCGAAGCCAATGCCAAGAAGTTCCGGCAACGTTTGGAGGTTGACGTTCCAGTTGCTCCTCTATATCAAATAACACATACATATATCACAATTTGCATAATCATAATTGTTTAATAAAGCACATGAATGAAATGAAATATGTACAATGCATGTTCATGAAAAATCCCATCAATTTCATCACAAAACCGTTCCCATATTAAACTCATCTAAGTATAAGTTATACTTAGGTTTATGCCTTACTAAAACCATTAAAATCTTTATTCCTTTGTCATTGACTCTCTTCAGATTTTTCCAAGTGACACTTTTGAGTCTACTGTTCACATTTAATTAGATTGTGTAACTGAAGTAATTTGGTCATACTCTTTTCTATAAAAGTGTTCTATGTCTTATGTTTCTATTGACACCAAAATTACTCAATTTGGTTCAGTAATTTGGAAGATATACCTCAAACATTTTCAACTGTTTTTATTCAAAAATAGTATACCATGCACATTTTCCATCCAAAAATTAAACATCTTAAAGACTGATTCAAAATTGGACTTCTTCATATAATTTGTAAGCCTATATCTCTAGTTTACTAAAAATAAAAAATCATCTCATTTTGAATCCTACAGTTCCAAATATAATCAAAATACTGAAGGATGTTTAGTAAGATATTCTTATTTTCACCGTTCCAACAAATTCCGTATTTTCATTTGATCAATCTTTTCCAATTTAATTCAGAATGCTACAAATTTTTATGTAAAGGTATATAAATGTGTTAGGAATCTATTGATTTAAGAATCAAGTCATTTGTATATCTAGAGACGAAGTTATGGTCAAAATAATCAAATAAGGTTTTTTCCTCAATCATATTAAACCTGTTCCGTGACAATAGACATAACTTTCTCTAGAGATATTGGATTAAAGTCATCTTAAGACGGTTTCAAAGAGGACGTTGAGATTTATAACTTTTGTGAAGACCTTACAAAGAGATTCTGTCATCTAGAGGGTCAAAATTGGTCCAAACAATATAAGATGAACAATACCTAGAAGAAGTTTATGAACAGTACACAAAAGATACACGTCATCACCAAACAACAGTTTCACAGTACCCTTAAATATGCAAGTTTACTAAAAAATCTCAAAATCATCAAAAACAAAATATCTGGTATATACTCTTCATATTCTGCATTTTACATTCTCTGAACCTTTTTCTATCTCTTTATTCTCTGCATTTTCTTAACTCTCTTCCTCTAACTATGATTTATACAATCTTTCTCACCTCAGACCATCATCTTACAACTGTTTTTCCAATTCAAAAATCATTCTTTTGGTTATCTCTAAACACTCACATATATAGTGAAAATAGAGCCTTCACTTATGTTTTCTTCAAATTGATTCTACACCTAACTAAACATGTTTTCTAAGATCATTCAACTCCAAGGAAATCATTTCTACAATATCTGATCACAAATAACCATCAAATACTAAATAACATTATATCCAGATTTTTCATCTCATCAGTACAGTGTTTATGAAGATATACACGTAAATGCCATTATTTTGCAACTGACAGTAAATCATCAAATTTGTTTCATAAATCTACAACTCTAAAGGATTTACTCAATACTTGTTAAAAATTCCAAGATCTTCAATTATCCCAAAGCCCTAAACTCCATGCAATTCACATACACCACTATATAAATTGACCAACTTCGGATTTTTATTAGGGCAGAAGACACAAATAGCAAAGTGGGTTTGGTATAGGAAAAGGAAAAGCAAAGATATCTCTTAGAAAGTGTTTGAAGAAAAACTCTGTGTATGAGAAGAAAATTTAAAGAAGGTGACAATGAAGAAGGAAACTTAGGAAAAATCACTTTTAGTTTTTTAACTCTTAGATATCAAAACTTACTTCTAACAAAAGTATAAAAGGCAACTTAACACTTGTCACTTTCCTAAGGTCTAAGATGTGTCCCTAAGTTTCTTTTAAACTAAACTCTTTAACTCCCATCTTTACATTCCAATTATTTCCAAATATCCCTTTTGATTCCTTATTCCCTATTTTTCATACAAATCCAAAATTTCCAAAAATAAATCCTAAATTCACCAAAATTTCAAAATATAACAATTCCATTAATCAATAATATTTTCAATATAAATAAATTCAATTTCTCAAAATCTCCAAAAAAATCACAACTCAATCCAATTTTACCCAAAATTATTCATGTGCATGTACAATTATTTTCATGTGCAAAAAAATTACTATTCACGTGTATGTGTATGCCATATTATGCATGAGCATTTAAATGCATTCCTAAGCTCTCATTAATCACTCATATTACTATTCTAACTTTCCCACAGGTAATGGGATGTTACACTAGTGACTAAACTTAGCATAATTTGTTAAGGATCTAATAAGTGCAATATTGTTTCCTTTTGATGTGTTAACTAGACAAATGTGTCTACAGTAAGATGGTTTTTCTTGTTTCTTAAAGTTAATAATCTATCGTATCCCTCCTCTAGGTCCTAAATAGCTTGATTTTTTACCAAATTTTCTTATTTTTGTGTCCCTAGGTATCCATTATAAGTCTTTCCTATGAGATGATGTAGGACCTTAGCCTCTAGGGCCTCGCATTCACAGGACCTCGGCCTCTCGGGCCTCGCGTCCTCCAAAGGGCCTCGGCCTCTCGAGCCTCGCGCCCACCTGCTTGCAGATATTGTCCTCTTTGGGTCTCAGCCTCTAGGGCCTCACACCCTCACGGTTTTACATTTCCACAGGACTTCCCAGGAGGTCAACCATCCTGGTACTACTCTGGCCCTAGCAGGTTTAACTTCAGAGTTCTGAAGGGATCCGGTGCGTTAGGGCATGAAAAACGTGTTTGCAAGGGGAAGGTATCCACA
>JANVCL010000212.1:9274837-9305178 GCA_026546855.1 Erythroxylum incrassatum | reverse complement strand
AATTTGTGTATGAGTATGAATGTGTTAATTTTGTATAGAGAATAGAAAAGTGAATTATGGTTTTGTATTGTATATAATTGCATATGATTATGAATGAGATTTATTGTGTTGGGATTTCGGACAGGAGGTCCGATGAATTGTGTTGATTGAATTGAAAATTATTGAAGTGTTTATTGTGTATGAATTGCGGATATATAGATATGTGTATTAAGTATCTATTGAAAAAGAAAGGATTATTAAGATTTTGTGTAATTGATGATTATGATTTGAATATGATCAAATAGATTGAGATATTGGTTAAGGATGAATTTGTCCAAATGAGGATTTGAAGTGCTTTGTATGAGGATGATTAAAGAATAAAAAAATGTACACGGATTTGGATTAGTTTAGTCCGATAGTCTTAAGGTTTCCAACGCGATGCTTTTCTAAAATATTTGTTCATGGATGTCGAAAATTTGTTTCGATTCGATTTGATCCGCTTTCGATTAGTTTCGCGTCGAAATCCGTTCCTTCGATTTCCGCTTTCACATTTGTTTCAATAAGCAAATTGTTTTATGTCCATCCGTTTGTTTGCTTCCAATTCTTTCGCTTTAAGATTCGATTTGCTTTCGTGTTGTAAATACCATTCTTCGATTTCGCTTATGATTTTGATAACAAAACTCGTTTCTACTTTCGCTTTATGATTTCCGATCCATTCGTTTGGTTCGCTTTTCGTTATCCGTATTTTGTTTTTTTCGGTTGGGATTCGGTTTCGAGATCGGGTCTCAACAACAATATACCTTCCACTTCTTGTGGAAATGAGATCGCTAGGAGTTAGATTCAATATGGCAGACTCAGGAGCATTGGTATCTAAATTTCACATTCGCCCCCATTTTGTTGGAACAGGTTATAAAGAGACGAAAACAAGATGCCCAGTTGATAAAGTTGAGAACTGAAGTTGAGAACGGGCATAGGACGAAATTTACAATCCAAGAAGATGGTACTATGAAGAGGGGGCAACAATTGTGCGTACCAGATATGGGGGACCTGAAGAAAGAAATCTTAGAGGAAGCTCGCTCCTTAGCTTATGCTATACATCTAGGTAGCACAAAAATGTACCATACCCTTAAGGAACATTATTGGGGGAGAGGAATGAAGAAAGAAATAGCAAAATTTGTTGTTAAATGTCTAACCTGCCAATAGATTAAAGCAAAACATCATAAACCAGCAAAAATGATGCAGTCCCTCCCAATCCCAGAACGGAAGTGGGAAAAGATTACTATGGACTTCGTAGTAAGGCTTCCACAAAGTCAGAGTGGGCTGTATGGGTGATCGTGAATAGTTCAAAAAGTCCACACATTTCCTTCCGATCAGAAATGATTACCCCTTAAATAAATTAGCCCAGCTTTATGTGGATGAGATAGTGAGGCTTCATAGTGCACCAACCTTTATTGTTTCGGAACATGGCCCTAGATTCATATCCAAATTCTGGCCCAACTTACAGAAAGCCTTAGGTACGCGATTGAAGTTTAGTATTGCATTTCACCCTCAGATGGATGGTAAATCAAAGAGAAGTATTCAAACGCTTAAGGATATGCTTAGGTCCTATGTCATGGAATTTAAGGGGAGTTGGACACTCACCTACCACTGATAGAATTTGCCTACAATAACAACTATCAATCCAACATTGACATGACCCCTTATGAGGCACTTTACGGGAAAAAAAGTGCAAAACTCTAATATGTTGGGACGAGGTAGGAGAAAGAAAACTCATAGGTGTCGAACTTGTGTAGGTGACAACAAAAAAAGTCCAGATTATTCGGGATAGGTTAAAGATTGTCCGGGATAAACAGAAAAGTTATGCAAATAATCGCCATAGAAATCTTGTATTTGATATTGGAGATAAGGTGATTTTTAAGATTTCTCCTTGGAAAGGCATATTAAGATTTGGGAAACGGCGTAAACCAAGGCCGCATTACATAGGACCGTATGAAGTTACGGAAAGGATTGGACCAGTGGCGTATCAATTGAGGTTACCAAACGAAGTTGCAAGGATTCACAATGTCCTTCATATGTCTATGTTATGCAAATATCTAGCTGATCCATCTCCGATAGTCACAGAACAGCCGGTGAACCTAGAAGAATATTTGACTTTCAAGGAAGAATCAATACATGTCCTCGACTGTAGAGAACAAGTTTTGTGTAACAAGACCATTCCGTTGGTTAAGGTACTGTGGAGGAACCACGCGATAGAGAAAGCTACATAGGAGCCTGAGCGGCAAATGCGTACATTATACCCTCATTTATTTCAAGCTAGTATGCTCATTTAAATTTTGAGGGCGAAATTTTTTATAAGGAAGGGTGATTATGAAACCCTGAACTTTCCCTTCTATCAGTTTATATATTTTATTCTAGGTGAATAGAATTTCTAGATTAATAGTGAACTCGGGAAAACAATATTTCCACTTGAATAGGCATTTTGAGGACCCAACCCCCAAAAAAAAGTGAAAATACCCAGATGAGGTGTTAGAGTCAAGTGACATTTACACGGATCGAAAACAAGTCCAATTGGATGAATTTTGAAAATTTTATAAGTTAAGGACTAAAATGCCTCTTTTGGAAAATAATGAATAGTAATGATTTTAATCCCATTCAAATATTTTGAGAAATTTAATTACTAAGTATCGATCCTAATTAAAATATCCCACGGTCAATTTGGTGGTGAGTTGGCTGTGGAATATTTTGGAGATTTAATCTGGTTTATAGGTGTCGTAATCCATACAAGGGCAAATTATTGTAAAACCTCGAACTTTCCCTTCTATTTGTTTATATATTTTATTGTGGGTGAATAGTATTTATAGATGAATAGTGAACCTGGTTAAACAATATTATCACTTGAATAGGCTCCTCAAAATGCCTATTCAAGTGATAATATTGTTTACTCGAGTTCACTATTCATTTAAAAATACTATTCACTTAGAATAAAATATATAAACTGATAGAAAGGAAAGTTTGGGGTTTTATATTTAATAATTCTGCCAAACTAATATTTGACAGGTCTAATATTTTCAAATGAGAAAATGGTTGCTTTAAAGCTCTCTCGGACTTGCAAGAATTTTATGAACTAATTTATAATCAAGAAATTCAAAGCCCAATAATCTTACTTTATTGGCAATGCTAAGCAATCTGTCAGAATATTCTTTGACAGTATTTGAATCCTTCATTTGTTGAAGTTCAAATTCTCCGAACAAATTGAGAATACGTATCCCCTTAACTCTTTCATCTCCTTCAAAAAATTCCAAACCTCAAATGTTGATTTCATTGTTATAATTCTAACAAAGATTTCTTGTGAGACTACAGCAAATAACGTAGCTTTAGTTTTCTTCTCCTTATGATTCTTGATCTCTGCCATGGTTGGATTTGCAGGCAAGGGAGGAACTTCGTAGTCCTCCTCAATAGCATCCCAGAGATCATTTTCCATCTAGAGGATTTTATGGATTGTGTTTGACAAAGCTTAGGTTTTGCTTAAAGAGTCGGGTCAAATCTGCTAATAAAAACAGTTGCGTATACTTCGGGTTAAGTGTTACGGAAGTCAACTATGGAATTGTTTTGGACAAATTTTAGACATTAAGATTTAAAGGAAGAATCTCTATTTAACCTCTTTCATTATTGGAGGAAAAAACAGAGTGAAATACAAACAGGGAAACATTTATTCGAAATTTGAGTGGATTAGCTTTCATTAGGCAGTTTAAAAAATAGAAAAAACAAATCGGACCATCCCCTCTTATAATCGGTTACACCATTGTTTAAGCAAGTTTTAGTCAACCTTCTTCTACAGTGAGTTCAAGCAATTACGACTGTCTTCCGCAAATTCCCTGGCTCTGAGTTAGATCACACCATTGATTGACAAAGTGAGCCTTCACAAGAACTGGCTTTTGCACATGTATAAAAAGATGTACAAAGACCTCCCGAAACAAGGAACAACTTTTATGCCCTTGCAACTTTGCCCACGTCCATAAAAAGGATCCTACCAAAAATAAATAAATTAAAAGAACTGGGGATGGAATTACACTCCTTCCCACTTTATCATCTCTCTACTGTTTTTATCAATCAACAAATGTGGCTCTTCTGAGTGAAAAAGAATGCAGTGACTCAAAAGGTTCATGAAGACCATTGATCAGGAACTGTGAGAAAGTATGAAGTCATTGCTTTTCTAAATCTTTTCTTGTATTGTTTTGGTGATATGACTGTTGGGGATGCATTTCTTGGACCACCAAGTATTCCAGATGCCTTTACCCAAGTCTCTAAATGCTTGTCCCATGTGTATTGTCTCATAAAATCAATGATACCTAAGACCAGCTCTTTTCGTTCTTGGTCCACTCCAACAAGCAGAGAGTAGTCCATAACATCAACAGACTACAGTCATTGAAAGCCAAGTTAGAATTAAAATGCCCAATTTTGACGCCTAAATGAACAGAATATAGATGCAAAGGTAAATGCTATCACTGGTTTCATACCAGAGAAAATCAATAGAGGAGACACCAGAGGTAGTGCTTACCGCCAAGAAAGATGTATCATTCCATATGGCTCTTTCTAAACTCCTCTTTGCCTTGCTTCCAAGAAATATTGGCTCTGCGCACAACTCTTCCACCAGATTCGTATCTAGCAAAACCGTGTTTGACCCAGTTGTATCTGGATTATATCGGGACCGAGCAGAACCCTTAAGGTCGTAAATCCTTGTAATACTTCTCTTATAGAAGAGGTTTTCCATTACCATCAAATCCTTTTTTGTTTCTTTGCCACCTTTCAAGTGCTTTACACTAACCTGCCATCAAATTGATAAATAAGAATCAGAAAGAACTGATGTATTTAGCTCCCAACACACACATTCCCTGATCCACGGATGTTCAATAAACATAATAGTGCAGATGAGAGCCTAACCTGATAAACACCAAGAACTTTTGCCAAACAAGTAGGACTTCCTGAATTGAGAGAATCTGTCAAATATTTGAAATATTCTGGTGCAAATTCTTCAAATGATTCCAGCTCAGTCTTTTTGACTTGTTTTATAATGAATCTCTCATCCAATGATCTGGCAAAATACACATTGCTTTTTCCTCCTTGGGCACTCCACCTCTGACAGCGACTAAGGGAGCGAACAAAATCTACATCACTAGGGCAGCATTTCTTCCTAAGAGAATCAAACTGCTTAGCAAAATAACAAGTGACAGAAAACTTGACTTTGCCCCCTGCCGGTGAAGAATCATCACCATAAGAAACTGTTAAATGAGGGGATCCTTTGGAATCCATAAACAGGGTACCAGCCGATGAAGATAGATCTTCAGATCCATAACTTCCATAATGGATATAATCCAAGTTCACAGCATCAAAAGATTGCCAACTGGAAAAATTGGAAGATGTTGAATCTTCCTTGGGTCTTTCATTTCCACCCCAGATTCCTTCGTTTTCATTTGACTTATCAGTGACCCAATCCTCATATTCCTTGGAACTAAGGGCATAAGACACTACACTGGCAGGATCATCTTCATAGACACCTATTACTATATCATTACAACCCCTCTGAGGAAGCAGCAATCGAGCACCCCCAGCCATATGAGAAGTGGAGATAAATGAGGGAGTAGCACCAGGTTCTAAATTCAGCTTTTGTGCCTCTATAGGCAATTTCTGGGAGAGAGTCCGCATTGTGATTGATGTACGATCTCTCACCATACTCCTGTAATCTCCAAATGCATGAAATGATCTTGATGTTGACAATTTCAACGATGAAGGCAGTAAACCTCTATGAATTCTTTCTTGGATTCTCAAGGCAGAGTCGAAAGAACGAACCCTAATTGGTGTCATCATCCTTTTGAAGGGAGAATAATCAGAGAGACTTGTTTGATTGACCAACCTCGGCCTAGATCCATCAGCTTGAGATGCAAGTAAAGGTGCAATGTCAGCTACAAATTGTTCAGTACCTGTCCAAGCAGAATCCATTCTCTCAGACAAATTGGAAGCAGTGAGGGGGAGGCTACTACAAGAGTTCTTGTTTGAATTAATCTCGCCATCTGAATGGACCTCCCCCACTCTGTCCTCGCATATTGAATCTTCAGGAACAAAACTTTCCAAGGACATACTAGTCTCAATCTGTTCTGATGTTAAGTGATCACCAATACACACCTGTGGTTTATGACAACCAGAAATGTCACTTTCTTGGCAAGGCTCAAGCTGGCCATCCTTGCAAAATATATCATTCCTCAACTTTTGAAGCTCAGCAGGAGATGCATCCCCTTGTTTGACCTTGACAGTAGATTTTGTCTTAAGGAGAGAATCTAATAAATAAAGCTGACGGTTCCAATCATATGACCCAATTAAAAGAGCCTGTCTCAAACGGTTAATTTCTAAAATGTCCACAGCTGCTTGATCAGATGGTGGACACTCTCCAACAGCGTGTTGTAGCATGCTCTATACACATAAAGACTGATCAAAAGATTTGCAACTATAGCATTTGCAAGTTTAAACAGATTACAGAATAACTATTCTAGATTGTTCCACCGGAACAAGAACAACAATGCTACTTACATGATAATCACTTCTTTCTTTCCTAAGTTGATCTTTCAGATTCATAAGGTGATTCTGTAACTGGTTTGCATCTAGTAATTCAGAATCAAATAATTTACTCTCCTGTTCCAAGTTGTCTAGTATAGCAGATATTTCTGAATAGAAAGTCTCCATTTTGTCCAAAAGCTGTAAGGAAGAAGAGAAGATTTAGAAAAGCAAAGTGCATTTGAAAACATCTATTGATTGCAAGATTTCTTACGCAATCAATAATCAAAACATAATAAGGCAATAAGCAAGTCAAATAAAGAACCTCTAGTGCCTCTTCTCTGATCCACTTTTGCTGGCCCTGACCATTGAATTCAAGCACTGATGGTGGCAAATGAACATTCAGAATATCAATTGGGGAATATCGGAAGAATGCAACCATACTCCCAAACCTGCTAGATAGAAATTTTAATGATCACCCAAAGAGTCCACAAAAGCCAAAGACTATATTTCAATAGGAATAGCAGTTACCCATAGAATCGAAGGCAGTCCCTCTGCAATGAATGACCACAGGGTGCCAGACGATTGGCAGTTGCATGATTAGAAAAGCTCAGTTCCAAAAATTTCCCAAATGAAAGTCCCCAAGCAGCATCTGACATGACCACTCTGCGGGTAGCTGGCGGAACTCCATCAACATGAGGACACCTAAGGCATCGGTGCCACATCCATATCTTCCCATCCCGCTCCCCGGGCAGAGGAGGTGTTGCAGAGGCAAGAGATCTAACATTGATTGTCAGATTTCCCTGCTGGTGGGTGTAGCAAAGTACATGTGCTTCAGCTGGTTCCTTACAAGACCTACAGTATGATGCCTGGTGAAAGAAAATGTTACTATTACATGAGATTGTTATGTCTGCTTTAGCTTTATGTTAGTGAAGAGAAAACAATGATGCATTACCTGATCAAATAGGTCATCACGAAGATATCTTCCAAGTGGCTTGTCAAATGATCCATAGAACTTTATGCGCAACAGCCGAGAACGTTCACAAACAGTACCTTTTGGTACATAGCGGCTTGAAAATGATACCAATATACTCTGGTGAGTTTCAGTGGCTGAGAAGTATTCACTAGATCCTTCTCCTTCATCAAACCTCTCAGGTTTTGTAAATTCACAAGAACCGACATGCTTTCCTTGCTCTTGATGCAAACTATCATACAATTCTGAATGCACAAGGTCTTTACTGACAGCAGACGTTTTATATACATTTGGAACCTCAACCTCACCAAATGAATCTTTTCCCACGTTAGATGTAAATTTATCGTGACATGCATCAAAGGACGCATCCTCTAAACAACTTTCTACCAAACCATGAGATAAAGGAATACTACAGACCTCAAGTTTCCGAGATAACAATTGTGGCTTTGTATGCTCTGGCTCTAGTCCGATGTACCCACCATCCCAAGTAGAGATTTTGGCTTCAGAACAGGAATCGGTTGGCAATGTAAGTGAAACAGAATTATCAGCCGTCATACTCTCTGGTTCAGAAATGGAGCTTTTCAGTTTCATCTTAGGAAGACTTGCACCCTCATCAGCAAGGAATGATGTCTCAAGGGATAAGTGATAAGCTGCAAAAACTGCAAACTGAACAACATGCTTAACCTTCTTTAGTTCTTCACGGCATGAACCCCGCAGCATGATCTACACAGCAGGTCATAAACTGATCATTAGATAGAATTGAGAACTAATTTGGATGAGTACATGCTAAGGTATAGTAAATTATAGCCTAATGATATGATTGATAACTTTTATGTCTCACCTCCGTGGTTCTACATTAAGCTAACAGTATTGTGGCAAACAATAGATGTAGTTCATGTTTCCACTTAGATCCACCAGGTGAGTTTCAATGAATTTATGCGATGCTCTCACTGATCTGTATTTAAAACATCTATGCTACAAAGTTTTTGGTTCCTATAATTAGGAAATTAATTAAAATTGTACCCCTGGAACACCATCCTGTTGGCAACAAGACTGACATTGCCGTGTATGATACTAGCGGAACTTTACATCATACTAACCTGTTACTGAATTTAATTTTGCAGCATCAAATTGTAACATATCACGGATCAATAGAAAACCAAACAGAAGATATCATGAAGTTTGATCAATCTACAGACAGCACTAAGTTCAGACTACGCCATAATCACAACCTGAGCAAAAAATGTATATCTCTGCATTACAAGAATGCAACTCTATCCTCAACCATTAAATGAGACCCCCTTCTTGAAAATAAAATTGCCATGTATAGCTTATATAATCTGATAGAAGTGATACAGTACCGTGCAACCTAGACGTCGCGGACATCCTTCAAAAAACATCAATGTTTTAGAAGGTTTTTTGTTCAACTGATTGGTATTCTCGTGTTCTTCACATACTCTCTCTACCTTAAATAGCTCACAATGTCCCAACCATGTCGTAGAAATATTGTCAATAGATGCACTAATGTGCGCACCAGTGCACCGAGCTATACGCTCTAGCAATGAACTTTTCACATTGGGAACCAATGAAATTTCCTTTGTCAGTAGATATTCTTGGGCATATGGGGATACACTCTTTTCTACTAACAGAACATGTGGGCGAAGAGCTTCTATCTTTGACATAATCATCTTAAGATGATCACTTTCCTGTGCAAAAGATCACTCAAAACTTCATTAATCATTAGAACTCTTCAATCCGACTAAGAAAACAATGAAAATATCAGCTCAGCAGAGAAAGTACCTGTTGCATTAATGTATTAAATGATGCCAACTGATTCACAACATTCTGGTATTCAAGTGCTCCCTCTAAAAGTAGCAATCTGGCATTTTTGTATTGAGTGGTCATGCGTTTATGCTTTATATTTTTTGTACAAACTACTCCCTTTACAAGAACACTGCAAAGTATAAAAATAAAAAAAAACATAACCAATATTAATGTTAAAGGATTAGATATCTTTGAACAAAAAAAAGATGAACAAATGATACCTATCACTTGGACTTCCTGCTGCTATACATTTAACCTTTACATAATCAACAGGATCCATACTGCCTCCTCTGCTAGTATCTGGTTTCACAAAATTGGCAGCTTGCCATGCTAAACTGGTAACAATGCCAAGCCAGTCATCAGTGTTGCCCTCGTTACTGACTCTAACACCCTCGCGGATCCTAACACCCTCTCCCTGCAAAAGCTGGGATACAAGAGCCCTAAAATGCACCTGTATGACAGCTCTAAGGCATTCCTTGTTACCATCATTATGTTTTTCCTTTGATGGAAAAGCATCAGAAAAGCTGGTACTAGATGTAAACATTGTACTTGAATCCCCAACATAATTGTCATCATCATCACATGTACAAAGATCACTCTCGGCCTCATCATTTTCATCCTCCGGTGGAGGAGGATACCAGATACGACCATTGCTTTCAAAAACAAAATCCAATGATTTTTGCGGTTCATCAAGTTGATTCTGTAAAATTGATATGTCATCACAGTATTCACAACTGTTCTCTGAATACCCAGTCTCTTTTTCAGGCATTCTTAAAACAGCCATATTTTCTTGATCAAAATGACCATAATTATGAGACAACGGACTTCCATGGTGCTCTTGCTGTACAGGATGCCCAGGTCTATAGAAAGTAAGATTATTCCTATACGGCCTATGCAGAGGACTCGAACCAACTGAGTTACAATCACAAAACTCAACTCTAGAGCTAAAACTACTTGAATCTAAATCTGAAATATCATGGCAATATTCACTTGATGGACTGTAAAAGTGCTTCCCAGAATATTCAGCTTCCTCGTCATCACTCCTGCATCAGCAAGTCCAGAAATAAGACCAAGTTGCTAGGGGAAAAGAAATAGCAGAAAATTAAAAAGACAAGATAAAAGCAGAGGCAGTAAGCATTGGAGAACTTAAATGTTTCTGGCTGACATTTTTCGCAGATGGAAGTGATAGATCAAGCTCAAGTTTCAGAACATGACCATATATTAGTTAGTTACACTCGTGGATTTCTGACATAATCTGGATATTCGGGAAATTTTATTTACCTGCTTGGAGAGTCACGAACACACACCGGATATGGGTGAGCACTAAATGAGGCGATACACCTGCTGCTTGCTGCATGAGAAGAATACAACGGATCTCTGGATTCAAGATGATGTACGAGACGACCACTTTGAATTGATTCCCCGCTAAAAGGAGAGGATGGCTCAAGGTTATCACGGGGAGGTGACTCGGTAGGGTGCACCTTTTCACAGTTTTTCTTCACAGCTTCACGTTTGCTATTAACCACGTCACAGAACTTGCAAAATTTGATACTTACCTCACAGTCAGTATTGCTTCTGGCATCCAAGGATTCAGTAACAACATCATGAGACTCGTAGCCCCTCATACATTTAATACAAAACCACGTCCCACAACTTAAGCAAGAGCATCCATTAGAGAACTCAGTGGACTTGGTCTTGCACTCGCAACACATTTTTCTGTTGGGCATCTCAAATTCAGGGGATAAAAAGATGATAATATATCGCTTGGCCCCCAAGAAATCCAAGACCTAACCTTTTCTATCAGATCTTGAAGGGAAGTATCAGGTATTCCCATAAAACGAAAACAACCCCAACACTTATCCCAACCCAGTATGAGCCACTTTTCTTCTCCCTCGAAACAAATATTACAAGAAAGCTTGATACAAATGGTATACACCCAGAAAACTGGGAACTGACTCAAACTGAACAAGGTTAAGTATGCTATGAAGTGAAAACCCACCCACAACAAAAAAGGTGGGTGATTAGGGTTGCGTATGTTGATTTTAACCTTTTTTGTATGATTAAAACCTTCAAAGATGGTTAAAAAGGAAAAAGAGAAGAAAATCCTCCAAGAATCAACGAAAACATATATCCAAGGAGGAAATCCCCCAGCAACAAAGGAATAAACTATTTACACCAAAACAACCACAACACAAAAGATTTTCAGAACCCAACAATAAAACAATGACAAGAACCACAACAACGACAACAACACAAAACTGTCAAACCCTTCGCCAAAAAAAACGAACTTTTGAAGCGAAACCCAGAAAGAACTCAGCGTCTAACCGATCCCAGATTCATCAACAATGAATCCACGGGTCGATTCAAGCATATCACAGCCAGGAAGAGACCAATCCCGGAAACCCAAGAAACGAAAGGCGTAAAGAGAGAGACTTGGGATCAAATACTGGGAAGAATAAGAATCAAAAGCAAGAAAAGGAGAAGTACGGAGAAGGTTCCTTTTCCAGCGGAAGAAAAAGCTCGCATCTCGATGAACAACAAAATCCCTTTTTTCTCTTTCCCTATCTTGTTAATGTTCTTCAGGTTCTGGTTGGTTTTGTTTATCTAATGCTCAGCAGGACTAGAGAATCTATGATATTTCTCACAGCTACCATTACAAGTTCTTCTGAAACCCCCTCCACCAACTAACCTCCACTTTCATTTCAATAACTTGAAGAAGAACTCTTTTTTCCCCCTTTTACTTTAGAAGCAAAGTATTGCACTTATCACTTTTATTTCTTTATAAGTAATGGTGATTGATTCTATTCTCCTCACTTTTAAAAAATGTGGTCAAATTTCTCCCTCTGCAAGTCATTGGCTGCTCCTTTTAAATATGGTTTCTCTAATTCTTTGTATAGGGTTACGGAATTGCAATCCCAGTCAGCATCACATTCACATTGGAGGGTGCAACTATTTATTTTTGGTAGGGTCTTTATGGCATTTCACACCCCTCTTTATTTGCAATCGACACGCTCCTTACTACCTTGCGTGCAGCTCACGCTCTTTTGTATAGAATTTGAGGGCCTTGCTTTGGTCCGGTCCGGTAGCGTGTCTTCCGGTTAAAAATTCGCCAAAGGTCCATTCGACCTACCAAGTTCCAACTCTAATTCTAATAGCAATTTCGATAAAATAACAAATAAATATACTAGAGAATAAGTTGGTTAGATTTGTAAGTGCTCATAAAAAAGAGTTTTTTCTAAGAGAAACTTTATTAATAGCATTACTCCGCATGAAAGATGACCTAATAAATTTTCTTCTATGTGAATTTTAGAAAAATAATATATAATTGTAATTATAATCGTAAAATAAAAAATATTCGATATAAACTCTATAAAATTCAAGATTATAAGATAAATTTTAACTAATATATAGATATTCAATAGTTCTAAATTTTGGATTCTAAAAAGTAAAAATCCTTAATAAAGGAAGACTATACTAGAGAAGCATTAACAATAAAGGAAGTGAGAAAGTCAACGAAGAGGAAGACTAAATCAAGGGGAGAGAAATTAGGATTTTAGTGTCTTGTTTCATTTAATCCCCAAATTTTCCAATTTATAATTCTCGTTTGTTACTTTTCAACATATCGGACTCTACTTTTATATCGATTGGTATAAGATAAAAATTTTACATTACATCCTAATACAACAATCCAATCCGTACAATATATTTTGTAGTCATAAGCATAACACTAATTCTATTTTTTAGATGATAAATAAATTAGGTGCTAATTCAAAGCTTGATGCAATAAACTTTAGTTATTAGCTTTATAATAAACTTTATTCACCAGTTTTAGCCTTTAAATGAGAGGGTTATGGGTATAGACCTTAAAGTAGTTTTAATGCCTATGAACTACTCAATTAACTAGATAACCTAGCCTTTATTTAACCACTTCTAAGAAGACTAAAGAAATGTGCTTCAACATTAGTTTCTCTTATTTATGTGATTTATTTTTCATTGTGAGTGACAAGTTTCCTTCTAAGATGTATTGCATCTAATAAGTTTATATCATCATACTTAATAAATTTATCTATTTTGTTAGAAAACATTCCTAATTACAAGAAGAAAAGATGAAAGAACTAAGGTTGTTGTGTAACCTTTGAGTCCTTTCTATGCTTGGTTATCAATAAACTGACAAGTCTATAAAATGGATTATTTTCTTGATAGGTCTCTCGATTTGAGTTTGAATTTAAGTGATTGTAATTTTTTTTCTTAGTAAGATTATACCAAAATTTAGAATAGACCTAAATTATATACGTGAAATTTAAATTAAAAATAAAATAAATTTAGAGGTTTGCACAAATTTATACTTAAAGAACCTAAATATGGTTTATAAAAATTAATTGCCTTAACTAAAAGAACTTAAATCTAGTTTAGAAAAATTATTCACCTTCACTAAGAATATAAGATATGTGATCTCCCATCTCTCTATCATATCCTTGTTATGTTCAACCTTTAGGGCATATTTGGTTGAAGGCTAACTAATGGAATAGAATATAATGAAATAGAACGGGATGGTTTATAATATAATAGAATGTAATATAGTGAAAAGTTGTTTAGGAGGGATGGAAGGGTTCATAATATAATGTAATAAAATATTGTTTGGAAAATAGATGTAATGAAATGTAATGTATAATAAATGACTATCATATCTTTATATAGCATTCCCTTAAATTAAAAATAAAATAAATTTATAGGTTTGCACAAATCTATATTTAAAGAACCTAAATCTGGTTTAATAAAAATTAATTGCCTTAACTAAAATAACTTAAATCTAGTTTAGAAAAATTATTCATCTTCACTAAGAATATGAGATATGTGCTTTCCCATCTCTCTAACATATCCTTGTTATGTCCAACCTTTAGTCAACCCCCTTCCTTTTAAAATTTTCCTTATTTAGCTTCCCATATGTGGCCAAACTTTATTTATTTTCCTTTTATGAATGGAGCCAGGTACTCTTTTATGCCTTGTAGCTTTTTGTAGGTGACTCTCATACCCCCTTTCTCATCCAATTAGGCCACACACTGTGCTCTTACAGCCGCAGTTTGCCACCAGATTCTATCTCCTTCATAAGCTCACTCTATATTACGTACCTCAAGTGCAAAAAGACTTCTCCTTTTGCTCCATATATTGCCTCTTCTTCTAAAGTTACGTTTTCCCTCCTCAACTCCTTCCTAATCCCTATGATGAAACTTTAGAGCAAAATGGTTGGAGATGATTGAATGGAAAAACTCAAATACATTCCATAATCTTCAAATGTTGTGGCCTAAGTAATCTCCCCACTTATCGAGATGTTACTTACTCAAGCTATTAAATGGACCTCTAAATTAGTGGGGTTCTCTTTTAACAAAGATCATCCTTTTCCCAAATGCAAAGTTGGGCAAATGTAAAATAGAGAAAAACAATGCTAAAAAGCAAATGGATCAATAAGGATGATTACTTCTTCTTGAAGTATAGCTATAATCTTAATATGATGAAAACATTATAGTCAAGACTTTGGCATATTAATGGAAAGTTTATATCTCTTCAATGTTAAGGATCAGGTCTGGAATTTAAAATTTTTCAAATTAAGTATATTCCTCTATATATTAATTTTTACAATATACAACTAAAGTATTAGTTTACCTTAGGACTTAGTTACTTGTCAATCTTGATTGGGAGGCCTATATACCTTGATGAAACTATAATCTTAAAAGGATAAGTCATACCACGATCTACGTCAAGGTTGATTGTGCAAAGAAACTAGATGATAATGGAGGTTTTGAGGATACATAAATCATGATGAGATATCTATGAAACCTTGAGAATAACTAACAAAGCAAAATATGGAAGTTAATAGGCAAGGAGTTCAAGAATGATGCAAAAAATATTAAAGAAAATCACTATTAGAATTAAACTACTTTAAGGCTACTATAATTGATGTTTCTTTATGCCAATCAGAGGTAGCTAAAAACAAGGATGTTGTGATATGTTCACCCCCATCTTAGCCCCCTTAATATGAAGAGTTTATAAGAAAGGTATAAAACCTAAAACTAAGATAAACCTGGTCCTTCTTTCACTGCTAAATGATCTTGGTATGAAATATCAAGCACCTTAATTGCCTTACCAAACAAAAAATATCAAGGATATGTTATTTAGTAGGAAGCTTTTTATAATAGGCCTTTTAAAGAAGCAAATAAAAAGCAATCACTTGAAGAAGAGAAGTTGGTTTTTGGATAAGGGATGGACCATGTTAACCCATCATTAAGTGAATTTTAATGGCAGGACAATTGTGACCTTTGACCCTATTGAAGTTCAAATCATTCATTCCCACTTTTCAAATTAAATACTCAATATTCATGTAAGGATATCTAGAACTAATAATTTACTTGATGTTACATTTGTCTAAGCATCCAATTTTTCATTCCAAAGAGCTCAACTATTGAAGGATCTCAAATCCATTCACCTTCTAGTATTTAGATAGTACTTGGTGACTTTAGCAACACTCTTTATACTAATAAGGTAGAAAGAACCTATAACAACTTAAGGAATTACACAAGAGACCTCTTTAAGTATATAAACTAGGTTAGTCTAATAAACTTAATTTAAAAAGTCATCTTCTACATATGTAATAATAATTAATCAAGTTTTTAAGCCATTAGAAAGAATTATATAGGGGGCATTTAAAATCATATTAGATTACTAGCTTTCCCAACAATCAAGCTTGCTTCAAAACCTTATTATGCTCTAATCATTCTTTCATTGAAATATGCGGTTAAGAAAGGCCTAAAGGTGCATATTAGGAGAGCTACGTCTTACTAATGCGATAAGAAATTCCACGAAATTAAGAAGCATGTAAAATTCTAAGTGAAAGAAGAATTTGAACCATTGAATAGCCATTAATGGAAATCAATGATAAAATCATAAAAGCTTAAAAGCTACTATACTCAAACCCTAATAATGTAAATTTGCTTAATAAGGAGAAGTATGATTTGCATCAATACATTAGAACCCAAGAGGATCACCACTTAGTTCTCAAAAAGAAGTCAAGAGCTTTATGACTTAAATATGGTGATAGTAACACGAAGTTCCTCCATAATGCAATACTAGTAAGAGGAACTCTAATAATATTATATCTTTACCAGATTGTGGGGAGGGGAAAAATCCATACCTCACAAGATGCTCTTAAAGAGATAACACTTAAATATTTCCAGAGAACTCTAGGTAAAGAAAACTAAGGCAAAAGCAGTTGCTTCAAGTTTGGAGTAACATAATTCTACTCCCTATAGTATCTTATTTACATAGTATACATATCTTTTTACTTCTTCTAACTCTCATATAAGAAATAAGCTTACAACCTCAAATGATATTATAAAATACAACTAAAATACTTTATAAGGTAATAGGGTAGTTAATAATGTTGGATCTCATAGACATGCCTTTAATTATTAGAATCTTTGCTCATATTATTTGCTCTAGATAAACTCATTGGAATAATGACCGTCATACTTAGTCAATAAGTGGGATAACTAACTACCTTCCTTATTAACCTCTACACATCCTGTATAAACTTGAGTAATATCAAAATGATGATAGTTATGTCTTCTATGGGTTAATTTTGATACCTCATTAAATCATCATGAATTTTAAGAACTTCTCTGTTGGCATGCTAAAGAAAATTTTTTGGGGTTCAACCTTATGCTACACTTTTTAGTATACAAAAGGACTACTTGCAAGATTATATTCTTCCTCCTTTAATCTTGATAATATACGTCATCAGTGCATGCTTTCTTATTTCTTATTAACTAGGATTCAAATATTTTATTAATCAATCATTGGTATATAGCTCCTGCATTAGTCAATCTAAATTGTATGTCCCTATAGGATTATATCCCTTTATGAGTAATGAATAAAGTACTATTTTAATTAGGTTAGTGCTACATATTTTTGACACATAGTTAGTAATGACATGAAGTAACATCCACCAATTTATTTATTTAGGATAAAGCTAACTATCTTTAGGTTATGCTTGTTCATATCTATAAAATCAACAAATCATCCACTTCTTACTTGCCTTCTTAACCAATATTATCTTTGCCAACTAATCTAGATACTACATTTCCTTAACAAATTAAGCCCATAATGATTTTTTTTACTTCATTAATGATGGCATATTATCTCTTATGGAAAAGGATTCTCTTTTTCTATTTAACAGTCTTAAATTTAGGCTCAATGTTTAACTTATATGTTATCACTAAAGCATCATTTCTTGGTATATTTAAAGGTTCCCATGTGAATATGCACTTGTACTCTACAACCAATATTTTCAATTTTTTCCTATCCTAAAATACAATCATTTGCCCATTTTGAGGTTCTTTGGGCACATATAACAATAAATTACAATCTCCACTATTTTGTCATTTGGCTTATTCCTTTGCACCCTTTTACAATCCCTACTATCCATAGCTTATATGCTTATTAGGTGTAATGACTTCTTTTTTAGTTTTTAACAAAGTCATATAGCAATCCCTTTCCATAGTAAAGTCTCATTTAACTTGCCCTATCCCTCACTGTATTTGAGACTTTAAGGAAAGTTGGTATAGTCATAAGATAACCTAAATTTGAAACAATAAAATTCTTCTTAAGATGACGTTGGAGTTATAGATCTTCTTACAACATGGAATTCTAACATCATTATGACCCACCTTAAGTTTGTCCCCAACTTTTGTGGGATAGACACTTTCTCCTTTGTGAATGTTTGGCCTCCCCCAAAGGCAATCAAAGTAGTACTTTCATGATTGATGACATATTATCTTTCATTAAAAAAAAGTTTTTCTTTTTCTATTTTGATAGGCTTAAATTTATGCTTAATGTTTAACATTTATATGATCATTAAAGGATTGATTCCTAGCATATTTAATAGTTCTCATGCAAATATGTTCTCATACTCTACAACTAATATTTTGATATTTGTCTATACTATAATACAATCTTTTTACCATAATGAGGTTTTTTAGGCTTGCACAACATTAAATTATAATCTCTACTATCTTCTCAGTTGACCTGCCCTTTACTCCTTTCCAGGATTCCTACAGACCATGGCCTATATGCTTATTATATTTAATGACTTCTTTTCAATTTTAACAAAGTCATATAATATATTACCTTGCCTTAGTAAGTTCTTGTTTAACTTCCCTGATCCTACACTGGGTTGGAGACTTTAGAAAAAAGTTGGTATGGTTATAAAATAACCTAAAATTGGAATAACAAGAGTCTTTCCAAGATTACATTGGGATTTATTAGTCTTTCTACAATATGGAGTTCTAATGACTTACATCAAGTGTGTCCCCAATTTGTGTAGGATAGACACTTCATCCTTTATGAATGTTTGGCCTCCCTTAAAGTCTATTAAAGGAGTAAATAAATGCTTCAATTGAGAAACGAACAAGCCTAAAGCTATAAAATATCATAAAATAAAATATTTATTAAGTTATTAATTTTTGCAAGCATTTTATAAACCTCATAATTGGCTATAGTTACAGTGATAACCATAACAACATTATTCTAGTTGCTTAGGCATGTTTGTTTGACTTCGAAAGGCATAGACTCCCTCCTCTATTACATTTCAACTAGCTTATGTGTTCATTGTGCTTAGGCATCTTTCAATGACATTTTCATTTGCAACATGCTTAAAATTAGGTCTTCCTCAACACTCATATTGATTCTAAGTGAACATGAAGGTAACTAGTGATTGGACAATGATCTCTCTTGCTCTTTATCTCTCTTTAACTAATTTGGTATTTCCTTTTTTCTTATCTATTATTAACTTATTCCTACAAATAAAAAATCCTTGAAATGCCTTGTGAGACTAAATTATTCATGTTCACCTTCAGGTCTCTACACTCTTTAGTATCTTTATGGTAATCTCTGCAGGACCTATAGTTTTTTTAAAGAAAAAGACAAATACATAGGGAGGGGGACGTTAAACCTTACCTCCCCAGAGCAATAACACATTTAGTTTATTGGTCCTATTCTATCAAAAAAGCTGATTATGCTTGAATGTAAGGAAAAGAAACTTTGTCAAATTCCACCAAGCCACGCAATAGTTGGGGAAGTGAGCGATTAATAAAAGAAAAGCCAAGCCCGGAAGATGATGACATTTTGGCTAGCCCATCTATTAAGGCATTGGCCTCACGATAAACATGTGTAAATGGAAAATCCCCACCTTACATAATATTTGAAAGCTTCTGAAAGATAGCATTGTGCTACCAAGGCCATGAAGTATGAGAAGTAAGCATGTCCACTAAAAGATTTGAATCCGATTAAATGCAAACCGTAAAGATACCAAGCCGATGGGACTCTTCCAAACTATAAAGTAAGGCCTTAATTTAAGCAAAAAGGTTGGTTCCTAAACCAAAGAAAAAAGCCTTTGCTACAATCACATTACCAAGTCAGTCTCGAATGACAATTCCTCCAATAGCTGGGCCTGGGTTCCCATATGAGGAACCATCCACATTTAACTTATAGAATGGTGGTGAAGGCAAACTCTAGGTTAAAATCTATGGCGTTCAATGGCGAGTTCGAAATTGTATGAAAGTCAAATTATACAGCAAGAAAGAATTTACACCACTAAGCTGGAAAGGAGAAAAATGAGTCGTGGTGCAGTATAAATCCTGAACCAGCCCTCGAACCCATCCAACAGAAGCTTGAGACCCATCATAAACTATTGCATTCCTCATACGCCAAAGCCCCCATAATATATAGATGGGTAAAAGTTGAAGGAAGATGAGTTTCCTCGAGTCAAAACAATGTGTCAGCACATCTTCCAAGCAAGTAAAAGGAAAGGCACCATTGAAAATTTCTAAAAAGGAAACCAGACTGTCGCTGCTATGTTACAATGGAAGAAAAAATGGCCCAAGGTATCAACATGATCACAGCAAGAACATTTTGAGGGAAGCTGGAACCCATATCTCTGCAATATGTTAGGGAGTGGAAGGAAGTTATTCAGTAACCACCAACAAAAGATAGAAATTCTGACTGAAATTCTAGGCCCCCAAATAAATTTAAGGATTTGTCACTGGATATGATGCACATGGATTAGGTGATATGCCGAAGCAATGGAATATTTTTGTGTGCTTCATTTTTGGATTTATCCAGTAATGGCTTTAGTAGATTTAATATATTCTCACTACAAATATAATTTTAAATTCAATTCAAAGATGCAATGAGACATTTTCAAGTTTTTTGGTAAGTCTCTTCTCTATTGTTTGATTTCTTGAGACCCTCTCCTTCGTTTTCACTAGTATATTGCACAAATTTACCTTGATCAACTTAATACCTATCATCTCTCTAAGACTTTATAACTTGTGTAAGTCTACTAAGTGATTGCTCAACTTATTCTAAGTTGTTGAACCTATATGACCTTTTATTAGGTTTCCTCAAAGTTATGGGCCTTTGTCACTAGCAACATCTGTCATATTAGTTGGTGACTTAGTAAGCCTTTCCTATATATTATCCTTATTACTTATTACAGATCAGGATTTAAGGTTATAGATTTACATGACATCCATTTTGAACCTCTGCATGTAATGTCATAGGTCTTGTCAAGTCTTTGCACGATATCAAACAATTTTATTAAATCTTTAAGACTATGCTTATTACTTATGAACTATGATTGAAAATAGGATCTAAGATGTGAGAACTTAGACAAAAATCCTCATAGAATTCACTGTACCTATTGATATAGATAAAATTCTTAAATTTCACTACATCTAATGTCCTACATAGGCCTTAGATCTCCAGATACTGCATCATATGGTTTATTGGTTGTTGTTGTTGTAAACATTTAGAGATAGGAGCTTAAAATTTAACAATGGTGGTTCATTTAGGATGGCCAAAAAAGAGGCTATCATAGCTTGGATCTCATAAGTCCTCTTATGTTGTATTTAGGAGAGATGTAAGTTTTATGCTCTCCCTTTGAATTCTATCCATATAGTTTGTGATTTGATGCTTTATAGGACACTCTCCTAATGTTAGGCATGTTCTTCCAGACTAACTCTATCAAAATTTAGACATACTTGTATAATCAAATGAAAATCTTTATTGTGGACATTAAGGGTAGTTTTACCTTGTGACAATCTTGTGATTGTTGAACATCTCCTAGTTAGATCCTCATTTATTCATATACCTAGATGTTTATTTAAAATATGGCTTATACTTTTCAATTTCCATAAATGTCATCAATTAGTGCTTATATGAACTTTAGGCCACTAAGATAGGGTGGTTAGTCTCCTTGTGTTGTACGATGCTGAAAATCCACTACTGATATTAAAATAGGATATCTAAACATGTAATCTTTGTTTGAGGTTATCCCTAACAGAAAGACTCTAATGATAAAGTTAGGTATAGACATGTATAGTAAAAGATGAAAACAGAAAGAAACTTTCTTAGTCATGAACTGTCTTTACATATAGGAATAAGATGATTGCATTTTTACATATGGCCCACTCATGCCCTATAAGGTGAGTTAGAGTATGGGTGAGCTCTAATATGAGCACTACAAGATATAAAAAACATGATGTGACCTAATAAGAATGGTATATTGTATGTTTGAATAAAAACTATGAGCAAAATGAATTTTTACTCAGAAAAAAGCCTAGGATGTGGAATTGCACTTTGGGCCATAGGGTATAATTAAGATTAAGATGGATAGAAAGCATTAAATTTTATGATATCTAATGCCATATATAGGTCCATGATCTCCAAATATCACATCACATAGTTTGTTAGGTTACTAAGGCCATTATAAAATTTTAGAGATATAAGCTTAAGCTTTAACAATGATGATTCATTTAGATTAGTCAGAAGAAAGAAGCTATCATATCTTGGATCTTCCAGGCCCTCCTATGGTGTATTTAGAAATGGTGTGGGTTGTGTGCTCTCCTTTTAAAGTCTATCCATATAGTTTTTCATTTTTTGTTTTATGGGATATTCTTCTAACCTTGAGGTGCTCTTATGGACCAATTCTATCAAATTTCGGACTTTCTCCTATAATGGTGTAAACATCTTTGTTGTGGGCTAGTTGTTGAAAGTGGTTTTACTAGCTCATTAGCTATTAACATCTAATCGTGCAAATATCTTTAGACCGATAGTCTTTATCAAAGATTATCCCAGGCTGAAAGACTCTAATGATAAAGTTAAACATAAACCTACAGATAGTAAAAGATAAAAATTTCTACTTTTTTTTTTATTGTGAGCTCTCTTTATATAATGGATTAAGATTATTGCAATTTTATATGTAGCTCACTATTTCCGTACAAGGTGAGTAGATATGGGAAAACTCTAACATAAACAATATAAGATATAGGCAATATGACATGATTCGACAAGAATAAATGTTATAACTTTGACTCAGAATTATGGACAACTTAAACTTTTGCCCAAAAAAATAAAAAAAGACTAAGATGCAGAATTACATTTTGGGCCATAAGATATCATCAAGCTGTCAGATAATAAATGCATTATTTTGTACCAGAAGGGAAAATTTGTTAGCTTGATTGACTATTATTGCAATAACTATTTCATAAACTTAAGATTTATTAATCTAGAAGAACATTTATAAACAAAGTTTAATGCTACATGATTTTCTTGTAATTTGTCCATTTTCATTTTAATTTTAATTTTTTAAAAACTAATATTAACCTCTCTATAGTATTATTTACTTATCATATAATTCTTTATGTTATATTATGTTAGTTTTCTAATTATTTCTAATACCACATTATTTTCAATAGAGAATATGTATAAAGCTAACGTAACGTGAAAAAAAAAAGTGATAATTAAGTAATATCATAGAAGATGAATGATAATTTTTAAAATATAAAAACTGAAATTTAAAAAGTTAACTGCATAAAATATTAATATATTTATCCCTATAAACAATTCACAACAGACGATAAAGAAATCCAGCAGACACATAAAACTACCGGCACTCCTTGACTTATTGTAGGCTTTTTAGCAGGGTTAGAAAATTGGGATTAGGTTTAGGTGGGAAGGCAACATCTGCAAAGGTACATGGCGTTGCCAATGGGTGTGTACCGAAAGGAAACTACTTCCTTTTCTCGCATTTGTTTCTTCTTCTGCCTCTTTTTCTGTATTACTTTTATCTTATTTGGACGCTTTCCTTGGATGGATAATCAAAACAAATCCTACAGTCGACCAAATAATTTATGGCGTGACCAAATTTTGTAGCATTTTTAATGTCTAGCTAATATCCAAAAGGTATTGGAAAAGAAAAGGTTACATCATTCTACACACAGTATATGGTCTGGCTAGGGGATAAGAGTAGATCCAGCCGTCCCCTACACAACTTTCCATCATCACCATCATCTTTCATGACTCATCTCCATGTGAGACTACGTTGTTTTATTGAATTTACTTTTTGGGTTTGCCTTATGCAGAAGAATAAAAAGGATGACTCTTTCCATCGGGAAGTATTATGCTTGTCAAATTTGGGAACTAGCCCCAGGCTTTCATTTCGTCGGCCCACCCTTCTTGACGAAATTAAAGGAAAGGTCTAGCCTTCCCAAAAGTCTAAAAGAAAGTTTTCTTATTAGACGTAGAATCCCTCCACATAATCCTTTTATTTTCAAAAATAACCTTATACCCTTTTAATATTTTCTCTTAATTAGTTTGGTCCAAATAATTTGCAATACAGCTTCAGACGTGTTTTGCTATTGCCACAGCTCAATATGTCGTCACTAGGACAATATTTGAGGACATCTAGAAAAGTGGGTTGTTTGTGGCCTGTTGTTATGAGTTGTCATCATCAACTCTTAGACCAAAAGGGTTCAGGTAGGCCATTAGAAAGGATAAAGGCCAATAGGATCTTCTAGGTATGTCGAAGAAACGTTCTGGTCCGAGAAGATACAGGAATTATTGTTATTGTGAGTGTGGTTGGAATGATCTCTAACCTGAATTGTTGTGGTCTTATTTTTATTTGTTCCTCGAACTGTATCATTTCTAACACGACTTCTTGCGGTCTTATTTTCAACGATGTGCGTTGCAAATGATGCGACAGGGGCCTGTATTCCCACTAAGTTCAAGTGTCTAATCTCTCAACTCTCTTCTTGCTAATTAGTTGGTAACTATCTAAATCATAGCAATGGGAATGCTAAGCCAAAGTTGTTTTTGACGAGGCATTTGACTTGCTAGGGACAAATAAACGACGTTGATGACATAGAATTGTTAGATATTTATGTATCAATAGATTTTGTCATACTTGAATCTATGATAAATTGTAATGATTAATTCGCTATCTTCATCAGTTCTTTTTTGATGTGTTTCTCTAAATGGTACAAATAATCCTTTGATAAGTTGCAAAAATTTATATAATCTTTCACCAACCATCATGTTGGTTTATTTTGAAAGAAAGAAGAAAAGAGTCTTTGACCTATTTGAAATCTATTATTTAATACTCAATAACTATTATCTTGGGTTCATTTTTATGAGACTTAAATCTATAAGTCACATGGGCTATTAAATAATATAACAATCTCCCACTTAGCCCATGTTACGACTTAGTGATTCAACAAGAAAACTTTAAGTGCACACAATAATAGAATCGATCAAGTCATCCTTAATTGAATTAAAATGACGGGATCATGATAGTCACAAGTTATAACATGATTCTTTCTATCAGTCGTATAATCAACTCAACTCATAAAACTTTAAGTTGGTAATTCTGTAACTGTTATCTTACAAATAATAATTATTGTATGCAACATAATATGGATAATAAGGAAGTGAGCAAAAATATATGATTGTAATTAAATTCACAAGTGTCATAACAATTTGAGCAAAACACTTATATGTATATATACATGTCAGAACGCTATGATAACAAGGACTTATAACCCATCCGCTCAACATAACCAATAAATGTTTTAGGCTAGATTCCTTGATATATATTTGGTTTGATTACCTTTAATGCAATCCACACATCTATCCCAGTTAGCAAAATCCAATTGAGGTAAGATTTCATTTTTTACTAACCTCTGTACCCTTTCCTTGAATATGACCTAATCTTTTATGCCACAAAAAAGCAAAACATTCATTATGTGCATTACGTTTATTTCCTATAATATGGTCAACATGAAACAGAGATTTAGCAAAATTAGCATCAAGATTGAAATAATATAAACAATCAATTAAAGTATCAGAACCATAATAGTACTTGTGTTTATATAAAGAAAACATACAGTTTCCAATCTTAAAGTTAAAAACCATCATCATCCAACTTTGCAATAGAAACTAAATTCCTAACACAGTCAGGAACACAAAGACAATTTTTTAAATCCAGATGACACCTAGTGTCAAAGATCAATCTGTACATCCTAGTGTTGTCTATTCGTGCCTTCATTATGTTCCCCATATACAAGAATTTGTCAGTTCCATTTATAGTTTGGATTGAAAGGAACCCCTGTTTAATATGTGATACATGAGTAGTTGCATCAGAATCTAACCACCAGGGATTATTAGGCACTTCAATAAGATTTGATTCAAAACATATTGAGACATAGTATCAACATTTCTTTTTGAACCAAGCCTTTCTTTTAGGGCAATCCTTCTTGAAGTGACCATACTTTTTTGCAGAAATGACACCTCTTATCTTTATGGATTCGACTCTCATTAACTTTGTTGATAGCTTTGTCCTTAGCATCATATCATAATGAACAATTGAAACAATCACAATTAAATGATTAATATTTTCAAGCTATACCACTTTGGTGACTAACAAGCTTTTCATGCAATAAACATTTAATTGGACAATTATCATACATGACAAATTTTAATTTAATTAGTTTGGTCACTTTGGTGACTAACAAACTATTCTAAACTGCCATAATGTCATGTATTATACTCAACATATAATAGCAAAATTTAATTCTAAGCATTGCATTAAAACATAATATGACACAAAAAAATATTATGCATAGCAAACATAGGCGCAACTTTTATGCATATAAATCTAAATTAATTAATTGATTACTTCATTAATTAATTTAAATTATCAATTAAATAATGAATTATGAGTTATGACCCAAAATTAAAATACCTTAAGTAGGACCAATATTTAAACCCATAAAATTATTTTTAATAAAAATAAAAAATAAAAATAATCGATAGGCTCATGTTTAGCACGCACTTGCCACTGCCAATTTTTTTTTGCATGTGAGGCACGCGCCTTACCCTCCCTCTAGCATGCATCGCCTGTTATGCGCACTCGCCTCATCTTCCTCAAACGACACACACTAATTTTTCTTCCTTTTTTTCAATTCTATTCTAACATCGTTTTTTCTTTAATGGATTCTTCTTGCATTTCTTTGTCAGAATCCTCTCTGGATTGAGCCAACAATAACAACATCCACCATTGTCTTCTTCGATGGTCAATACACAACACAAACCCATGGATTTTTCTCACTCTAAACCATCTCTCTATATTTTGTTTTGGTCTATTATAAATATTATGTTTCAGTTAAGTAGTGAGAATGTGTTTCAAAACCTTAGAACATTGATTCTATTAACATCTAAAAATCATCAAAACTTGCATTGTTATTTCTGTTTCTATTTCTGTATTCCTTTCATAGCAGTGCAACGAAGAAAGTAATACCATTACAAATATAGGCAAACAATTATAAAAAAAATGAACAAACAAAAAAACGAAACAAATCGTTGATAATGGCAGACAATAAATAATGCAAAACATACATATCAACACCGAAGGTTCATTAAAACTTTCATGGCAGTGCAACATGTCGTAAAAGAATAGAAAAATAACCATACAAAAACAAACAAAAAATAATCATGTAGAAACGATACAGGGTAGAAAACAAATAAGGCAACACCGTGCTTTGATACCAATTGGTAGACATTTTATGGATCGATTGATTTTTTCATACCTAAATCCATGATAAATTGTAATGATTAATTTCTTCTCTTCCTCTGTTCTTGTTTAATATATTTCTCCAAATGGTATAGATAACCCTTCAATAAGTTGCTAAAACTTATATAGTCTTTCATCAATCATCATGTTGGTTTATTTTAAAAGAGAGAGGGAAAGGTTATTTGACCCATTTGAGATCTATTATTTAATATGCAATAACCATTATCTTGGGTTCTTTTTTATGGAACTCAAATCTATAAATCACATGGGCAATTAAATATTCTAATAAGAATAACTCTTACGAATGACATATTAACCCTAAGGATATGATTTTAGGTATGGAGGATACTTACTTTATAAATAGTCACATTTGAGGAGTTTTTTTAACTTTTTTAATTTTGTTTACGTTTAATATCACTCTAATTTTTTCTTTATTCCTATAAAGATAAAGAAATTTAAACATATTGGTTTCTGTCCTACAATAAATTTGTTTGGTTGTAATTTAGTGATGAAATATTTAAAGACATTTTTATCTGGTATACATTTAGATGTATGTGATAAAATCCATGAGATAATTATACATTACAAATAAAATTATGATGAGATTATAATTATGAGATTCATATTTTATTTATGTATTATTTCTAAAATGTTACAGTCATTGTTCTATTAAGACCGAATATTAATAAAATGTAAAAAGACTAGCACATGTTATGTTTTTCCTTATAAAGGAAATAATCGATCTCATAGACTAAAATATGGCAAAACATAAATAAACGTGTAAGTGCTTATTAGAGAACAAGTTCACTAAATTGACCTCATATGAGAAATCCATTTGAAACGGTACTTGTATATCTATAGAAATTCCCATTGTGATATTGTAAAAGTGATCCTTTGACTTAAGATCTCCAAGGTTATCTTATATAAGAATTGTTATATTTTGATAGTACTTATGACATGTTCTAGTTAAGGATAGCTCAGTCGGTAATCATTGAATATAGCATAAACTATATGAAGATAGTTAAGTGATCAAGATAGGATTCATCACCTTAAAGTAATTAAGGAGAATATTATGCTATTCTTGATTAGTATGGATTCAGAAAATCCTTATCCAAGGTGGAATGACATTTTGTAAATAGTTTACAAATGTCATTAATTGAATCAATATGATTGGACTCAAAATACATTAGACATAATTTCATATTCTATGTTTAATTGGAACATTATATGATGAAAGGAATGAATTATATAGAATAATTATACACGAAAATATTAGTCAAAACTGCTTTGCTATTCTAAAATATTTGGATGGTCATGAAGTATTGCTAGACAAGAATCTTGATCTATGTATATAAATTGTTTAATTAGAGAATTAAAGGTAAATTAAATGAGTTTAATTTATTTAATCCTAAATATGATTTAGGGTTATAATTTGTATTTACTGCCAATATATTTGGGAACCCAATGGGTCTCACATTAAAATAAGGGTTGAAGAGTTCAAAGATATTTTAATCAAGTTAGACTTAATTGTAAAGTTTAAGAAACTTTATCACTAAATATGAGATATTTAATAAATAAAAATCAATAAGAGATATTGGATCTTATTTAGACATAATTGCTATTTAATTAGAATTATTTGTAATTCTAATTAAACTTTAATTGAAATTAGAATTTAATTTTAATGAAAATACTAAAATTTTCAAAACCTGTTATAAATAGGTTTGAGCTTTAAAGGAGCTATTACTCCTTACTTAGCTCTCTGTGTAAGAGTTATGTAATTCTTTCAACCTGTTTTGTGAATACCAATAATAGAGGCTGGATATTTATGTGGCTATGGTTGTCGAGATGAACTGATTTTATAAACGATTCGAGGGATGCAATAAGAATATGATCAAACTTCGGAATAAAGTATGAATTAAGATTTAGTTGTTAATCATTTTATATAATTAAATTGATTTTGGTTTCTGAAAAACCAAAATACAAAAAAAAAATTCACCGCAGTCGAGATCAAATTCTGTCCCGACTTTCTAACAGTGGTATCAAAGCTGAATTTTAATTCTATAATTTGACTAAACTCGTTTGATTATTATTGATTTGATAAAATTAAGGTTTAAAACTATCAATTAGTTTTAATCTTTTGGATGAGAATTGATAAATGTTGTATGCTTCTTTTTTTTCAAATATAAATATTCAAGCCTCCTTGCGTGTTCTTTGCCTTTAAAAAATGGTTTGAATGAATCATAAAACACATCGCCTGTTCCTTTTTTATGTTATGCTTATGGAATATCTTACCGCATGCTTCCTTTTTACTTTATGGTTTCCGGAAAATTATAATTGCTAGCTCGATTATGCACGATTTTAAAACTTGGTGTTAATGGAATTATGGAATAATTTTGATGTTGTGCAATTTCTGATTGTTGCCAGCGGAGAAGTTGTAGAAATGACGACAAAATTATGGATAGGAATGATTGTGTACTGTTTTTGTGGTGCAAATAATGTCACTTGTGGCAGACATAGCCACTGAAGGAGGTGGCCAGTGGCGATCTATAGGCGTGATTGTGTACTAGTTTTGTGGTGCGAATAAGTGAGTCATCATCAGCGGCGGTCGTAGTTGATGGTTAAGGAGGTGGCTAGTGGCGATTAGGCGATAGTCGCCCAGCTCACATAGGCAAAACTTGCCTAGGATATTTAGGAAAGTACCAAAGGAGGCAGAAGCAATCTAGAAGGAGCTGATGGTGTAGGAGAAAACCAGGCGAACGACGACAGGATAAAAATTTAGCATGCGACGATGCAAAAGCATAGAAAAACATAATCTGTGAAAAATAATGGAGGCGAGTGTCTGTTAGGGAAGCGCATCTGGAGTGGATAGTCAATGCGCCAAGTTGACTGATTTCACATATCTCACGAAAGGACTGCACATGCTAAATAGTCCCATGGACGGAGCCATGTATAAGGGCATGGCCCCCCTTTCAATTTTTTTTTAAAAATGTACTTATATAATTTTTTAATAAATAAGGACATTTTTTAAAATTTTAAAATTGAGCCCAATTAATTAAAGTG
>JANVCL010000212.1:9256435-9267031 GCA_026546855.1 Erythroxylum incrassatum | reverse complement strand
GAGTTGAGGAGTTCGTGGGAGACACTGAAGATCCTGGTACCACTTATATACTGAAATTCTCTGGTAACATGAAGTACAAGGGCCAATGGTCCCAGCTGATCCTCAATAATTCACAAAACGAAAAAGCTATGCCTTTCTGGTCTTTGGAGTCAGATTTTTTGTGCGGTTGTACCCTGGCTGCGACGGTGTTTACTTCTGGACGCCTCTTCTTTGGATTTGGTCCAACTGATAGACAAAACTGGCGGCTGCCTAGCCAGTAGCCACCGAGATCAATTGAATTCTTTCGCTAAAAGCAAAGTAGATTACGAAAAGAAATCAAATCAGAACTTGCCTTATCCGAATGTTGTCAAAGCTAATAATTTCTATTCACTTCCAAAAGAGGAATGTGCATCGTCCATTGTTTGTTTGCAAATATGATATAAGACAAAGAAATTTCCAAAAGAGGAATGTGTATCATCCGGATCACTCATAATGTCGAGAGAAAGCGACATTCGTAAACGCACATTAAAATATCAAGACAAAGAAACTTCCAAAACCACTTGTAGAATGTCTATCATCCGGATCACTATCTACATAATACTTCATATCAAGATAATGTCTACGGAGTACCCTTCAAAAAGCAAAGAAGCGCTTTAATAACTTCCAATAAATGTCACTAAGCATGTGCATAATTGACATAATTTTTGGACATTAAAAGCATTTTCTAGCCTTGTAATTGTGATATGTTGTTAAATCTAAATTCAAATTTATTTTTATTAAATGTTCAAAATTTTAGCTCTTAATTGGCCTTAATTTCCTCTACAACCCTATAGTTTATACATATAGTTTCCAAGGTTTTCAGATTTATAGAAAAATAAGATGTTATGTCTCTATAAATGATAAGAGTAGTAAATCTTTGCCAATAAGTTTTATTGCAACTTTTATTTAACTCATTAATTAGAAATAATAATAATTTTTCAAATTAAACTTGAAATGATATAAAAACATCAATATCTTATTTTAACCATAGATGAGATAATTTTAAATTAGAATGAATTTTATAAAGGAGATTATCTTAGATTATATTAAATTTTAGAAAAAATCAGGAATAAAATTATTATAAATTTGATTAAAACCCTACTGAATTTTTTTTTGGTAAATAAAACCCTACTCAAAATTCATATCTTATAGTCGTAAAGAAATTGAGACATGAAAATTGAGATGTCTTATGAAAAATTTATAATAGATGAAAATAATGACAAAAATTTTGAGAGAAGAATGTTAAGATATCTCATATTAAAGTTATAAAAAGATGAAAATAGCTCATATATCTTTATCTCACAACCCATATGTTGTTTGTAGTTAATTCTTGTTTAGATTAATAATTTATAATGGTCTAATGATATGCAAGAACTTAGGAATTTATCAAAGCAATTTTACAAATACAAACCAATGCTAAACGCAACTAACTTTCATCATAAAACAATTGATGATTATTTTATCTAGTTAAAGAAAAATTTTCGAGTTTTCGAGTAACTATTCTTTAGATTTTTTGTTATCCCTTAATGAATTTAGAATGAATTTTAAAGGTTTGGATACTAAATTGAATTTGTTATCCCTTAAGTTAATCATAATATTACAACAAACTAAGCAAGATAATAAGAGAAAACGTACATAAATAAAATATAGTTTTTTTTTATAAGTCCTTACTTGACTATTTGTTTATTCCATAATGCTTAAATTATAATTAAGATATTTACTTTGGTTCATATTTTGATTTAGGTAGCAAGTGGAGGCAAAAGAAGCAAATGAGTTTAATTTTGTAGCTTTGGGTAGTTTAACTATTATTTGATTTTCTGTCTTTATCTGTTTCGTCCAAATTGTGATTGAGGAGATTCAAGATGCTATAAAAAGCTTTAAAAGAGAGCTATATCTTTCATGTTTTTATTTTTCAATAGTTAGAAAGTATCAAGGTCAAAATCTCGCTTGAAACTACTACTATTACAAGTTTATATATTAAGAAGTTAGACAAATGTGAACGAGATTTATTTTGAAAACTTTTAAAGCTCCTAGGTACAAAACTTATAACTGAAAAATCATTTTTCTACCTTATTTTATTTACTTCTCAAATGTGTTAAATATTGTTAGGAGTATTTTAGGAATATTATTTTTCCTAATTTCTTAGAAACCTATTTAAACCTCTTATTTTCTTTTTATATGGAAACACAAAATCAAATTTTCACCTTTTTTACCTCTCTTATAAACTTTTGAATTTAAGAAATATGCAAGAATAAATTTGTTGGTTCTAGTTCAAGGGGATATTGAACCTTGAAACTTGAATTTAAGAATTATGCAAGAATAAATCTATTGCTTCTAGTTCAAGGGGATATTGAACCTTGAAACCTAATTTATGCATTAATCGATTATCATAATATTCTTCCTTTCTCTTTTATATAATTGGTTGTGCTATTGTGAGACTAGGGTTTATGATGTTTGCTTGTTTGGTTTATTTTAGGCTAACTAGATTCTTCATATGCAAATTTATTGCTAGAATTAGGGTTTTAATCTATAATTATTATTGTTTTTAATTCATAGGTAAAGAATTTATGGTCGTGCATCATTGAGGGTAATATAACCTTAACTTAAATAATTTGAACTTGTGTGATTATTGCTTAGACTAACATATTTTTTTTAATTCTATATGTTTTTGTTTCATTAAATTTAGAAAGTTTATTTTAGGTTTTCTAGTTGTTAGATCTAAGCAAAGAGCTAACTTATGTTTGGCATAATATAAAGGAAAATTGTGGTTAATATAGATTTTTAAAAAAATTAATTAAATTTCATTGAATCAAAGATCCAAAAGGATTATAAAAACCTAAGGAGGTAAAAGCTAGATCACCTATTCACAACTTTACTAATGAATAAAGCTCAAAAACTCGTGTTTAAGCCATGAAGCTTTGCATGTGAAAGGTAAAAGTAAAAAAGTCCTATCTTTCAGTTATCGCAAAAGTTGAGATTGAAATTGCTAAAGGTTACATGTTTTCACAGTTCATTGAGAAAGTCTTAGCTTATATTAAGCTTCATCAAATGGGCATGTTTTCACTGCAGTTAAGATGTAATTTCTATACCAAAAGTTGCTCTCTTGTGGTCAATACTAGTTCTTTCAGTACTTGTTCTATGTTCTTTTATTGGTGAACAAACATTTATATGTTTCTTTCTTTACAGAGAGAATAAATTAAAAAGGATGATAGGACCATAACACTATCTTATTTTAACTTGAAAGAAGGGGTGGGAAATTACTAGTTTGCAACGTAACATGCCATTCCAGATGAAGCTAGTATAAGAGCATTTAAAAAAAAGATGGGAAATGGTTTCTTCCTGATCTCTTATGCATAGAAGGAAATTTCTTGATATTGTTAAAGATCTTTCGATCTTATTAGAAGTAGGAAGTTTCCTTCTAATAGTGAGCCATAAAGTAGTAGAAGCTTTATAAATAAAATGTTTGAACTAGACCACTATTTTTCGAGGGACAGAAGGAAGTTGAGTTATGAGAATATGCCTACATGTTTTAAAGGAGAATAAGACATTAAGAGAGCCTTTCACATAATGGAATCCCTACTATTTGGATTTAAAGCAACATTATAAGGAAAATTAATGATACTTGATATGGGTATAGGATCAACAAATTCAGTTATATTGTCAAACACTTCCTACACAGTGGCTTCTTTAGGCATTGAGTTATGTAAAGGATAGAGGTACATATGTCCCTAAGACGTCCAAAATCAATTTAAGAGTAATATTAGAATTTAGTATAAGCTTCACCACTAATCTTATGTACGAGTTCTAGTTTAAAAAAGATCTTAATACTATGATTTCCATAAGGGTCCAAAAGAAGGAACTATTTTACTATATAGACCATATGCTAGTCCCTTTTAAATAGTATTCATGGTTTCGTTTGATCCACACTGATTATTTATCCACTAAGAGTCTTCATAATTTCTTGATTATCATTATTTTATTATCAATCCGAATGGGAATAATTCCAAATCCTCATTCCTTTTTAGGAGTTGTAAGTTCCTTCCATTTAAATTCAGCCAAAGCATGCTTGTTGCGATCACCAGAAAAGAGAGTTTCTCATAAGTTTCTAAATACAATTAGGCAACATTAGGTGGGAAGACCTATATATAAACAAGTTGCTTAGAACATAATTGACAAGTTAGAGTTTACCAACTAGCAAAAGACTTTTGTTGCACTAAGTTGATAACCTCTTCCAGATTCTATCAATCAATAAAAGAAAATCATTATATATAGATTTCCTTATGAGATCGCAATCCCAAGATAAGTGTCCTCTTAATATTTAGGCTAGTGATAAAGGATAACTATGCTACAAGATGAGAAACACATAAAGTGACTTTTCGTTTTGTTAATAAAAGACCTGAGATTTCTTTAAAAGATTCTAAGGTAGTCATTAGAGTATATAAGAATTTTTCATCTTCTTTTGAGAATATAAGATCATCAATAAAAAGTAAGTTGCATAGTTTCAACTTCTTACTTTGGGAATAAAACTTGATATTATTCCCTTAATTAGTGGAAGCTAGTCTTAGGAGCCTTGTGAGTACCTCTACAACAAAAGTCAAGAGATAGGGTGATAGGGGATCATCTTGTATGATTCCCCTAGCTCCCTTAATAAGTTTAGAGGGTTTCCCATTGTCAAGAACGATGTATGAGATAGTTGAGATGCACTGATCTATCTATGTAACTAATAGCTTGAGAAAAATAAAAACTTAAAGTGTGTTTATAAGAAATTATAATCAATGGTGGCAAAAGCCTAATAAAAACATATATTCAGGATATAATCCTTACTTAAATGCTTCCTATTATACCACTTAAAGAGTTATTGTTTTATTAAAATATTATTTCAATTGATTTATCCTTTCTGAATGCAACATGGCAAAATCTTTGTATTTGGAAAGCAACTCTTTTGGTTTGCATGCTAATAGCTTAGACATAGGGATGTTAATAGGACAGGCCAGGTTAGGCTAGGAGAGCTGGGTGGCTCGTGGGTCGACCTGCCTATGGGTTGACTGGCCCGTGGTCGATGGACCATGGGCAGGCCGACCCGGTCCATCCTTACTTTTTAATTAAAAAATTTACAAAACGATGTCGTTTTTGTCATTTCGATCAAGCTGGCCCATGTTTGGCCCCTTTGTTATTTGGGATGGTAAACTTAGGACAAAATCGGGCCTAACTGAGCCAAAATTGACATCCCTACTTGGATATGAGTTTATAGATAATGTTCCAATAGGTAGTTGGTTTAAAATCCTTAAATGAAGTGGTGTTACTTATCTAGGGGATAAGGTAAAGGAAGGTTCTGCTAACTTTCTCAAGCATCTTGCTTATAATGAGGAGTTTGAACATAATGTCTATTACCAAAGTTCTGAATTATCCTCGCGCTTTCTAAATGAAGAAAATTTTCATTCTGTCTAGAATTACTCCACCTTATTTGATATTACAGTTCTAGTTAAATGATCAGCTTCTTAAGGAGTGATTTGTTGTCTGACTATATATTGTAAAAGCTAAATAGAAGAAGCATAAGGAGTTGGAGTTTCAAAAGCTTGTTAAGGTATTCTTGCTTGAGTTTCAATTTTGCATCCTTAAAATTCAGTTATAAATTTGATTATATTGATATACCTTTTATTAAGGACTAAATTATGGAAAAGGGTAAAAATAATGTTACAATTGATTATGTTATTTAAGTGGAGGTGGAAACTAAACTAAGAACTAAGCTTATTACTAGGGTTGTTTGCTTATCATAATTTACTTGATTCTATTACATTTATTATGCTTGTTTTAGTAAATCAGTAAATTTTATGCAAATAATAAATGTGATGTACACCATTGGAGATTACCTGAAAAATAATCTCTTGCCTACCAAAAGGAATAACCTGATAAGATTACATAA
Source organism: Erythroxylum incrassatum (assembly GCA_026546855.1). Lineage (NCBI taxonomy): Eukaryota > Viridiplantae > Streptophyta > Magnoliopsida > Malpighiales > Erythroxylaceae > Erythroxylum > Erythroxylum incrassatum. The sequence goes on along the minus strand of JANVCL010000212.1, from coordinate 9,261,090 downwards.
GGAAGCTACAACACTTCCTTGCCACATAACACAAACAACCATACTCCTATGCAACCTTCCTACCAAAAAGCCTTATAGAACTAGGTCATCTATCCTGTACACAAGTATTTCAACATACAATTTACAGCAACACTGATCGAAGTTCTTTCAAATACAAACCAAAATAGCTACTTCACAACTTAAGATGAAGGGATCGAAGATGTCCTTCTAGTTACCAAGTTAATTGTCAAAGTTTACCCACCTCTCACTTACTTCCTATAATGTACCATTAATGGGTCTTCTAGGTTCAAAATGAAGGATGTATCTCTCCTACTGTTAGAGTTTATGAACACCTTTATAGAAATCGTAATAACTGTTTCAGTGAAAGGCTATTGCCTGCCAACTCCATGCTTTGCTAATTGGATACAAGGACTTGTCTTGGGACTGGCTTCTCTTTTGCTCTAGATATCGAAGAGAGGCTGGATACCCTCCTCTCATATATCTGAAAACAAAAATCTGCAAAAATATTATTAGAAAATAAGTACTCCTACACTTACTTCTCTCGGTGTTTGAGTTGAGATGTTCCATAACTTGGAAGATCACTCTGGAGTTTAAGCTCCCCACAACCAAGGCTTCATCTTTGAAGGTTAGAGAATTTCTTTTAATACAAAGGTTATAAAAAGTAACAGAAAGGAGGATACGAAAAATGTTAATGTCATAGGTTCATAAATTTGAGGCTTGGTTGAACTAATTGGAAATGGAATAAAGGTTCATCAAATTGGGAAGGTATATTTGGAAGTGGTTGAGGCAATATACCCACACAGTTTTAGAGAAAAAACATTCAAATAACAAGTGTTCTATAGTTTCATTATCCAAGATACACAAGGAACAGTGGTTAGTAGTGTAAAGATAGAGGAGTTTATCCTGTGTTTGCAACTGTTTTAAGGAAAGCCAGCTATAGTATGAAAGAACACCTAGGGCTATTACTTTTAAACCAAACCAGTTTATGCCAAGGGGCACTCTGAATTGTCTCAAGAAATTGTAGGTTGAAACATTAGTATACTCATTTGAAAGGCTAGCTAGCAATTCCCATCAATCAGGTTTGGAGCTTTTGGTTGGTATTGTATGAGCTCTAGGTTACCAATGATCTCAACAGTTGCGTCTTGCCAACACCACTTATTATTTTTGAAAACTTTTGAAACTCTTACTGTCATACATAATTCTGACCATTGATCATTCTCAGAGTAGAGAAGTGCTTCAGGATTCCTCTAGGATGCCAAGGATCCTGCCATAAAAGAGTAGAATTTTCATTTCCTATCTTAAATCTGAATTGGTTCCCAATTTTATCCCTCATGGACAAGATTTTCTCCAACTCTATGAGCTATTATTAGTCGATTGGGCACTCTAGGAATTTTTCCTTCTCAAAATAATAGTATGCACCCACTTAACCCTCATAGCTTCACTGTCATTAAATAGAAACCAGATCCTATTTTCTAACAGTACATTATTCCATGTTAACAAGTGTTTAATCCCTAAACCCCCTCCCTTTTCAGTTTATAAATGTCACTCTATTTGACCCTTGCATGAGATTTAGAAGCATGGCAGAACAACAGAAGTTCATCAGCAAACAAGAGGTGGGTGAGTTTAAGGGTTTTGCACCTCTAGTAGTATTTGAAGGAAAGGCTACCATCTAAGCAAACATTCAAACTCCTAGAAAGGACTTCCATATAAAAAATGAAAAGGAATAGAGAGAAGAGGTCTCCTTGTCTTAGGCCTGACTTCCTTCTAAAAAATTTAGAGGGATATCCATTGATCAAAATAGAATTTGAACGAGAAGTTATACACTATTTGATCCAATCATTGAATTTTTTAGGAAAGCTTACAATTACTAGTACATTCATGAGGAAATCCAATTGTATCGAGTTGTAGGCTTTTTGAAGGTCCACTTTAAAAGCACATCTCTTATGGTTATTTGAAAGTTGGTAATTCCTAAAAGTCTCTTGTGCTAGCAAAATGTTATCCCCTATTCGACGATTTTTAAAGAAAGTGGTTAGGTCAGGGCTAACAAATTGAGGAAGAATCTCTCTAAGCCTATTTGCTATAGTTTTAGCAATCACCTTATAAATCATATTACAACAAGAAATAGGCCTATAATCTAACACTGTGGAAGGATGATCCTTTTTTGGAATAAGAGAGATAAAAGTGGAATTGAGCTCTTTAAGGAGTTTTCCATGTTGGAAAAAATATTTGGTGGCACCAGTAACTTCCTCTCCAATTATATGCCAGGTTGCTTAAAGAAGAACCCATTAAGCCCATCTGGCCCAGGGGCCTTATTAGGATTGAGAGATCTTCAGCAATAAGAGAGTTTGAAAGATCTTCAGGTAATGAAAGAGGGGAAATATTTTCCACATACTCTTTAGAAGGGAGAAGGACCTTTTTCTCCCCAATAGATCCCTGAAAGTATTCAAGAAACTGATCTTGAATCTTTTTAAGACCAACAATCCTATTCCCATTTCCCACTAATAATGAGTGTATTTTGTTTCTATTTTGGTTAGCTAGGAAAAGGTTGTGGAAGAATTTGGTGTTCCTATCCCCTTCTCTGAGCCATTTAATATGGGAGGACTGTTTGAAGAAGGATTCCTGATCATCTAGTGCTCTAATTAACTCAATATTGGCTTTAGATTCCTTAGCCATTAAAAGAGAAGACTTAGGCAAGAGTTTTTTTTATCTTTGATATTATTAAGAGTAACTTGACAACTCTCAATTCTAACATTCACATCACCTCTCTGGCCAGAATTAAGAATTTTAAGAGCTTTTTTAACCCGCTTAAGCTTAGACACTACACAAAACATAGGTGTACCCTGAACTTGAGAAAACCAAGCATCCTCTACTGTCTGAAGAAAGTTAGGTTGAGAGACTAGAAAGTTTGAAAACCTGAAAGGAGAGAATCTCTTCTGCTGGTTTGCTAAAGACCTAACCACTATTGGAGAATGATCTAAGATGTTTGGGTTATAACTGACACTATAAGAACTGGGAACCCTAGAGCTCCAAGCCGAATTAATAAAAGTTATGTCTAGCTTCCTAGCAATAAAGAAATCTCCACATTGATTGTTGTTCCAAGTAAAACTTGGACCATTAGAATTTAAATCATACAAAGCATATTCCTCCACACACTTCCTGAAGTCATTCATTTCATACATAGCTGAGGGACTTATAGGCTTAGCCTCATGAGAGAACAGAATTGCATTAAAGTCCTTGCCATAATCCAAGGAAGATTGCCAACAGTGAGGTTGATATTAGACACATCAGACCATAGATTCTTCCTATGATTGAGGTTATTCGACCCATAAACATATGTCACAAAGAAAGAAGAGGAACAGTTTATAGGTGTCACCTCTAAGTGAATTAGTTGATCATTAATGCTTAGAATAAAGCACAAGAAGCAATCTGGGTTCCAAGCTAACATTATCCTAGCATTTGAAGCATAATCTACATTACTGTAAGAAAGCCATCTAGGAAACATCCAGGAGCAAACATTATTCAAAAAGGAAGGAGACCTAATCTTAGACTCATCCAAATAAACAAAAGAAACAGATAATCTCTTAAGACAAGCATTCATAACTAATTGTTTTTTAGGGTTGTTAAGCCCCCTAACATTTCAAAAAACTAAATCCATAACACAAACAAAATTAGAAAAGACTCCTACTTCTGTTTCCTCCTTGATTTCCTACTTTTTTCGCACAGTAAAATCTCCATTTGCCCCTCCCTTAAGAGCAGGACTCTGAGTATCAGTACTAGGAACCAATTTAGAAATAGGAGAGGAAGGAATTGTACTTACTTGATTCACAACAGGAAGGTTTGGTTCATGAAGGTCTCCACTCGATTCATCTTTCTTCTGTTGATCCTTGCTTAGTTTGATAGGGCTATTAGAAGTACTAGATTCCTTAACACCTTGAATTTCCATCTCTGAAATATGATCCCTCTTTTGAGATTCTTGGCCCTTTCTTTGCTTAATTTGAATCTCAAAAATTCTAATCTCCTTATTACTTTGAATTGTCTTATCAGAGACTAAATCTTGCTCCTTTCTATGCTGGTTTAAACTATTTGGTATAGTCTCCTTCTCTTTCTCTAACTCTTCTTGCGATCCAGTCTCAAACAACCTCCCTGTATGTAACATCCCAAATCACCCTCTTACAAATATTGTCCGCTTTGGGCCTTGGCCCAACCAAGCCCTCACGATTTTGCTTTTCCTGAGGCCTTCCCAGAAGGTCACCCATCCTAGAACTACTCTCACCTAAGCACATTTAACCTCGGAGTACTAATGGGATCCGATGCATTAGGCTATGGAAAACGTGTATGTAAGTGAGAGGTATTCGTACCCTTATAAGGCGTACTTCATTCCCCTCTCCAACTGATGTGGGATCTCACATTCTCCACCTCCCTTAGGGCCTAGCCCTCTTTGGGGTCCAGCCTAGTTGGCACAACGGTTTAGGTACCAGCTCTGATACCACTTGTAACATCGCATATCACCCGCTTATAAATATTGTCCGCTTTGGGCCTTGGCCCAGCCTATGACTCAATTTATACTGGTCAGAAACCATATAGGCCTAGCCTATTAACTCACTCATCCGGTGAACATAGGTTCCAGTTCCAGTACACAAAAGCATAAAAACATC
>JANVCL010000212.1:9244246-9256335 GCA_026546855.1 Erythroxylum incrassatum | reverse complement strand
ACATGGAACTGAGGGACTGAATTACAAATGTGTATGAGCAGATGAAACAACCACCAAGCAGCTACTTTCTTGGTTTCCGAGATCCTGTCTGGTGATGAAAATGGAGTTTGAGAAGGAGTTCAAGTGGAAGAGGAAAAAGTATCAGGAGTGGCCTGCAAAATGAAGAACAATGCATTGCAGTCAGAAGTAAAGATAACAACTGAGGCTGTTCAAGCCTAAAGATTATCCAAAGTTGGAAATGAGAAAAACCAAAATTAGCCCAATCTGTGTTTGCGGGGATTGATCTATTTTAGGGAAAAAAAATCCTCTCTATTAAATACAGAAAAGTTGCATCAGGTTTGAATTATTTTTTAACTTACGAATTATTTAAAAGTTGACCGAGTTTAAAAGTGTTATTTTATCTCACTCATTCAACAAAACTTCATTTTTATCAATTTTAGGTTTTTTATTTTATTTCACCTATTTAACAAAATGATTTTATTATATTAATTTAATAAAATAATATTATTTTTTCAATTGAATCTATTTCATTATAAAATTCTAAAATTTTTAATTCTAAATTTCAATAAATTTTATTTATTCACTTTGAATCAAGGGAAGCATTTCAATCTAATCTTCTGTATTTATATTTGTTAAACACTTCAAGTGTCTTTAAAACAAGACAGCAATAACAATATCTAATAAAAATTTCACTAAAACGTAGGGTTTAGAAAGATTCAGTAATACACAATCCTATCTTTACTAGATAGAGAGGTTGCTTTCGATAGATCATATATAATGCAAAATAATAGTGGTACAAATTATAAATAAAATATAAAAATATGTAATGTAATACATAACACAAAACATACAAAACATGGTAACGATTAACCATAAAAGATAAAAGCTAACTGTAAAATGAAACACTCAGAAAGAAAAAATTTAAAATATATAAGAAAATGAGAAAAACTTGTCTAAGAGAGATCCTTTATTAGTATTCTAGTACGTTAAAATTGTCTATTGCGCTATGTCTTCAGCAAATTCTGGTAAAACCATATCATTTTTTATTATTTTCTCCAATTTTTCTTATGCTTTTTTTTAAAGTATATTCTTACTAGAGCTTCGTAGTGTTTTCTTGTAATACGTTTGAATCACGTAAATTTTGTTTTTTTTTAATTTATCATTATTACTGGTCACCTTTACTATAAATGTCTTTAAACCATAATCAAATTATGGACATAATGATATATCAAATTATAAATCATAATAGGAAAAGTAAAGACGTTGGTTCTCCAGGATATTGGGGAGGAAGTTAGAACATGAGACAATCGAAGAGCCTTTCTATGCCTCTATTTAAAAGTTGTCCATTTAAACAGATAAACTCTGCAAAATCTCCTTCATCGTCTGATGCCTAGGAACTTGGAAATGACAGTTGTCTGGGACCCTGATTCTGGTGACAAGGGAAGTTGGTGAAACATTTTCTGATATGGTAAATTCAGGCAGATTTGGTGTGGACGAGGCTATTAGGTGTTGCCATGATTGCTTGTCTGCATTCTCTACTTCCTCTTCTGCTGGCATTCGGCATGGAGATATCAGACCAGAAAATGTCATTTTGAGCTCATTGGTTGGCATGCTATTCATGAAGATAGGGATTGCCCTACAATGAATCTTCAATTTCAATCGACATATGCACTGCAGGAGGGGAAGTTGTGCTTGGCTTCAGATGCAGAGAGCTTAGTTTATATTTTTTATTTTTCATGTGGGGGGTCTTTGCCTGACTTAGATTCAGTCTAGGGGGTACGTCAATGGAGAGAGCTCTCCTGGTCTATGAGGTTGAATCACCAGAGCCCGCACGGTTGTAGCTCGGTTGGTCTTCTAGCAGGGTTAGTTGGAACAAAGACCTAGGTTCGAATCTCAAAAATGAGAGAAAAGGGCCGCTCTGTTAGCGGGTTGACCGAGTAGATACCGTAATTTACTCCCGCATCTTGTGGTCGGTCCCGTAAGTAGGGACAGTTAGGGTGACTGATTCCACCTTTTGGAACAAGGTTGAATCACCAGAAACTTGGTGATGTATCAACTGTATTAAAAGCATTTGCAGACTATGTGGATAGCCTATGTGGTACTCTATATCCTATTGATTACGTGTTGGGATGTTACTGCTTTAGTGCTGACTTTACACACAAAGACTGATCAAGATTGATATTTTGTAGATATCATGGAATGCAAAAAAGTAAAGAATGCTAAGAATTTTTACTTGGTTCAATGGCTTCAATGTTACCTACATCTAAGGTTCTCACTTTCAATAGTTTCAACTAGTATGAAAGAAGTTAGAAACAAAGTTTACAGAGTTTGAGCGATTGTTCAGAATCACTTGCAAGAGTCTCCAACTCTTCTAGTATCTCCAACTCTTCTAGTACTCACTGCTAAGTACTTTAGCACACTTAAATTTTTTCCACTCTTAACCTTACACTCTCAGATATTGAATACCTTGAAAAATGAAAATACGATATCTGTGTATCTGTCATATCTAATGCTTGAATTGTTTCTTTTATAAACAAAGAATGAAGTTGCTCTTCGGATGAGTTTGTATGGACCAGACGAATGCAATGTGCCCCCCACGTGAGTTATTAATGAGTCATCCTCTGCTGTGTGTTTTGTATGTCTGAAGCCAGACGAATGCCATGTGCCCCTCACGTGAGTTATTAATGAGTCATCCTCTACTGTGTTTTGATGTGTGTCTCACGTGGATTCGTCTGACGCTAACTCATTATGTCTCCGTCTGATAGAACCATCGAAAACTTCTCTTTCTTCGTCTCCTTCAAACACCTTACACACATTCACCTTCTGGCTTCAATTTTCACTTGTTTTTGTTGATTATGAGTGTAGTTTGGTGGAGTATAAGTAATTTCTATCATATTACGATATATGGTTAAAAAGGTTAAGGAGAAACTTCCAAGGGGATGACCATCTGCAGGGTGTTGATAATCTGGCATGCAGGTGTGCCGGTTAGGGGTGAGCATTATTCGGGTCGACCCGATTACCCGGCCCGGCCCGAATTAATTCAGGTAATAAAATGTTAAATTTCGGTTAATTCGGGTCGGGCCGGGTATTACCTAAATTATTTTCGGGTCGGGACGGGTAACTCCAAAAAAAATTCGGGCCGGCCCGATTACTCGAATTAGATTTTAAAAAATTATGAAAATACATTTCGTTATTTTTCTTGTAAAATTAACATATTAATTATGCTAGTTAATTGAAATATTTAGTTATATTATTAGTGAATTCAACTATTTGTTGAGATATGAGAATGTAATTCAAGTATTTAGTTATTTTGTGTAATTTTTGAAAGAGAACTAAACAAAATTTCGGGTAATTTGGGCCGGTCGGAACAAAATTTCGGGTAATTCAGGCCGGGTAAGTTCGGGTAATGAAATTTCAATTTCGGGCCAGGTAAGAAAAAAACAATTTGGATAATTTGGGTCGGGCCTAAACAGTAAAAATTAGGTCCGAATTATCCGAATGCTCACCCCTATCTTTAACAAGGGCAAAAAAGGACCTCGTTCAGGGCTCATGCTCATTGAGGCCTATTATTTACAAGTTATTTTACAATATAAGAGTTTTCTACTTTTAACAAAAAAAGGTTTAAAAGAGTTGTTCCTTTTAAAAGGTTTAAAGAAATTTATTGAGGGATAAAATATCAATCTTAATTTGATAAAAAAAATGGCTTAGTCCATTCATCATACGTATGAAAATTTCCTTTTGGGAGGTAAAATAGTAGTGGAAGCGGACATTTCAAAATGAAATTGCTCTTGTTAAATGCCAAAATTCACATTTTTCTAATTGAAATTCAGTAAGTGATAACCTTAAATTCAAGAGTTTCGCGTTGGTCTTGCCTCCATCAACATCATTCCTATCCAGATAAGAATTAAATGCATCACATTTATTCTCTCAAGTCTCTCTCTCTCTCTTTTTTTTTTTTTGCTTTGAATTTTAGATTTTCTCATTAGATTTTTTTAACTGAAGACTAGGAAAAAATTTGAAATTTGATTATGAGTATAATAGTTTTTTCAATCTAGATTGAATTTTCTATTTTTGAATTGAAACTCAAATTAAATTTTTAGTATAATTTATCTTTTTTCATTTCCTATTTCAATTGCATTTTTTCCAGATAAATTACAATTTGTCAATTTGATTATATATGATATTTGTAAATTACAATTCTAGGTATAATTTCAATTCAAACTGAAGTTTATTCAAGTAATTTTTCTCTTTCATTTCACATAGTTGATAGTTTTTATCTCTTATTTCCTTCTTTTATTACAATTTATTTCTCTTTCATTTATTAGTCATAATTAGCATTTTCTAATTTATGAGTTCGATTGATTTTGTATGTATAAATTTCATTTTGGAAAGTATTAATGAAATTTGGTGTCAATATTTCAATAATATGGATATTGTTGTTAATCTCTATTCTTTTTGGTAAAAAGTGAATCACTATTAGTTTTCGATGCTTCAGAATTACTTGAAAAATCAAAAATGAATTTTGAGTATATTGGCTTTTATCATGAAAGTTTATTCTTTGTTATTGTAATGTAGGATATTAAATTTGACTCTTTATTTTTTCTTTATTGTAGAATATGTAATACCATTGACATATCTTTGTGATAAACGATCGAGTTATTTTTGTCCTGTTATGCCTGCCTGTTTTTTCCAATTTCATACATATGCTTTTGTTCTTTTTCTAGTTCAATTATATTATGATTATTTTATGTGATGTTGTCTAAAAAAGGCTTTTCTAGAAGTGAAAAAAAAGAGAGTAGAATAGTTAATATCCTTAAAAGTAGTTATTGATAAATTTGTTAAAAGAGTGGCTCTTCTAGTGAGAATTACAAGCAATTATGTGAAAATAATTTTAAACAACTTAATACAAATTTAAGTGACGAGATTCATATTCATAAGAATGTTAGCAATTTGAGTAAATGTAAACATATATCAAATGCATCCAATTTAGAAATTTAAGAGTGAATGAGCAACTAATTCCTCTATTGAATATTTATGATTTAAAAAATAGGATAATCTTGAAAATAAATTAAGGAAAATATTAATTAAAAAAGGCTTATAAAAGAATTAAATCTTTTGTTTTCGTTACACAATTCATATTCGTATATTGTTGATTCATTGAGACCCTTTTTTTTTACTTTGTTTTGGGTCTATAAAATATTAGAAACAACCTAGTTGATATAATATGTGTTATGGATTAATGGTGTCGCAATGTCAATATGACGAAAACTTAACAAATATAAATTTAAATATAGAAATCTTACTATTTTACAAATATTAGGATATAAATTAATATAAGAGATAATAAAGAATGAATTCTGTCCTTCTAAAAGAAATTGGTTGATAATTGCTTTTAAATGAAATAATCTGCTTCCTTCTTTCTTTGCTATTACTTGGTTTTCATTGCTACAGTCACTCCAAATAAGTTAACCTCTCCAGCCCAACAGATTAAAGTCAAAATTGGGATTAAGGGGAGGACTCACTGGATCAGACTGATTGAACGCCAATTCCAACTGGAGTTAATCTCTTAACTCTTCAAGGGGCAATAATACTTGCAGCAATCCTATATTACCTATGTTAATGACTGAATCAATCAGGAGGGACCAAAGTGGCTCACATGTCAAGGCTAATTTAGAGTTAACCAAAGATTACCCTTTTTAACAAGGGGCGGTGGTAGATGTAACATGACTTCTTCAACCCATTTTAAACAATCCTACTCTCGTTTGGATTTTCCACGGGAAAGTGTTGGCATGACTACTCGGCTTTTCCTTCTGGAGTATGGCCACATGAAACTATAGGTTCAGGCTACAGGTCAGTAATGGACAGGAAGAACTGGGCAAGCCTGATCCAGGTACTTTGGCTTCAATGCATTGAACAGATAAATTAATTAAGATATGCAATTTATTTCTTAAAAGAATATTGAATCCTTTAATCTTACGTAAGAAACGTGTTAACTAATAAAAGGAAAATTGAGGGCAGACCAGAAATATTCCATTTGTTAAATAAGTAGTTGACTTATTATCCAAATGGAATTCTTTTTCAACGTTGGCTGCTGCATCCTGGAACCCTTTTCCTATATTTTCCCTAAGATTTGAGGCATATCATATAATAATCTGACAAAATATATAGTTGCATGCTTTTGGCTTTCTGCACTAAAAGATGATAATACATTGCACGCCTTGTTCCTGCCTCAGATGACCACAAAGTTGATGCTTGTAGAAATTTGATCTCTGCGTTATTTTCACATAAAAAATTGGTTGATAGAACTTTTATTAATTAAAGAGACTAGCACAAGGACGTTCAGATAATCTCTACATTAATTTTGCGGGGACTTTCATACATCATATGTGTATTTTTAATTGTCTTGCGCTTAGATTAACCCCTGATAATGAGATAATCACAACTTATTGCATCCTGCATTATTGATAAGAAAGATTTTGTTGCTGTGTATGTATCTTCCTTATTATTATGGTAAAATTTATTCATTTCCATTTATGTCCTTAGTAGCGTACAAGTATAAGGTGAAATCCATCAGAAATAAGTTTTTACTGTCTAGAAAAATGTTTATTGACCACCTGGTCCAAAACTGCTCGCGTTACAAGAAAGGCTAGTTAGTGTGTGTGTGTGTGTCCTGTCCTTACTTATCTTAATGTTAGAATTAAGAAACAGTCCTTCCCTTTCCGTGTACCTTAATCAAAGCAGCTAGGTTTTCTCTTAGGTGAGTGTTCAACATTATATCTCAAAAGAGTTGTGTTACAACAGCATTAGCGATTTCATCTAATATTTTTCTATCAGTAATTTCTTTCATTTAACAATTTCAGTTAATACATATTTACTTAAAATAAGACAACGGAATTGAAAGATATGTTAGTGACAGCTAAATTGATTATATTGCACCTTGTGAATTGTAAACTGTAAGAAAGGATATAGCACGAGGGAGAAGCTTGAGTGAATGTACCAACTACCTTGTCAGGCATGGCCTCCATAAAGACCTTTTAGTTGTGGCAAAAGCGTACCATTTCTTTAGCCAACAGAGAAACGTAGACTGCAACTACTTTTAGCAGAAAAATGTGGGCAGAATGTTAATCCCATAAAATTTGTATTGTAAAGTGAATCTATAATCCAACCTACCCCATTTTTCACAAGGGAAGTTATGACGATGACGTGAGACCAGACGAAATGAAATGTCCTGTGTGTAAGTCTTGTCAAGCAATTAATATCCTGCGTGCATTTACACAAACAACTACTTAAAATCTGCAACAGTCAACTTTGTCAGAACTAAAAATTCAACCCTAGTTCTTGACCGGCAACTCGTGGCATGCCAAGCACAGAACTTTCTTGTAACACAAGTGTTAGATCAGAAAGTGGGAATAAGGTCCTGTGTCATCGTCAGCACCCGTCTGACTGCCAACCTATTCCTTCCAATTAATGCTACAACCACTATGTTTACTGGTTTTCATACTACTTCTCTTTAAGACGTGCTGATTTTTTTTTATAAAGAGGGGAAGAAAAAATTACACAACAAATCGAGGGAAGCAGACTTCCGACGTATCCTTTAAGAGGGGTACATGGCACCTAATGGGTGGGGTGTCAAAATAAATTGTGCCTATAGCAAAATTCTCAGCATAGTTCGGGAGCCAGTTGACACAACGGTTACTCGCGTGGTAAATATGACGATGAACCACCGTCCAATTTCGAGTGAAAAGATCATTAATCCCCTGAACAATGGGATTAAGAATGCGCGAGCGGCTCGCGAAGGAATTGATGAGATTGATCGCCGCTATCGAGTCTACTTCAAGTTTGATCCGGCGATACCCGAGGTTCCACGCGAACATAAGGTCGGTATACACTTCCCAGAGTTCGGCAAACACCGATGAGCACCAACCAAGATTCTGAATGAAACCTCCAAGCTAATTGTCATCACTATCACGTAGGAGACCTCCGGATGTAGCTGTCAAAATGGATCGTTTACTAGCACCATTCGTGTTGAGCTTGACCTACCCACTAGGAGGATGGCTCCAGCCTATGAGCTGCTCGTGGTGAGGACGGGGGCCCGGGCTCGCACTCCGCAGCCAAGTAGCTGCCTTGCGGATTTGATCTGCATAAGAAACAATAACAAAAATAGGTGAGTTCGGCCAATTAAACTGCTCATCAAAGAGTGTCATATTACGCCACGTCCATAAGAGCCAGCAAGTGGTCCTAAAAAGAATTGATCAATCCTGCCCAAATACCCTGCCATGGTTTTGAAGATTGGTGCTGAGCCATTGGTGAAGCGGCATAGTGAAAAACTAACGATCTACTATGTGAGGTAGGAAAGTAGTCCACAATTGGCGAGCATTGCGGCAGTCTCGCACCGATGCTGCGAGGATTCAACGAGGCCACAGTGATAGCACGATCCATCCGTCGTGAAGTTCCTTCTGACTCGATGTTGGTTACTGAGTAATCGATCCTGAGCCAGAAGCCAGAGGAAGGTTCGGATGCGTTGCGGGCCATCCCAACGCCAGATGACCTTCCAAAGACTGGACGGTTCGGCTACCTCCAGATTGGTTAGTATGGAATAAGTAGAGGGGACAGTGAAATGTCCGGTGTCCGACAGTCCCCATCCTAATTCATCTTGACCTAGGTAGGGTTGTGGGGGGAAAGTTCCTACGATAGCTCGACAAATCGACTACGGGAGATAGGTTTGGAATGAACGCCAATTCCAATGACCGTCACTATCGACAAACTGTTACACCTTGAGGTTACGAGAAGGAGTAGGAATGGGGGCAGTGGTATGGCTAATAAGAGGTCCCACGCCTTTGACCTAAGGGTGCAGCCAAAAACAGGCCCGCGCGCCATCGTCAAGCACCCACTACATGCCCTGAAGCACTAGGTGCCAGGTGGATTTGATGCTCCTCCTGATCATGGACCCTCCAGGTGTGTCTATAGAGGTGGGGGGATTGTGAACATCGAAGTTGTATTTAGTCGTGAGAACTCGAACCCACAGAGCATGTGGCTTGGCAAGCAGGGTCCAACCTAGTTTGGCTAAGAAGGCATCATTAATGTTGTGGATAATGCATAGGCCAAGACCACCCAACTCTTTTGGTTTGAACACGTCCTGCTAGTTAACTAAGTGAATCCTCGGGTGACCATTAACTGATCCCCATAAAAATTTTCGTATTAATGTCTCCAGTGCATCACACAGGCCACAGGGCAGTCGGGCCGTCTGCATGGTATAGCTAGGCAGAGCCGCTATAACAGATTGCACTAAAGTGATATCTCCTGCAAAGGACAACATTTGGGAGGCCCAACCCGTTAAACGGTGTTGAACTTTGTCCAGAATGTATTGATAGGTTTTCTTGTCTGCCCAATCATGCAACAGAGGAACGCCTAGGTAGCGACCTAGGTTAGACGCTTGCATGAATCCCAACGCACAACTTAAAGCGTGGGCCACCGAAGGAGGAATATTCTTAGAGAAGAAGCACCAAGATTTATCTTGGCTAATACATTGACCTGAAGCAGTGCAAAACAACTCTAAGGTATCCCGAATAATGTCCACTTGAGCCACAGAGGCTTCGGAAAAAAGGATGAGGTCATCCGCAAAGAACAGGTGGGAAAGGGGCAGTCTGTTTTTACTTAACTTAATAGGGAGCCATCTGCCTTGAGCCACAACGTGAGTGATTGATTGGACGAGGCGTTCCATACACAGGACAAAAAGATATGGTGAGATGGGGTCGCCTTGGCGAATACCATGAGAAGGCCTAAAAACCTCACTCAGTTCCCTATTCCACCTTACCTGTAGGGAAGTCGAGGAAACACATTTCATAATGAGATTAATCAGTGACTCAGGGATCCCGACATGAAATAAGGTGTCCTGAATGAAATCCCAGGAGAGACGGTCATAGGCTTTTTCCAAGTCCACTTTGATGGCCATCATGCTTTTACGCCCTATTTTCCTGCGCATTGAGTGAATGACTTCTTGGGCGATAATAATATTATTCGTAATCAAATGCCCTAGGACAAAACTGTATTGGGTGGGGGAGATCAGGTCCTCTAGATAAGGTTTTAGCCGATTGACAATGATTTTGGTAATGACTTTGTACGTGATCGAGCATAACGCAATCGACTGGAATTGCCTGATCGAAGTGGGGGACAGGATCTTTTGTATGGGAACTAGGATCGTGTGGTTGAGACCAGCATCCCAGACTTAATGTTGAAAGATTCGTTGGAAGAATAACGTCAGGGATGGTCCCACAATATCCCATTGAGATTGGAAGAAAGCGGCAGGTAAGCCGTCAAATCCTAGGGCCTTATTAGGAGCCATATCAAAGAACGTCATTTTAATCTCCTTAGGTTGGAGAGGGCGATATTGATCCTCTCTAGTTTGGGGGGTGAGGTAGGGACTCGGACCGTGGAGCTGGCGTATCTTAAGAGAGGGGCTATCGGTCATGTAAAGTTGGGCAAAGAACTATTGAGCGAGTCGTCTGATACTGGAGGGATTAGAGATCACAGTTCCAGAATCATCTTTCAAGGAGGTAGACCTAACTTGCTGGTGTTTGGCCATGGTGAGGGCATGGTAGTACCTAGTATTGCAGTCACCCTGCCCCAGCCATTGGCACCGGGATCGTTGGTGCCAGTAGATTTCTTCTTGGTATAGGACTTGTTCCAATTCCACTCGGAGACGTTCCTCAAGATCCCTGAGGGAGAACGAGTAGACGTCTTCGAGTTGTTATTGAATGCCTGCGAGGCGAGCCAGGAGGCGTTTTTTGCAGTTAAAGATGTTTCCAAACGTGGTCTGGTTCCACTGTAGTAAGTGGTCTGAAAAAATTCTAATCTCCATGCTGAAATCCTGACTTAGAGGGGTCCAATTCTTAGCTACAAATTGACTAAAGCCAGTATGCGTCAGCCAAGTGGATTGAAAAAGAAAGGGACGAGTGGCCGGAGGAGAACGCACATTGATGGGGAGAGACACTAAGAGCTGCCGATGATCGAATTTCAGGAACGGTAGGTGAGTGACTATGGTGTACGGGAAGGTAGAGTGCCAGGTGCTCAAGCAGAACGCCCGATCTAGGCGAGCGAGAATTTGGCCTCACCTCCAGGTGAACCTGGAGCCGAAATATCCTAGATCATGAAGCTGGCAACTGTGCACACAATCCTGAAAATGGGAATTAACGGTAGGATGAAGTTGAAAGCCTCCTCGTTTATCAGTACTGTCCAATTTGTCATTAAAGTCCCCTCCCAACAGCTAAGGTTTGTCAGTAATCTAGGAAAGGATCCGCATGTATCTCCAAAGATAACTTTGCAACGAGTAAGTAGGACTAGCATAAATAGTTGTGAAAGCGAACGACTTCTGATCCCACTCAATATGGGTATGCACGAATTAGCAGTGAGCTAGCAAGATACGGACCTCGATGTCGGCGTTCCAGAGAAGCCAAATGTTGCCAGAAAATCCCTCGGCTTCGACTCTGTAAGATTGGGAGAAACCTAAACTCCTAATGACTCGTTCGACGCGCACACCACTAATCTGAGGCTCCACCAGGACAAGCAACCGTGGTTTATGAAGACAAATGTAGTTTTTTAGAATGGGCTTGAAGGTCCTACCTCCAGCCCCTTGTCAATTCCATATAAAGATCGACATAAAAAATAGAGAGAAGGAAATTAAGCTACCAACGAGCGGGCAGCAGATTCAGTCAGGCCCCGATCCGAACCGGGCGTGAGATGCGGTGGAGACTCCTCCATTTGAGTATCAGGTGTAGCATGCATTGACATGCCTGATACGGAACATGTGTCTTGATCTGGTGGTCACAGGGGTGGTATGGTATGGGTTTGATCACCCAAAGGCAAGTTAAGCGAATTACTAACTTCCGGGTGGTCTTCTTCCATAACCCCACAATCCAAGGTTGGAGGAATGGCCAGATTAATGGACTGATCATGTACTATGAGGTCAGCGTGGGATGGGATGGTCTGGGCCACATGTGCAGTGGTGGGGCGTGGGCTAGCTGATTGGATGATCTGGGAAGGAGGCAAGGGTTGGATCGGGCTTGTTTGGCCCTAGATGGGGGCTGGGTTAG
>JANVCL010000212.1:9205585-9225240 GCA_026546855.1 Erythroxylum incrassatum | reverse complement strand
ATTTTTGATTGACTGAGTGCTTTAGCACGCCATCCTCGCGGGGCTCGGAATCGGATATCACCGTCGATGTCGAGTTTGGGTCTTGCGGGAGTGGGGTGCTACATACAACTACCTAGCTTGAAACTTATACAGAATTACTTCCCTTTTTCAATAAGAGGAGTTGATCTTGTGTTGGGCATTTAATGGCCTGCATCGTTAAACACTATCTAAGCTAATTGGAATGAGATGTTTCTAATTTTTCATTTAAATGGGAAGAAATATAGGCTGTAAGGGGTCTCACACAAAGAATCAGTAGAAGCTACCTTCTAGTATTTGGTTGCCAAGAGTATTGATTCAGGTGATTCATACCCATATAACCTTGAACTACAACCTTTATTAAATGAATTTAAGAATTGTTTTCAGGAACCCAAGACTTTACCTCCATTTCGACACCACACTCACCATATAACCCTTCTTCCAAATTCCAAACTACCCAATATTAGACCTTACTGCTACCCTCATTATTAAAAATCTGAAATTGAAGCTCAAGCCTCTAATTTGATCCAGTCAGGCTTTATACGTCCCAGTTCTAGTCCTTTTGTCAGCCCTGTCCTTTTGGTGAAAAATAAGGATCGCACATGGCGCTTATGTATTGATTACTGATCTTTGAACCAAATCACTATCCCAAATAAATATCCCATACCTAATATCGATGAACTACTTGACAGATTGCATGGTGCGACAATTTTTTTCTAAAATTGATTTGCGCTCCGACTATCATCAAATCTGTGCCAATCTTGAAGACATCCCCAAGACAGACTTTCGAACACATTCTAGTAATTACAAGTCTGTTGTCATGCCATTTGGCCTCACCAACGCCCCATCTACTTTCCAAGTAGCTATGAATGATCTTTTCAGGCCATATCTCCACAAATTTATCTTGGTTTTTTTTTATGACATCCTCATTTATAGCCATTCAATCAAAGAACACCTCCAGCATTTGAAGACTACATTGGAGCTTCTTCGAGACAATCACTTCTTTGCTAAGGCTTCTAAGTGTTTGTTCGATCGGGCACAATTTTCCTTTTTCAGTCTTGTGGTGTTAGTAAAAGGAGTGGAAGTAGACCAAAATAAGATCAAAGTTGTTTAAGAGTGGCCCGTGTCAACTGATGTTAAGGAGCTTCGTGGTTTTTTGGGCTTAACAGGATACTGCTGCAGATTTTTCAAGAGCTACGACATCCTTGCTAGACCTCTGACTGATCTGAACCGCAAAAATGGATTCAATTGGTCTCCAGCCGCTTAAAAGGCCTTCAATGATCTGAAACAAGCATTGATTTCTATCCCCGTTTTGCGTTTGCCTGATTTTACTTAGTCTTTTACGGTGGAGTGTGATGCTTCTTTTACAAGCATTGGCGCCATACTTCTCCAATCAGATCTATGAGATCCCACATCGATTGGAGAGGAGAACAAAGTATGCCTTATAAGGATATGGATACCTCTCTCCCACAAGACGCGTTTTCCCAAGGGTGGGAAGAGCAAAATCATGAGGGTTTGGCCTAAGGGGCAACCCAAAGCGGACAATATCTGTGGCCAGGTGGTTTGAGTTGTTACAAATGGTATCAGAGCCGGTACTCAAACCTTTGTGCTAGCCAGGCTGGGCCCTAAGGAGGGTGGAGAGTGTGAGATCTCACATCGATTGGAGAGAAGAACGAAGTATATCTTATAAGGATATGAATACTTTTTCCCCTAAGCCGCGTTTTCCCAAGAGGGATAAAAGTAAAACTGTGAGGGTCTTGACCCTGGAGACAACCTAAAGCAGACAATACCCGTGAAAGGGTGATCTGGGTTGTTACAAATGGTATCAGAGTCAGTACTCAAACTGTTGTGCCAGCTAGGCTAGGCCCTAAGGAGGTGGAGAGCGTGAGATCCCACATCTATTGGAGAAGAGAACGAAGTATGCCTTATAAGGGTATGGATACCTCTCTCCTAAGACACGCTTTCCCAAGGGTGGGAAGAGCAAAATCGTGAGAGTTCTATGAGGGTTTGGCTTGATGGGCAACCCAAAGCGAACAATATTTGTGGGCGGCTGATATGGCTATTACAAATGGTATCAGAGCTGGTACTCGAATCGTTGTGCCAGCTAGGCTGGGCCCTAAGGGGGGTGGAGAGTGTGAGATCTCACATCAATTGGAGAGGAAAACGAAGTATGTCTTATAAAGGTATAGATACCTCTCTCCTTAATACGATTTTTTTCGGGAGGGAGAAAAGCAAAACCATGAGGATCTTGACCCTAGGAGCAACCTAAAGTAGACAATATTTGTGGGAGGGTAATCTGGGTTGTTACAAGATCATCCCATTGCTTATTTCAGTAAGGGTTTCTCCTCCTCTAACCGTTTGAAGTCTACTTATGATAGAGAATTGCTGGCCCTTGTACTTGCTTTACAGAAATGGAGGCATTATCTATTGGGTCGACACTTCTCCGTTCCAACCGATCATTCTAGCCTCAAATACTTGTTGGGGCAGCAAATTTCAACCAATGAACAACAAAGACTCATCCTAAAGCTCCTCCCTTTCAATTTTCAATTAAATACCGAGCTAGAAAAGAAAATAAGGGAGTTGATGCACTCTTTCGCCGCCCACAACACGTAAATTTTCTTGCTTTGGCGTTACCTGTACCTTTGGATTTCATGGATTTGCAAGAAGCTTTTCAAGTGGACCAATATACCTAGGAGATTATGTCATCTTTATCTCAAGACCCCCACTCTCATCCAGATTTTCAATTGGTGACTCAGAAACTATATTATAAAGCAGACAATATCTGTGGGAGAGTGATCTGGGCTGTTACAAGATCATCCCATTGCCTATTTCAGTAAGGGTTTCTCCTCCTCTAACCGTTTAAAGTCTACTTATGATAAAGAATTGCTGGCCCTTGTACTTGCTTTATAGAAATGGAGGCATTATCTATTGGGTCGACACTTCTCCGTTCAAACCGATCATTCCAGCCTCAAATACTTGTTGGGGCAGCGAATTTCAACTAATGAACAACAAAGAATCATCCTAAAGCTTCTCCCTTTCAATTTTCAATTAAATACCGAGCTAGAAAAGAAAATAAGGGAGTTGATGCACTCTCTCTCCACCCACAACACGTAGATTTTCTTGCTTTGGCGTTACCTGTACCCTTGGATTTCATAGATTTGCAGGAAGCTCTTCAAGTGGACCACTATACCTAGGAGATTATGTCATCTTTATCTTAAGACCCCACTCTCATCCAGATTTTCAATTGGTGAATCAGAAACTATATTATAAAACTCGTCTTATAATTCCTGACAGTCCCTCTCTCTGCCAGAAGCTTCTGTTTGAGTCACATGATACCTTATCTGCGAGTCATGGTGGTTACCTAAAGACCTTCAAAAGCGTCTCATCCAATTTTTTCTGGCCTGGTATGAAGTAAGATGTTCGAGATTTTGTTCAAAATTGCCTGACCTATCAAAAGAACAAGTATGAAGCCTTGGCACCAGTAGGTTTGTTGCAACCATTACCTGTCCAAATCGAATTTGGCGTTGGCCTGCCCAAATCGGGCGGATTCAATACCATCCTAGTGGTTGTTGATTGATTGAGTAAATATTCACTTTTTTTTTACCTTTATCTCATCCTTTTACGACCAAATTCGTTGCTGGCCTCTTTTGTAAAGAAATAGTGGGACTCCACACTCTATCCATTTGATCCATGTTTTGAAAACCGGACCGGACCGGTCGATTCGACCGGTGACCGGTTCACTCTTAAAAATCAGTTCTCAATTGAACTAGTGAGAACCCGTCAAAACCGGTCAATTGACTAGTAGAACCGGTCCGACCACTAGTTCAATAAAATTTTTTATTTTTTATATTATTTGGTATATTTTTGTATATTTTTTAATTTTTTTAATATTATATATAATTAATATAATTATTGCATAATTATGACGTAACACCGGTTCGACCGGTGGTTGAACCGGTCAAATCGATGATCAGTAAGATCTCTGGTTCGATGTCCGGTCCGAGTTTCAAAACACTGCTTTTGATAGTGATGTCATATTTCTTAGTGCTTTCTAGCACTAACTACTTCGGTTGAGTAAAACTCGTCTACGTATGGGAACTTCTTACCATCCACAATCGGACGGATAGATGGTGGTTGTAAATCGTTATTTGGAAGCCTACTTGAGATGATTTTCTCATGAACAACCGATAGCTTGGAGTCGTTACCTTCCATGGGCAGAATTCTCCTTCAACACTGGCTTTCTTACTTCCGCAGGCACAACACCATTCAACTTAGTCTATGGTCAAGATCCACCTCCTATTCATCCCTTTGTAACAGGAGAAACTCGAATTCAAGACCTGGAAGACCAGTTGATTGCCCGTGATAACATGCTAAAGCTTTTGAAAAATAATCTCTTAGAAGCTCAATCTTGTATGAAGACCCAAGCAGATTCTAAAAGAAGGGAGCTGAGTTTTCATGTTGGCGATGACGTATTTCTGTGTCTTCAGCCCTTTCGACAACGTTCCCTTGCCTTAAGGAAATATGAAAAGTTATCTCATTGTTTTTTTTGGGCCATAGAAGGTTATACCCATTGCCTATAAATTGGAATTACCAGCCACAACAAAGATTCATCCCATTTTTCATGTTTCTTGGTTACGTCCAGCTTTTGGCCAGCTACCAAATGTACCTTCAGCTCCTCTCCCGCTTAACTCTAATTTGGAGCTTGAACTCACACCTGACAAGATCTTAGCTCACCGCTGGATTCAAGAGAGTGGACACACAACTTTCGAACTCTTGGTTAGATGGCACAAGCGGCCTCTTGAAGAAGCCAATTGGGAGAACCATGATCTTCTTGCTGGTCAGTTTCCTTCTTTTTACCTTGAGGACAAGGTGAGTTTCTAGGAGGGAAGTATTGATAGGACTCCCACCACCACTCCTCTGTTGACTTATTCTAAAATGAAAAAGCACATGACAAAGAGCAGATTGTCGACTAAGTCCAGCTTGCTGAGTTGCTAGGTATCTAAAATTTGGTCAAGTACTACCACTTGGATTGAGTGGAACACTCTACGTCACTCCCCACTAGCCCTTATCACTATCTTCTAGGCATTTACTTGAGTTGTTTGCTAACAATGCTCTAGTATAGTTACTATATATATATCCTAGGACTTGTCTTTGTTAAATCATCTGAGATTTGTCAATTGTTATTTTACTTGGAGATTGATCTACTCGAAAGGATTGTTCTATTGGCTGTTGTGTTTAGGATTCTTGCACTCTACTATCAATAAAAGTGCTTCCCTCATTCTTCCATTTCCCCGCTACTTTTTACTACTCCTATCACACCATCTGGCAAAAATTATCATTTCGCAAAGAGAATTACAACGTGAGCTAGGTGCTGTGATTCATAACGTCTCCGTATAATAAGCTCCATCGGCTGATCATTGGTGGGAACCTTTTGTCACAAAGTAAGGAGGTGAGAAGAACAAGATATTCCCTTTTGCCTCGTAATATGGAATGATAAATGGGGGCTACAAGGGTTGCCTAATTACATAAGCATAAGCAAAGAAACTTATGAAGAAAAATCAAGCTCGCTTTGTACGCCTTCCTACTCGGAGTGCCAACTCTGTATCAATTTTGAGGGAGATGTCAAGTGCCTTGACAGAATGTGTCAATGCACCACTGCATATATGGAGAGATTATTTAAAAAAAAAACCTATACATAATGAAATACAGCTAATTGAGATGAAGTGAAGTGGAAGCATTACAGTCAGATCAATAAGTTACCTCGAAATGTAGGTCACCCCAGTTTGTCCAATTTTGTGCACCGTTTCAAGAGTAACGTTGCCTGATGCCTATTACCACCCAAAAGATGGACAGTAGTTAGCCTAAGTTGAGGAGCAAAATTATTTCAACATAACTAATAGCTATCTTTAAGTCAGGAGTATCAAGATTCCAAAAGATCCTAAATAACGGCTTTGATCACCACAAACCATTCCAGATACAATGCTGCAAAAAGCTTCTTCAGCAGACTTAATCCTTATATATGATTTCCAGCCTCAGAAAGAAAAACCATACCCACAATCAACAGAAGCTACAATAAATGGTAAGTGCCCCTAGTATCTTCCGAGTAAAGTTTCATCCATACAGATCAGAAACCATGCAGATCTAAAACCCACATCAAGAACAGAAGATATAGACACGTAAATTTCACATTGACAGAGCCAAAATTATAGTAATGATAAGTACTGAAGTTTTATGCTGAAGTAAACGACCGAGTGCACGAAGGTGAAACAAAGAAAGAAAAAATTTAGGTTATATGAGAAATATGCTTGCAAGATAAAGGAATACCTATATATATATATATATATACACTAGATTAGATTACTTTTCAGTAAAAGCATATACATAGGGAGACACAAATATTGTGTATCACACATGGAACATATAAAATATGAAGATGGTCTGTTGTATCTTAACATGTGAAAGATGTAACGTTTCCATAGTTCCAGTTTCATACTTTATCAAGATTGAAGGAACAAATATACAATCAAGAAATTAGGCATTAGTGACAGCTGTTATAACATCTGTGGACAACTGATTGAAGAAATAAAAGGCACCACTGCTGGTGAGTACCTCAGTCTCAAATCTCCCATTGATCAGTTCCACAGCATCCTTCAGCATTGATACGTCAACATCTCCATTTGGAAGTGGTATAACCATGTTATCCAGCATTATCCGGGTCAAGGAAGACTTTGTTTGAGATGCATATTGCAATACCTCGTTTACTTCCTCTAATGTCCTGGTCTCAACCTTTATTGAGTTTTTTTGGGGAGCAAGTAGGAAGTCAAGGGATGAGAATTGTTAAATTGATCCAAGAGGAGATATACTACTCACACTTTTGGAGATTCATGTCCCATCTCCAGCCAGCTCCAATCTAATCATTATCAAAAACTCAGCAATCAGGCCATGAAATTTGCAGAACTTACCTCAACCTCCATTTGAAGGTTTTTTTGCTCCAAATACTGATCAACAGCTGTGATGGCATTCACAATACCTCCAGCTATTGATATGTGATTATCTTTTATCATAATCATATCAAATAAGCCCATTCTGTGATTCCTTCCCCCACCAATTAGAACCTATAATGTAAGAATTTTATGAGTCGCATAAAGGTATATATTTCAGTGAAAAAGGTACCATCATGGAGAACAAGCAAAGAAGTGATCCACACCGCCCACTTATCAACCAAACGTAGACCTGGAGCAGTTTTTCGTGTCTCTAAAATACATGCAGGGTGAGCAGCATCTGCCATAGCCTGTAGGGATCACCATTTAACACATCCAACAAGCAAATTTAATCAAGATATCATGTATGCCTTGTTTGATTTGACTCATAAATGTGGATGACACAGCACGACATAAAATTATTAAACAAAATGACCAGAAATAATTCTAAACATGAATCAGTTATCAAAATAAATTAATTACTCTGTGCAAAACTATGCTTTTCCTGTCGGGATGATGTATGCTATCCTTGGATTTGAAGCCTTGGCCATAAAGGAAAATATTAGACTACATTTTTATTATGCCCACCTTCTCCATATGCATTAATATGTGCAAAATCATACTTGCAACAACAATTAATGACAATCGAGTTGGCTTATTATATAAAATCAGAACGAAAAAGGGAGAACCTTAGTTAATGTTGCTATTCCACTCATCCGCTGCATAAAATTAAGCACTATTCTTTCAGCTATAACTATGCTGTGTGCCCTTCCTGCATAGAAATAAACTAATTTCAGTGGAGTTATCAAATATTGTTGGAAGTATTAGCTCTACACCTTCACCTTCTTTAGTTTACCAGAAACTTTTCCAAATTGCAGCCCTTTACTTATATAATCTCCATCCTTTCGCGACCACTCTACCTATTGTAAAATCCACATTAAGACTACCAAGCAAACAGACATATCAAGAATAAAAAGAGATTGCAGTCTGTTGATACCTTTAGAGAATGATCCACCTCGTGAAATATCAACTCTGCAAGTGCTGTTCCAGCAATTATACCATCCTCCTTTCCCAAGAAATAAGCTTCAACTTCCATGTCCAATGGAATAGTTGCCATACACGTTACATCTCCTGCAGCAGCAATAAAGCTGGTTGGCACAATGTTTTTGAGGGGTTGCAATTCTACAAACCCCTATAGTTCCCTCAACTCAAACCTCCTACCTGCCACCAAACCTCCATAGGAAATGGGGACAGAAAAAGACAGCCACAAAGCACATGAACATATGCAAAGATGAAAAAAGAAGTAATTTCAGTTCTTATCACCACCTACATTATCTACACGTCAAAGCACATTCAATTTAGTAAAACATGTATCAAAAGAATATGCATCCACAAAATTTATCATGTTTTTCAATGAGTTAATAGGTGATTTATGTTGACATGCTACTTGAAAATCCAAGCAGATATGAACTGAACCTCGATCACCAGCATCTTCTGCAAGAGCTAGCTTTATGATGCCCTTTAGGTCATATGTAGGATGTGAAGGAGGCTCTATCACCATAGATTCAAAGGATACTCTGGAACTTCTGATGTCAACTGCAGACATGCTTACAAGCCGCCTGCAAGAATCCACATTAACCAAACAGCATTTGAATGCCAGATGATGCAATAAATTATCAGAAACTTTGCAATGGATAAAGTGCACAAACCTTGAAGTTAGATATGCATTTGGTAGAGTTAGCGAAGGTTTAAAAATGACCCCAAACATTGTGTTTTTGCATAAAGCTCTTTAGTTTATGTCAGCAACTGCTTACATATTCATGAAGTCACCAAGCCTACAAGGTGAAAAGCAATATCAGGTGGGACCGATTCATTCATACATTTGAAAATCAGAGTTTACAGTGGATGCCTCATGAGCCATCAAATCTAGAGTTCAAAAAAGGGTGTTGGAACTTTCAATCTTGTGGTAATTAGCCTCCACAGAAACTACACAGTTGTTTAGAAAATAAATGAAAGAGCAATGAGTCTAAAACTGGTTTCACATGAATCATGACTTGTTTGGTAGTTTCTAATGAAAAGATGATGCAATGCGATCAAAGTTGAATCAACGCTATATAAAAACCGAGGTTTCATAAGAAGGGAATAACCCAAATGGAGAAATAAGAAAATGTCCCAGGAATCAGAACTTCACTGGACATTTGCAGTGGAGAAGACTTCTCAATGATCACCAACTATCCTTGCATCAATCAAACAACTTTCTTTTTATTTCTTTCCAATTGATGTATATGAAAGCAGAACCTTTTTCACAAGTACAAGCTTTTGTGTTCGTATTTAAATACCACTGAACAGCAGAAAGTTGGAATCTTTCAGAGGAGTTAAAAACTCTTATTGTGCACTTTATATCGGATAAGTCAATAGCCCGCAATTTAACCAAATATAGGCAAATGCTTTATCCAAAAAAGATCGATTTCGCAAACAGTTGATTACAACATGAGTTTCACAGGGCAAAGCATAAGAAAGCAGCCAAAGTGTAATCCCATAATCAGGCATC
Source organism: Erythroxylum incrassatum (assembly GCA_026546855.1). NCBI lineage: Eukaryota > Viridiplantae > Streptophyta > Magnoliopsida > Malpighiales > Erythroxylaceae > Erythroxylum > Erythroxylum incrassatum. The sequence continues at coordinate 9,215,694 of JANVCL010000212.1, read as the reverse complement.
ATCAAATTCTAAATTCTAAACAAAGAAAACAACTTTATCTTAAAAGGAGACATAAAATTCAAAATATACCCAGCTAAGACAGAGAGAAGACTCACTACTGCATAGAAGCCAAGCCAAGAGAAAGAGAGAGAGTGACCTGTTTCTCCTATCTTCCAAGTTCCGTATATTCGAGAGGTGATGAAACTAACCCAAGTTAGAGATTTAGCACCCATGCTATGATGTCAGGTAATAGACAGTGGGCTTGAGAAGCGTCCAAATTCGGTGCCCATTTTAAGTCATATACATAAGTTGAGGCCCAATTTCGTTATGTTCCCGAGATCTCAGATTTCCTGTTAAGATTTTGTTAATTAGTATTTTAGTGATTTTTAATTCAACGAACAATTATCCAATGAAGTGTCTCACAGTAGCAGAATACCAAGCCATCTGTAAACCCTTTTGAGTTAATTTGCCAAAAGAAATCAAAACATTTCGTTTTACAGCTTATTCAAGTTTTCTTATTAAAAGTTACATCATTATGTGTTGATTTTTTTGGGTATATTTTTGGATTTTGTCTTTTGTTTTACCTTTTGCCTTTTTAATAAATATAAAAATTTGTTTGATTGGTATGCATAGTTTAAGAAAAATTAAGCCTATTTGGCTTAAAAGTAAAAAAGGCACAAACAATGGATGTCCTATAAGATATTTGGCCAATTATCGGGCATGTGAAGTAGCAAAAAGTCCAAAATGTGGAAGATGTGTGTGATCGTGCAATAGGTTAGTAGCAGACATGATAAAGAGTAATGGAAGTTGGGAAGTTAAAAGAGAAATGATTAAGACCAAACGTTGGAGAACAACGTATGGTAAGAACTAAGAAGTTAACTAGAACATGGAAAGTTAGGAAAACTATGAGAAAGTTGAAGTTGATAAGATTGTATAAATTCACTAGTATCAAAATACAAAGGGACAGACAAAAAATATGCAAGCAGATAATAAGACTATTCCAACAAAAACATCTTGCTATTATTTCAAGTTTCTTTTGCACCGTTTACTTATATTTATTGTTACCTCAAATTTCCTTCGCAGCTTGTACTCTTCTTTTGCTTAAATCAAATAATCTTTTTTAGTTCAAATTTTGTTTTAACATCTTGGTAGCTTAGAATTTTATTTGTTAAGTTTCTTGAAGCCCACATATATCATTAATAAGAAGTCAGGTACAAATTTTGGGAAAATTCCTCCTTAACATATTTGAATTTGAAGTTGATCGTATAAGCAACTAACAATATGGCACACCCAATGGGATATAGTGTCGTGTACAAGGAATGGAAAAAATCGATTTACCTCAAACCCTAGAGGGAGAAACCCCTACTATAGTTGGGAATGAAGGTTTTGTATTCTAAATGATTGGGAATCTTAAAAAGACAGCTTCACCTTCAGTTAAGTCTCTTGCTAATGAGAATCTAAAATCATTGAAACCATCAACACAAAATGATATTGTTTGCATAAATGAGATTTCAAATTTGATGTATAACTCAACCTTTACAGTTGAGGCATTCAAGATACTAACAGAGAAGTTGGAAATTTTTTTATCACCTTAGTACATATTACTGCACAAAATTCTCCTTCTCTAGCAAGGCAGATTTCTAAAGGACTTAAGGGGCAATCCTGCACCAAATGTGATAGAAGTTGGCAAGTGAAGTTATACCCTTGGCTCCTTCTTCTGTGAATGAAAGTACATTTCTTCTTACAAAATAAATGATGTTCTCATTCTACCTATGCACATTAATTTAGAAAATGGCTAATAGGTGGTCAGCCCCAAGCTCTTTATGTACAAGGATTTAGTTTGGAAGCTGATGTTAATGGACTCCATTATAGTTTTGGGGGAAATCTTATGGATATAAATCGTAATCCTATTATTGTTCCTTTGTAAATAAGACTACAAGTTGAAATGAAAGTTGTTAAAGATGCCGTTTTGTATAGGCCTAGATTAAGGTAGCTTGGTCGTTATATAAGATGGCAAATTATCCCCGTAGTTATATAATTCCTAAATTTAATTTGTTTTCTGGTGAAGATGGCACATTTCTATCTTCACCATTAAGTGTAGAGCATTGGCTGACTATAAACTTTAAATACTTACAAGCTTAGATTGTTCCTAAATTTATTGACAAGCATAACCTTTTTTTGGTATGCTTTATTGTCTGGGAATTATGTCCTTTCGTAGGCTGAAAATGGATAGACCATTTCATAGTCAGTTTTTCAGAACTAAACATGAATTTCGTATAACTGAATTATCTAAAGTTGTTTAGAAAAGTTACGAGAATATAGACATGTTTATCAACTGATTCAAAAAGATAAGAAGTCGATGTCAGATTGTACTTTAAAGATCGAGTATGTGAAGTTAGCATAGAGGAAATCCTGATATTGAACTTTGAAAAAAATTCCAAGGTGTAGAATTTTGTAATTTCTATCAATCGGTAATAATAGTGTTTGAATATGAAGATCTTCTTTAGGAAGAAGGACATAAAAAAAGCTCAATTGGTGCTTATTTTATGAAGTTGAATTCATATGATTCAATAGTGGCCAAAGTTAATATCCTTGTAACTTGTGTTTGGCGCCTTTACAGTGGAAATCTCTTGAATTTTTTAAAAATACAAGTTACTCAGATTTAGTACATATTTGACAACTTCAGAATAGAGGAAAAATGTGATCTTTTGTTGCAAGAAAAATTGAGTACTTAACCGTCAAAGCATAGAATTCCCACAAAGGAAGACATCAGAAAAGGGACTATTATAAGTACCACAATATATGGAGTCACCCACTGAATTCTTACCGGGGAATCAAGAATGTTATCTAAGATAAAATCAACAAAAGAATTATGTTGTTTGTTGAAGATAACCAAACCATGTCGATAGATAAAGATCCATTCTTACCAGTTGCAATTGTTATTGTAATTGAGTTCTTCCACATCTTCTATTGGATGCTAAGAGGAAGCTGAAGATTATAGGAGATCAATTGGCACCAATTGCAAATTTAATTATTGATATTTTTGTTCCCAATTATAGTCTAAATGCTAATGTTAAGACCAAAAATCAATGGATTCCCATAATCCAATAGAAACTAAAAATTTTAGGGCAAATCATAAAACATAATTCACTCAAATCTTTAGGAAAAGATTTAATCCTCGAATTCCAATTTTTTAGCATGGACAACTGTCTCAAATGCCACCATCTTATCATTGGACAAAAGAGAAGGCTTCAATGAAAAAATTTGTTGCCTGGTTTGGAAGAAGTAAGCCACTTAACATTGGATAAGCCAACCCCAAGGAAGTCACCCTTTATAAGGCCTATGTCTTTTGAGGAAATTACTTTAAGCCCAAATAATAAGAAAGAACATCTAGAAGTTGCCAGTGAAAGGTAAAGTGAAATAAAAGAAACAAAACAATCCTATATTTCATAAGAAGTTTGCCTAGCCTAAAAGTCAAGATAAAAATCCCAATGAATTTGTCGGAGTTCGAGAAATTCTCACTCAAGTGCCATGCACTGTTTCTTTTGTAAAACTCCTTGCCTCATTTAAAATATCTCTTAAGAAGATGGTGGAATCCTTGCCTGGGAAAAGCGAATGCAAGGCATATGTATTGGCTGTGGAACTAGGAATTCTAGAAAAGGTAGTGTTAGAAAAGCCTATTGATACCACCACTCAATATATAAAACCTTTATAATTTAAAGCCCACATCAATGGCAAACTAACTTCAAACGTTTTGGTTAATAGTGGGTAGGTAGTAAATATTGTACCAATCAAAATGATGGAAATTTTTGGAAAACAAAAAGACTTGAATTGAGGTATCTGTTACCACATTTACTCGTGAGACTATCAAAGTATAGGGAATTCTCCCTACAAACATCACAATAAGGGAAAGTCTTCATTAACCATCATTGACACAAATGTTAATTATCAAATTTTATTATAAAGAGATTGGATACACTATAACTTTTGTATTCCTTCGTCTCTCCATAAACTTTTTTTCTTATAGAAAGGAAACAAGAAAGAAATTATCAAGGAATATTTATAGCCCTTTTGTATTAAAGCTAAAATTGTGGAGGAAAAAAATTCTATAGAGATCATACAAAGCCAGTTTAAATTCAAAAGTGTCTTATGGAGAGTGTTTAAAAAATAAAGACAAAGGAAATGTTAGGACATAAACATAAATTTTGGTAAGAACAATTGTCATCGTGCCTACTAATAGGCCAATAAAGGTTCCAAATATAGAGAACTCTGATGATTATATTTTCACAAAGGGAAGTTACGGTAGCTATAATAGTAGAAATCAAATTCTAAATGAAATAAAACCTAGAGAATTTCAAGGAATTGAAGAAATGTGAAAATTTTGAGTTGATCTTTGAAGAAGAAGAAGAATTGTAAATGGTGGGAAAGGTTCGTGTCTAAGAGTTAAAATTTGCTCATAGAAAGATTATTGACTTTCGAAGTCAAAATCAAGAACCACTAAAATAAGTAAATATGGGTGATTAAGGAGAATTCCACAAAGTGTTTGTTAGCAAGAATTTGGATCAAACAATAAGGGTGGAATTGGTTGAGCTTTTGAAGGAATTCAAAAAGTTATTTTACTTGGGACCATACTGTGATGCCAAATTTGAATAGAAGATTAGTGGAACTTAGACTTCCTATAAAACTAGGATTTTTTCCTTACTAACAACCTCCTAGGCGATGGTCCAAAGAAGTTGATTTAAAGATTAAAGAAGAGGTCAAAAAGTTATGTAAGGTAGATTTCATTAGACCAACGAGATATACTGAGCAGCTAACTAATGTCATATATGTAGTAAAGAAGAATGGTATGATAAAAGTTTGTGTTGGCTTCAGGGATTTAAATTGAAGGAGTTTTATTTCGATAAAGCAGTGATGGATTTCTTTAAAGTGCCTTGGGATGCCACGAGCATTAACAGTAATGGAACAACTTCTTAAGGGAGTATATAAAGCATATCATTCTGGCATAAAGCTGAAGTGGTTCATAAAACATCATGGTTACTAATAGCCTTCAATATTGAAAGAATGTATATCCTATGCCAAAGGCTATCAAAAATGGCAAAAATATGGAAAGGTATAATAAATTTATGCTTCTAAGTTGCACTGTATAATTAAGCCATTTCATTTAGAGATTACGTTATTAATCTTATTGGTAAAATATACCCAACCTCTTCTAAAAGTCAAAATTTTATTATACTAGTGATGAATTATTTCACTAAATAGGTGGTGGATTAGTGATAGATGTGTTTTCTAGGTTGTAGAATGTGTTATTAGATGTTTTCTTGGGTGATAATCATGTGTTTAAGACCTAGATTTATCTTTTTTTAGTGTTTTTGTGAGTTTTGTTTCATGATTGTTGATTAGGGAAAGAATTTGATCTTAATACATGTTCTAGAGTATATTTAATGTGTTTGGAAGATGAGTTGAGATAGGAAATTTCAACAAAAGTTAAAAAAAGAAGCTGTAGGAAGAGGAAGATGAGTTGAGATAGGAAATTTCAATAAAAGTTGAAGAAGAAGCTTTAGGAAGAGGACTGTTATGATCGTAATCATTAGAATTGAAGCTAGAGCAGCTGGGGAGTTTTCTTTTTTTCTTTTTGTATTTTTGATGATTTGGGGATATTTTTGGAATATAAACATGTGAGAAAACCCTAGATAGAACCCTAGGAGGATTAAGAAGTATTTAAGGAAAATAAAAATGCAAGAAGAGGTGGTTGGAACATCTAACAAATAGGTAAAAATTCCATATGAACAAAGTTGCATAATTTCATAAGAAGAAAAATACTTCTAATATTCATTCTTCTACTCTTTCCTTTTCTTCCTTTTTTCTTGAAAGTTGATTATGAACAATTTTTGATTTATTTTAGCTATATATCACTAAATTTGTTTTAGGAATTACTCTTGAATTGTTTTGTAATCTTTTTGTTCTTGATTCAACAGAAACATATTTTATGGCACTTATTGTTTTAATATTTGATCTGAATCGAGAGATTAGGTTTAAATATCTGTGTAGTGTTGCATAGTAAGAGCTAGTACCATAATAGACCTATAAATATCATATTAATAGGAAGAGAGATCTTAATTGTGTGTTAGTTACCACATGATTGCTTTAAATCTAATTGGATAGTAGGAAGATTTTTAAGAGATCGAGTGGTCATAATTCAGTTGTTATCTATTTTAATTGGGATAATTTAGTTAGATCTTAAGAAAGGGTAATCATAACTATTAGATATCTAGGGTCAAGTATTATTAATTTTAGAAGGTGAGATGAAAACAATAAGTAATTTCTAAGTTGTTATTATTAATTGTTTAATTGTCAATTTCTTTGGTTTAGTTTATTTTCTAGCTACACTTATTATATTGTTTACCTTCAATAAAGTGTTAAAGAAAATTTTAGGTGTCTAATAATAATCTTTATAGGTGCTATACTATTTATACTATAAAGATATGACGTATACTTTCGATATAAATAGATTTTTAAAAAATCAAACAAACAAATTTTAGGTGTTGTTGCCGGGGATTGTAAATTTATCATTTATAGTAATTTGGGTTACTTTACTTCAAGGAATTTAACACTTTTCTTATGTGATTAAAGGTGTATGAACACAAAAACAATAAGGAGTTCTAGCAAACTCAAAGATATATAAGTTTTTAACATCAGTAAGTAAGAAGGGAGATTTGAAAAGCAAGACACCAAGAAGTTATAAAAATATAAATGAAAGAATAAGGGAACCAAAGAGGACAACAAAGAACCCCATAGACTTTATGGTGCTAGGGTTCAAGGCTAATCTACAAGTGATCCCAAGATCACTAGTGCAGGCAAATAATTTCTAAATTAAACCAACCTTATTGACACATACTACAAATCAACGCCCATTTTTATGGACTAGCCAATGAGGAACCTAATGCTCATTTGGTCAATTTTCTTTTTGTAGAAATATGATACGTTTAGATATGATGGTTATCAGAAGGTGTAGCCAAGATGATGCTACTTCCATTCATGCTTAAAGATCGAGCCAAAGCATGTTTGAATTATCTTAACCTAAAAAAGTAATGACATGGGAGCAATTTGTACAAGACTTTTAGCTAAATACTTTTCCTTAACTAAAACCACATAGATCATTAAGGAGATAAAAAATTTCCAATAAACGGAAGGGGAATTAAATTACAAAGCGTGTGATAGATTTAAGGAGTTGCAAAAGAGTTGCCTACACTATAACTTACCTAGGGAGTTCCTATTATAAACCTTCTGCAATAGAGTCAATCCAGCCACAAGTTGACACAGTTGTTTATGGTTTATTATGAGGAAGACAATAAATGTATCACATGATTTATTGGAGGAGATGACAAACAATAGCTGTCTATAAATGTCGAAGAGGAGTGAATGATTGACTCTCTTAAGTGTGTCAATATTGAAATAACAAAAAAGTGCACGATGTAGTTATATCTATTACTGACAAGTACGAGTTAATCCCACAAAGACTATGAGTACTAATAATTACTATTATTCGATTATCTAATATATGAAATTGGTTTTGATTTTTAATCTAAAAGAAAATAAAACTAAAGTAAGTAAAATAAATGGGCAACAAGATTTGAGTCAGAGAATTAAGGAAGCACTTAGTAAACTATCGATATAGGAAAATTAGTATCTAGGTTTTGAATCCTCCTAAAAGCCTTAACAGATTGATCATTTTTTATACAATTGTTTTATTGATTTATTGGACCGTGGAGATTCCTATGGCATGCTAATAGTGGACCTTGAGCCTAATAGTAACTAATCCTAAGGTTTTTAACCGAATTACTCAGGTTAAAGTTTATAGGATTGCTTTATCGATTTGTGAATCCCTCTATTAGGTTTGACTATAATCTAGAAGATTTATGTTATCTTATCTTTAGGGTTGCAATCAACTCCTTCTAATTATGGTAGATCTATTCAAACAAAGATTTATCAATCACTACGTTATTAAATCATATTATGAGCTAATATTTTGTATTTATTAGAACATAAGTAAAACACATAATCAGATCATAATATATCAATTAAACAAATTGCATTAATAAAGGAATCAAAATATGTTAAAGTATCAACATAAAGGTCATCTAACCTAGAAACTACAGAAATTTAGTTACATATGATTGGAAACAAAATTAAACGATAATAGAAAGAAAGGCAAATAGAAAATAACAGGTTTATAATTCTAAATCTCCCTGATCATCTCCTATCAAATATTCTTATAAGTAGTGGTTTGATTTTGTATTCTTTTGGATCTTTCTATGAATTCTTCGTCATTTCCACTCCTCTAGATCAAAATTGCTCCTTAAGTCACCTTTGAGAGTTCCAGAATGCCTTTGTATGTATTCTTCTTATTTTTTCCCTTAAACATGTCTTTTTATAGTAAATGTTATGGTTATAGGAGATGCACGGGTTGATACACAACCTTCCATCAAACCATACATAACTTAATATGTTAGGGAGCTATGGATTCATGCATCACATGCACAACAAGGCAACAGAAGTGCCAGAATCTAAATTCCTACCCAATAACATCCCAAAATTCTAGAATCTTAGATTTATTCATATATAGATAATAAGAACATGAAATTTCAACACTTGCACCTTTGATAATGCTCCTCCTTTCTTTAATCTTTTCATCGTTTCGGTTGTAACAGATACCAAACACCTTCCTTGATCACTTAAGAACATGCAAGGATGAAGAAGAAGCAATGTGTAAGAGTGGTTAGAGCACCAAACTAAATGAGTTCAAGTAGATGCTCAAACGGAGAGATAGATCAAGATTATGTTGCATGTAATTAGATTCTTACAACAATTGCAAAAATTACATGAACACTTCTCTCTAACTCCAGAACACTTCTAAACCCCTTATCTTCTAACTTAAGTGTGTATGAACTTGTTAATCCTCCTTTACATAAGTGAAGTTGTAATAGCCTGTTTCCAAAACTTACTTAGGGATAGAGTATTAGATTGTTGAGTCATATGAGTCATATCATTTATGACGTGTATGTTGGATCCCGTTTCCGGAACCCAACCCTCTTGTTCTGATACCACAAATGTTGGATCCCGTTTTCGGAACCCAACTCTTTTGCGAAAATCATAAAACGTGAGCGTGCATATTACCTTGAAGGGTTCTTGCATTAAACACTTATTAGCTATCATCAATTCATCTTCATTATTATTATTTTCATTCTCATAATATCCCAAAAATTTCCTCACAAATTGCTCAATGGCGTGCCCATACAAATCAATCACCATGCTTGAACTCATTTCTCCTGATTATGAGCAGAATTTGGAAATCTTAAGACTAGGATTTCAATTTGACTTCTTCAAAGAAATCATAGCTCTAAGTCTCTAGTTTGCTTTGAAGTAAGAACCATGTTGGCCCCTAAATTTTTTTATTTTTATTTGATTAAACATGATTAGATTAATTTTTGGGATCTTGCAAGATTTATATATATGTTGAAGTTAATTAACATGTTATTGTTATGGAGATTATGTGACATGGGTGTAGTGAATTAAAGTTAAAGTGATAAGTTACATAAGGGGGCATTATGGGAAGATCACTTAAGCATTTAAGTTGCAAGGCTAATAAGTAAGGGTAAGTTGGACCTTTTGCAATCATTAAAGGTGTAAAAGAGAAGAAAATAGGGTGTCTTACTTTTGGAAGAGGGAGAAAAACGAAAATTTAAGGAGAGAAGAGAGGGAGTGTCGCATAAGGAGAAGAGAGGGGGGGGAGGAGAAAAAGCTATTTTCATTTCTTGGTGTTCAAGAGGGTTTTTGAAGTTGATTCAAGAAGGAAAAAGGTAGAGGAAGATAAGAGCTTTCTTTTAAACCAAACTTTTCTTCATTTGGTGAAGATTTAAGGTAAGTGGGTTTTAATCTTTTGGAGTTTTGAAAGGTTCTTGGTTCAAAGAGCTTAGGAAAGGTATGGGTATGTGTATTCTAGGATCGATTTCATTCATCTGGGTTTTTGGGTTTTCCAATTTGAATCCTTTTGATTTGGGGTTTTGTCATTGTTCAAGGAAATTAAGAAGGACAAGAGGAGCAAGAGGAGAGGCATTTTTGAACAAGCCATA
>JANVCL010000212.1:9194124-9205485 GCA_026546855.1 Erythroxylum incrassatum | reverse complement strand
AATTGTCTCACCAATTTCTTTCTCATTTAATTTCATTTTAATATTTCTAATTTTCATCAAAAGTTTGGGGTCCAACAAATATTTAACAAGTTCAGGATGCCAATGATCATAATCAGTGATGAAGGTACACATTTTTATAACAAACCATTTGAAGCTTTGTTGAAAAGATATAAGGTGCAACACTAAATTGCAACATCTTACCACCCCCAGACGAGTGGGCAAGTAGAAGTGATGAATAGAGATCTAAAAAAGATCTTGGATAAGACTTCCAATAGTTTGAGAAAAGATTAGGCAACCAAGCTATATGATGCAGCTTAGGCCTACCAAATAGCTTTTAAGATAGCCATTGGCACCGCATCCTACTGATTAGTTTATAGCAAGTCTTGTCATTTACCAATGGAGTTAAAACACAAGGTGTCCTAGGCAGTCAAAGAGTTGAAATTTGACTTAAAAGCAGTCAGTGAGAGAAGATTGTTGTAGCTGAATGAATTAGAGGAGCTAAGTGAATTGGAGCAGCTAAGATTGCATGCCTACGAGAATGCCAAACTATATAAGGAACGAACCAAGAAATGGCATGATGCTCATTTGAAAAAGGATTTTGAGGTCAAAGATATGGTGTTTATTGTTTAACTCTTGCCTTTGATTATTTGTTGGTAAGATGAAATCAAGATGGAGTGACCCATTTCCTATCACTAAAGTTTTCTCACATGGTGTATGAGAGTTGACCAATGACAAAGGTGAGATATTCAAGATAAACAACCACTAGTGTAAGCCTTATTTTGGAGGAGGTTTCCCTAGGATTGGGAAGTGCCTTTCCTTTTCCCCCTCAAGTAATCCAAACATGTTAAACAAGTCTTGTTGTTGACTTTAAATCTAGCTTTGAAAAGAGAGATTAAGTCACAGTTGGCAAAGATGGAACGCTGATAGCATTATCAGATCAAGAAACTCATCAAAATTTTCAAACTTCGAGGATCACATATGTCGTCCCCAACACCTTCACCACCAAAATCTCCATAAACATTATCTTGCCTTTACTTTTTATTTGTGTTTGCTATTTGTGTTATGTGTTTAGTTTTCCCATTACATATCACTTTCACACATTGAGGACAATGTGTCATTTACGTGTGGGGTAGTGGTATGCAATTGTATTTACATTGCATTTTGCTTGTATATATGACTCCTCATGTTTTTGTAATGTGTTTTTTTAAAATGAATATGATTTTACTATAGTTGAACTAATACAACATTATGTTGAGTTCAAGGCATAATTCCAATATCATATTTACAACAAATTTAAAAGAACTAAGTTATGGTAGTAAATCAGTCAACAAAAAGAAAATTCATGTATATTTCATCTCCATAGAAAGATTGTGCTATACATTGTGTGCCACCAAACATGCTCCAATTTGATTAGCTATTCTACTAGCCAGTTGGTATTTCTCTTATTTCATGTCAGTGAATGTTTTGTTATTTCTTTCTTTCTAAATGTTGTAAATGGTGATGATGAAAACCCTTTGTATATTACGGAGTTCGTGTAGCTAGAATTCCTAATGACCTAACTCAATACCTACTCCTCCCATTTGTAGCCACTGTTATTGTTAGGTAACATGTGTAGCATACTACTCCAAATACCTTTAAAGAAGTTACATTGAAAAAAATGCTCTCTATCCTTAACATCTTTGTTGCATAGCAAACATAATACATCTTCACTTTCATGCCATTGATTCTTAGTTTTAAGTCTATTCTTGACCACAAGCCAATAAATAAAAGATGCCTTGGGGCATAAAGTTTGTTTTTATATAAGATTGAACCAAGGAACTTCCATAGTATTATTGGTAAACGATTTATGACAAGTATGATTTGAGTACTAACTATTCGAATTCAATACCCATGATATTATGTCTTCACTTTGAACTGTCACAAATGAAGGAAAATGATCAGCTAAGGATCGGAATCCCCTAAAGTTACTATGCCATTTCCCTTCCATAATTAGTGAGGAAACTTTGAGTTGTAATGACATTCTATGTCTGAGGTGTTGAAATTCTATTGATTACACTAAAAGACTAATATTAAGTCAATTATCAAACCAAATCTAACTATTCAAATTCAATACTGATAATATTGTGTCTTCACTTTGAACTGTCACAAATGAAGGAAAATGATCAGCTAAGGACTAGAATCCCCTGAAGTTACCCTACCAGTTTGCTTCCACAATCAGTTAGGAAACTTTGAGTTGTAATGGCATTCTACGTCTGAGGTGTTTAAATTCTCTTGATTGCACTAAAGGACTAATATCAAGCCAATTATCAAACCAAATCCATGTCCTCTCACCATTCCCAATTTTTTTCTTTTTCTAATTTGGTTTGCATATGCTTGACTGTGTGAATAGGTAATGGATAAAAAATTAATGAGAATTAGCTTATTTTTGAACAAAATTTTTAACTTGTGAAAATATATTGGCTTAGAAAGTTATGTATTAAATGTCTTTAATATAAATATGTATGTTAACTAGAAAGTTATGTGTTATGTCACTCACTTTCATGTATTTGTCATTAGAAGATTTTTAAATAGTTAAATAATCCTTGTTAACTTTAATGTAAATAATTTTCTATAAAGAAATGAAGTAGGTTAAAATTTGAAAAAAAAAATGTGTGTGCTTTGAATAAATAACTATTCTACTGACCTGTAGGGTTAAGAATAGGACTAGTAGCCAGTTGTTATTAGTAATATAGTTGAGTAACTGGGGACATTAATCATAAATCTTTGTTTTCGCATTAAAAGGCTAAAATGACTCTTTAACCAAGCTAAATAAAAAATACAACCTAGTTAAAGTAACCAAGGGACACTCACCATAAACTATTTTGCTTTGAGTTAAAAGACTAGTTTATCAATAAAAAACTTTAAAAAAAGTGACGTGTAAATAATAACCTATTGATCTTTCAAAAATAGCAATAATTTTCATTGGAGGATAATTAGTGATAGTTAACCTTTTTAATTGATCGATACTAGCAAACACACGTCTGTAAGTCTCCTAGGTGTAAGACTAAGTTGTTTATATTTTAGTTGATATGTATGTTTTATTAAAGTGCTTAAACATGATGGAATTGGTTGATATATTGGAGCTCAGTGAATAATTGTTGTATAAGACCAAGTTAATTCCATAATATTGAGGCCATTAAACCATTAATTTTTATGTTGCATGTGCGCATGCTTGTGTGAATTTGTGCATTATGTCATTTTGTGTTTGATTGTACTTGTGGAAAAGTAAAAGTGTAAGTGTGGGGGAGTTGATAAGTGATATTTGTCATAGGATTGTCTAAGTCAATTTGTGTGATAATGTGTATGTTTAGTATACAAACTATGATGTTTAGCCTAGGTATGTTGTTATTTTCATTTAACCTACATTTATATGTAATTATGTAGGTTAAGTTGCATGTTAGGTTATAAATGAAGGTTTTTAAGCTTAGGTTTTGCATGCTTTTCATATGTCTTGATTTACATATATTTTGCATGGTTGTATGTCAATGTTTGGGAAAAATTTGGACCTTTTTTGTGCTGATTATCAACTTACTTTCATGTGGAATTGCTATAGATATCAAAGAAGAAACCAACGAAGAAAATAAGGCTAGAAAACAACAAGTCACAATCATGACAAGCTGGAATTTTCCAACTTGCCAGTTAACAATTCCAACTTACTCCATTTGTGTCCTAAGTCAGTTTAAGCACCCAAAGGGATATAAAACCAATTTAAACCCTATAAAGGAAGAGAGTTAAGCAGCACACCAAAAGGAGGAAGATAGACACATTTTTGGGTGGATTTTTTAAGAACATCAAGAGATTTCAAAAGATCTCAAAGTTGCCACAACAAATTCTAGCTTTGTTCTTCAACTCCTAAGCCTTCTATTTACTCTTTTCTCACTTGTTTTTTATTATTTATTGTATGGAGAAGATGTATGGACTTGTTCTGAGGATGTTTATGATGATTGTAATGAATTTCTAAGTAGATTTTAGGGTTGTTCTTACCATAACTATATAAGAACTCACTTTGATTTAATGTATGATTTGACTTAACGCTTTTGATGTTTGGAATTTATATGCCTTGCTTACATTGAGAAGTGGACTTAGGAAATCAGTTTGGATATCCCATGAGAGTAGGCAGCCTTGAGAACACTACACACGTCATCAGTTTGGATATACCATAAGAGTAGGCAACCTTAAGAACACTACACACATCAAGCTAACATAACATTTTGAGAGAAATCTTGGATGTTTTGATGGCTTTCCAATAGGTTACTTAATATCCACTTAACGGTTAAGTAAAGTATGTAGGTTAAGACATCACATACCAAACTTGAATCATTATTTCAGACTTAATTGGTTCAATTATTGAGAGAGAAAGGGCCAATACATTAGAATGCCTAGGACTAAACATGATTATGTTACCAAAATGAGGGATTACATGGTATGGATAGAATGACACTAATTATAATTTGATTCTTTAAACCAAAATTGTATTCTTATTATTGTGACATTTTGAAGTGTGTTTATAAGCCTTTAAATTCTGAAGTTTTTCAATTTTATTATCTCATTATTTGGTTTACTCAAACCAAAGTCAATTTAAATTTAACCAATCCTCAAGGAACGATACCTTGCTATATTATTTTATACAAGCCATATACTTTTGGTATGGAAACTAAAATTAATTTTAAAACTTTGAGCTAAGCACAAAGGAGCTATCAGTCCTCTAGCCCTATTACTTGACCTTCTCATCCTATCCACTTCAAAATTCTCATTATCCATCAACTTGATTCTCCTTATCTCTTCAGTGGATTTTTACTCTAATTTCATTTATTGTTGAGATTACTCACTACCTCTTTGTAAATCAATTGCTCCTGTTTCTAATATAAACATTTCATAAACCCTTCTGTTTTTCCCTTACTAACATTACATTCCTTATATGAGGTTTTATAAAGAGTTACACTCCCTTCTGAATCTACTAAGGCTCTAGTTGATAGCTAGATACCTTTTGGACTTCCTTGTCCTTAAGACTTATTTCTATCTTTAACTTTAAGTTAGTTTCTAATCCTATTAGCTAGTTATAATCTTCTCTTAAAAATCTTTTGTTTGTCTCCTTCCACTATTTACCTTATGTCATTAAT
This sequence comes from Erythroxylum incrassatum, assembly GCA_026546855.1. Classification (NCBI taxonomy): domain Eukaryota; kingdom Viridiplantae; phylum Streptophyta; class Magnoliopsida; order Malpighiales; family Erythroxylaceae; genus Erythroxylum; species Erythroxylum incrassatum. The sequence goes on along the minus strand of JANVCL010000212.1, from coordinate 9,200,326 downwards.
GTAGGTTTCCATTAGCACGTTAATCGAATAAAGTCCTTTACAATGTCTCACCCTCCCTTAACCTCATTCGGTGAATATGCGTAAGAAGTTCCTTTTCATCCATATTTATTGGTTTTCTCACATATTGCTAGATTGGACTCACGAATTACCAAATAATATTTAAGTTTAAAAAATTAAATATAATAAAAATAATTAAATCAAAATTTGTTTAATTTAATTTTATCCCTTATTTGTCTTTTAAACTTCTCTCTTTTTCTGAAACTCTAGAAACCAATTTTCTATTTCCCTTTGCTCTTATTGCAAAGAAATGTGATGGATATAAATGACAATATTTAACAAAATATAATATAATATACAATTTAGCTAGTAGAATTAAAAACAATCAATATAATGTAATTTTGACCGGTTTAAATTCTTCAAGCATAGGTTTTAGATCAAACGTTTAAAATTGGGTTTTATATAATGAGTTAAGATATAAGTCACTTAGGTTTAGACTCAAGTGTCTTAGAAAATGATTGTAATGTGAGATGGAGATTATTTTGGGTTTGAGATTAAGAGTTTAAGATTAAGCCTTATTTGTGTAGCTTATTACGATGAGCTATAAAAATAGTCTAAGGTCTATGGGCTTCCTCCCAACACAATTGGATAACCAAATTTTTAGTGGTTTTCATTGTTTGGCCTTTGAAAATTAAATTAACAAAGTAAGAGAGAGAAAATATGATAGTTTACTAAATAACTCTCCTATACTTGGGACTAAGGAATGTTTATATAGTAACTTAAGAGTATAAGATGATGTAACTTATCTTCAACCTATGTAGATGTTGAGAAATTCTTGAGTATTTAGGCAATCGTCTAACCATAGGCTTCAAGGCATCTAATCAATATATATTATTTTTCCCCTTAAGTTTCAACCCCATATATGTTTTAAGGTTGAAGCTTTCAATATATAATATAAAGTTTAGGCCCATTTCTACAAACTCGCACTAACTTATCCCAAGGTCTCCAATTATTTTCCTCTTTAAGTTTAATGGAGAGACTTAGTATTTCGTAGTTTCATCAATTTATCTTATTCTTTTTTGTCAATATGTAACTTAGTTTATCAATTGGCTTATCATTTCTTGTTTCATCAACTCATGTGTCTATCATTTCAAAGATTATATACATTAAAAATTATTTAGTTTATTATTTTATAAGTATAATATTTCGTTGGTTTATTTAGTTTATTATTTTATAAGTATAATATTTTGTTGGTCGTATTATTTTAAAAAATAATTAATTTACTATATTGTAAGTCTGTTGTTTTATTAGGATGTGACATTCTAGAAACTAATTATTATATTATGTTTATCTAAAATTCTAATATATTTTATATCCTATTGTTTAATCCTGTTTGTCTATAATAACATTATTTTATTATTCTATTGCTTCACCTTTTTCCTTGCTTATCTTATTTGTGCTTTTCATTAGTCATTATAATAATTGTTTAGTTTTCTTTTTCTTTTTCTTTTTCTTATCATTAAGTAACTTCACTTTTCGTTAACCTATTATTCACTTATCACTAGGCCAAAGATTTTTCACTTAACATTAATACTAAGTTGGTCTACTTGGTGTTAGGATTAAGGTGTTTTGCTTTCTGCCTTATATATCTCACTTGCTACTACATCTAAGGTTTTTCACTTGGCATTATCCTTGAGTTGTTTCTCTTGGCATTACGCCTTAGGTATTACACTTATCGTTAGGCTTTAGGTGTTATGGGTATTGCTAGAATTAAGATGTTTTGTTTGGCATTAGTTTTGATCTATTATTTTAGCATTAAGTTTGAGATTTTTCATCTAGAATTATGTCTAAGGTAATTGAGGTGTTACATTTGATGTTAGTTTAACATGTTCCATTTGTTGGAAATACAAAATTAGTCTTTTAAAAAAATTTAATAGAAATAAGGCTTAAGGTATTGACAAGTTTAGGACCTCTAGAAATTAGACCTAAATAATCATTTAAGTTTATATATGTTAGGTCTAACAAAGGCCATTATTTTATATGCATTGAACTCTTAGCATATGCAATTTGTAACAACTTTCTCACCTTGCTTAACAAAAAGATATCTAACTTGACAATTACTATTATTGTGTCCAACCTTATATAATCCACAGCATAATGTTTGTCCTAGTCTTATTAGTATACTCAAGTTATCAATTTTTGACATTAAAGCCTCCACCAGCCTACCAGTGTAATGATAATATCCACATTATATATAACTTATGGATTGATTATCCTTACCTACCTAATTATTGGTAATTATTTATGTTCATCTCTTTATTCAATTATATAAATGCTTTTGAAAATTTTCGATTTAACATTCTCCAACTATTGCATATATCATCTATTTTGTTAAATATTTTATAACACTGTTGTAAGTTTAAACTTGTAACATTATAGGTAAGCTATAGTGTGACACTTCCTCAATAGATCCTTATATATCTCCCATAATTCATAAAGTGTCTTTTGTCATATTATAATTAGGAAAATTTCATTCCTTAACTTACTAGTCTTTTCAAAGTGAAGTACTTAGATAAGAACTTCTCAGTTGGAGAGTCTTATATGTCGATTGAAGTTATAAGTCATGACTTCATCTATTGCTTTTCTCGATCCATTAATGATACTGGGAACAACCTCAAACCAATGGTATTGTTGGTTTATATATGCTTATTTGACAATAATTATACACCTATATTTAACATGTTTTTCTTGATATTCTACAGTTTTGTTGTATATATTGTATTTAATTGGCTCTAAGTGCATTTTTAGTTCATAATTGCCTTTATGCAATAAAAGGAGAAGAATTCAAATGAAATCATGGCATGGAACAAAGATTTGAAGCAACTAAGGACCTACATGACCATGTATAGTGAATATATAAGTCTTTATAAATATATGAAGATTGAAGAATTTTAGTTTTGATTGTGTGGAGTTACATAACCGTGCATGTTAATATACATGGCCATGTATGTTGTGCGTGTACTAGAAATCCTAAATTTTACTATAAAAGGATGTAAGCATAGGCAAATAATAGAAAGCCAATTTTTTTAAGAGTTTTTAAGTTATAAGCAACATTGAAAGGCAACGCTTTTGATCAAGGGATGAGGAAAAACATAAAGAATATGTCTAAAGATCCATTAGATAACAACATCGAATCTAAGCTTATAAGAATATTTATTTAGAAAAAGGAGATTTAGAATTATGAACTCTTTGTTTTCTAGTTTCTCTTCTAGTGATTATTATTGATTTTGTTTTCTATAAGTAACTAAACGTGTTTAGTGCTTAGGTGTGATGGTAACAATATGTTTTGATTTTTTATCTAATAAAATTGTATTGATTGATTTATTATGATTTAATTATGCATTTTATTCTTGTTCTAATATATCTAGGATATTAGTGCATGATTTGATTTCATATGATTTTGATTGAGAAATCCTCTTATATGAATAGATTTTCCATAATTGAAAGGATTTGCATGTAAACTTAGAGATAGGTCAACATAAATCCACTAGATTATAGTCAAACTTAATAGCGAAATTCATAAATCGATAGAGCAATCTTTGGGGTTTTAACTAAAAAGAGTTATATTAATCAACTAATGGATTAGTTGTTGATAGTCTTGAGAAGGACATTAACATAAGATAAGAATTTCTACAGTCTAATAATTGTATGATAAAGAGTTAATATTTAGTGATTCTTAGGGGTAATTCGTCACCTAAAACACTATTATTTGATATTGATTTTTCTAAGTACTTTATTTTGGTTGGCAAATCAGTAGAAATTTTATACAAAAAATAGAGAGTTATATACATAGCTTAAGAGACCTAAACAACATTCTTTTACTACCAAAAGGTTCACGGTAACTTTTCCACCAACAGTCCCGCATTGTCTAGTTTATTTTCCTGCCAAGTGTTCTTGCATATCTATACTATCAATCTCAACCCATTAATACCAGTATACCAACATCAACTTCCAACAGCCAACACAACCAACAATAATACAACACAGTCTAAATGAACAGCCCAACATGAGCTTGTACATATGCAACTCAGTGTTGAGATTAATTTGGTCACCAGACATATGAGAAGAAAGAGTGCCAAGCTTGTCAAGTCCCTCTTACATATACTCATTGCTTGGGACTCTCGAGTACCATCCAAGTGAATAGTGCAATGTTGTCGTAAAAGAACTATCACTTTGTGTCCTGTCCGTGCTACTATTGCTAATTTGACCAGGCTTTTCTTTGCAGTGATTGCCTTCTGCTTAAGTGAGATTAGATGCCCATCTATAGGCAATCTGAAAAAGGAAACTGTACAAAATTGTTAGAAAATAAAACCAACCCATTCTTACCTTCTCTCGTTGTTTGAATGAAGATGTTCCATAACTTGAAAGATTATTCTGGCTTTTAGGCTTCCCACCTCCATGACTTCATCTTTGAAAGTTCTAGCATTCCTTTCTCCCTATAAGTTATAGATGGTAACCGAAAAGATAACAGTTAAAAGGTTTGTGGGACAATTTCAGATGTTTTTTGGTTGGTTGAGCCAATATAGGATGGAGTAAAGGTTGATGAAGCTGATCTAAAAGTGGTTTAGGCAATTGACCCGCATTGCTTAAGAGAAGGAACACTGAAAAAATAGATGCCCTATGGTCTCATTATCTGAAAAACACAGGGAGCAATGATTTGGTGTTTGTAGGTAAAGGAGCTTATCCCGAGTTGGCAATTTTTTTAGGAATGCTAACCATAATATGAAGGAGCACCTAGGGCTATTACTTTTACACTAGAACAGGTTGTACCAAGGAACCATCGAAAATAGAGGTCTTAATAACTTATAGGATGAGGTATTGGTGTACTATTTTCATAGACTTGCCAACCATTCCAAACAATCCGGAGTAGCACAATTTGGAAGGTAAGGTAGAGGCTCAATATTTCTAAATAGGTTTATCTCTTGCCAACACCACACATTTGGTATAATTATTACTGAAACTGTAGTTTGCATCGGAAGCTCTGACCTATTGATCACGCTCAATGTGTAGAAATTTTGAAATATTCCTCTAGGGTGTCATGGATCCTGCCATAATAGAGTAGTGTGCCCATTTCCTATCCTAAAACTTAATTGGTTCCCTAATTTATCCCTTGTTACTAAGAAAGTCTTTCTCTAACTCCGAGAGCAATTATAACTAGGAAGAACAGTCTAGAAGTTTTTCCTTTTCAGAATGATTGTGTGAACCCACTTGACCTACATGGCTTCTTTATCATGAAACATATACTAGATTTTTTTCCCTAGCAGCACATTATTCCAAGAAGAAAGGTTTTTAATACCTAAATATCCCTCCCTCTTGCCTACAAAGATCACTCCACTTGACTTTTGCATCAGAGTTTGTAGTGGTTTTTCCAACCCAAAAAAAATTTCTAAGCTTTGATTCTATTGCTTTCAAGATTGAGGAAGCAAGGACAAAAAGAGAAGACCAATAAACTTGGAAGGTTGAGAGTACTAAAATCACTAATTGGAGCCTACCAGCATAAGAAAGGTGTTTATGAGTCCAATTATTAATCCTGAGATCTATTTTTTCCAATAAGGGTAAACACTTTCATTTAGACAATCTTCCAGTTATAAGAGGCACCCCCAAGTATCGGAAGGGAAGATTTCCTTGCTTAAGACCCGAGATACCTTCTATTTGAGGACTCAATGACTCCATATCAGGTGTAGCACCCCACTCCCGTGCGACCCGAACCCGACATCGATGGTGATATCCGAGTCCGTACCTCACGAGGGTGGCGTGCTAAAGCACTCACTCAGTCAAAAATTGGTATACTTTTTCTCCTTTGCAAAACACAAAACAATATATATGGAAATCGATAATCAAATAGGGCATAAGCCCTTTTCTTTCAATCATACAAGCCAGTTTACATCCCTTATGGCCAATTGGGCCCTTTCACAAATACAAACACTTTATTCATTTCAAAAATATAAATTTATACAAAAGTTGCGGAGAATACAATTCAACACAATATTAAAGACATGCAATGCAGACGCGAACTGATCCCGACCTCTATCCTTCACTTGAATGATGTAGTTATACTCTCGTTGGCCTAACGGGGTATTCTTCTTATCTTGAAAAATAGTTGCAAATTTTGGGTGAGTTTTGCGAACTCAGTGAGTGACCATCA
>JANVCL010000212.1:9176312-9186918 GCA_026546855.1 Erythroxylum incrassatum | reverse complement strand
CTCAAGTGTTTTGTATTTGTGAAAGGGCTCGAATGACTATTGAAAATTGTGTTAATTAAAAATGTTTATGAATGAATATGGGCCCAATTTGAGTATCGATTTCCACATATTGTGTTTGTGTTTCAAAAAAAATTATACCGATTTCAGACTGATTGAGTACTTTAGCATGCCACCTTCGCAGGGCACGGACTCGGATATCACTATCGATGTCGGGTTCGGGTCATTGCGGGAGTGGGGTGCTAAAAAGACTACCACATGTCACAATGCATTTGTCTATTTTTCCTAGTCCAAAATATCCTAAATTTTTATAAAATTCACCAAAAATTTTGAAATAATAACAATACTCTCCAAATAAATTTTCAACACAATTAATCCCCGATTTGCATTTTAATCTCATTTATAAATTAATTATGCCTGTAAAATGTCAATGAATGCATGTAAAATTATTTTAATGTGTCAAAAATAATTATTCACGTATATTTGTATACTCAATTATGCATGAACGTGAAATGCAATTCTAATTTTCTCTATATACTCTCATGTACTCTTTTTTGGGGTCCTAGCCCCCAACATGGGATAATGGGATATTACAATGGAGGTTAATGATAGCTAATCAATCTCTTTGGTGTAAATAGATTCATGAAATTTATATAAAAAGCTTAAGGCTATAGAGTATAAACATTAAATCTTCTTATACTTCAACTTTAAAGCTATCCTAAAAGCAAGGGAGTGTTCAGGAATGAATTTGTCTATCTTATTGGAGATGAGAAACAAATCAATTTTTGGTTTGACAATTGGATATCTCATGGTCCTTTAAACAATTTGCAAGAAATGGAAGACCTCAAATATGTTCTTGGTAAGAGAGTAACATTAGTTGATGCATTGGCTGACAAACAGATCTTCATGCATAGCTCTATTCCTAGATCTATTTATGAAGAGATCATTCAAACCAGTTTGATTGGAGGATAAGATGACATTATTTGGACAAATCAATCCTATAAAACGATTCTTCATAAACACAACAATAGGATACCTTGGTACCAGGTTATAAGGAACAAGCATTTTCATCCAAGGGCGTCGATCACTTTATGGTTAGCTATGAAGGATAAGTTGCCAACTATGGATAAGTTGAAATTCCTCAACGTCTCTAATTGGTGCATTCTTTGTTAAAGGCCTGAGGAAAGCACTAAACACCTTTTTTTTTCAATGTGCATATGTTAATACTACCTAGAATTATGTGCCATACAAATGTTACATTCAAAGTGGTCCTGGAGATTGGAGTTCTATAAGGACATGGTGTGGTGAAATCAAGCACCCTAACTCTACAGCTGTGTGGAGATTCTGCCTAACTATCGCATGTCTTATTAAAGCTATTTGTGATGAGAAAAATGCTCGAGTTTTCCAAGATAGAAGTTTAACAAAAGAACAATTCAGCAGCATAATTATTATGCAAATCAAAAGCTATATGAGCTTATACAAGTCCAAATTTCATAATGAAGACTATACACTAGAATGTGGAATGTGTCGGCGTATAAGTGTCTGAAGAAGGTTATACCTAGGATTACATTATAGGCTTTTATTTGCTTGGTTATCTCATATGCAGCTCTTCGGAGCTATTTTGTAACTCATGCTTGCCTTTCATGACTTAATTCATTATTATTTTCTCAGAAAAACACTGGACCAGCATTCATCAATAGTCAACGAATTATGAGAGGATGAAACTTGTCTTCTTACTCATATGCAGCCCTAAGAATTCTTTAAAATAATATTTACAAAAATATAAGTTTCAATGTATCTTTTATAGCCATATTTTGGCATCATATCTACAAGACAACCACGCGGAAGATATCAAAGGCCGCACCTTTACTATGTACAACCCAACATATAAGTAAGCCATATACATATAGGTATGTACAACGACCAACCAAATTTTTAAATATATTTTAGTTTCATAAGTTAAATTAAATTCTGTTGTTTTTTTTAATTCTTTTGTTTTAACCTATACTCAAAGAAAAGATCTTTACCACTTTTAAAGGTTTTAAGAAAACTCTATTAGTGAAATTGTTAAATTAATAGAACATAAGATTGCCATGCATATTCAACGAACTGGACAATCTATGCCTGAATAATTAATTGAAACGTGTAACAGTCTTACTACTAAAAGACCATAGGATCATAAGCATTGGGTTTAGTTCATAAATCTTGTAGCAGTGGAAGAAGGTGAAAAGCTGCTGTTCTACTTCAAAATTGCTATATCAAAACCTGGAGGGCTACGGTCCCGTGTCTAATTTCATTGATGATCGAAAGCTATAGCTAATGGACACGTAATTCGTTATATGATCTCCTGTTAAAGGCTTGTAAGCGTGGCAATCATATTCGGGCCTAAACCGAGTCAGCCTGGGCCCTACTTGAAGTTAATGGACCAGGCCCAGTCAATCCGAGACTTGTGCTGTCCAAGTCCAACACAACTTGAGGCCTAACATACATAAAAATACTGATGTCATTTTATTTTTAATTTAAAAATTTTAAAAATCTTGTCGGACCAAATCGAGTTGGACTTCGTGCCATCGAGGCCTAGTAATTAAATATATATTATTTAATTATTTAATATAATAATTTATGCTAATATATAATTAATATAATATAAGTTATCTAAATTTATAATTAATTTAAATATTTTTTGAAAAATAAAAATATTTTTAAATTTAATAGTTATTTAACAAATATATTTTACATTTTAAATATCTTAACGTACATATTTTAATAAAATGTTAAAATATATAATTAAAATTTACTAATATTTATAAATAAATATTTTTATAAAAGTAATTCTTATTTATTAGATATTTAATTATTATATAGTTATATTGAGATTAATAATTAAACATGTTTTCTTTTGACAAAAAAATAAAAATAATATTAAAATAGAAATAAAAGCAAAAAATTCCTAAGTTTTTGGAGAACATATCCAAAATAAAAAAATATAGAGTAACCTTTAAAATTTTGATGAAAGAAAGTAACTCATCAATTGTCTTTCCACAAATTCATTGTTACACTTGTGATTTATCTTTATTTTTAAGCAATAACTTAAGAAAAAGAGCTCTTAATGTGAGAATGAAATAACATTTGATTGCTATAACTTTTGAAGAAATTCCTAATTCTACGTAGTAAACTATTTTAGAATTTCTTCATTCTTGGAAAATATTTTATCTTTTAGTTAAAGTAGCACTTCATTTATTAAAAAATTTTAAAAGATTCATTAGAACAAATGGAGATATTGTCAACACAAATTCACTTTCATAGAACTTAATAATTAAATATATTTCATAAGTAATAAATACTTGCACCAGAAAATAAATTCAATGTTTGTCATAACTCATTGATTGTTTAATGCTTTTGTTAAGTTAAGATGAATTCACGTCTATTAATTTTGGTGACAATCAAATAATAATAATATTAGAAATAAATGAACTATTTTGATAGTGTGTTAAGCGTGCAGCAAAAGACAGAAGAAGTAAAAACACAAAAGAATCGGCAAAACACAGAAGAAGTAAAAGACAGAAGAAGCGGCAAAACACAGAAGAAGTTAAAACACAGAAGAAGCGCAAAACACAAAAGAAGTGCAGAAAGAACAGAAGAAGTACAAAACACAGAAGAAGCGGCAAAACAAAGAAAAAGCGTGGAAAACACAGAAGAAACACAAAACACAAAAGAAATGCAGAAAACACAGAAGAAGCGCAAAAAATACAGAGGAAGTTGAAAACACAAATGATATAAAGATAAAGATACTCTAGTACGTCGGATGGTTAGTCAGTCGGAGTTAGTTACAGAACTCAATTGAATAACGGTTTTTACAAGAAACAAGAAGTTGTTATCAAGAAACAGTTAGAGACGAAGGCTATAAATAATAGTCGTAGTCGAAGATTGAACCAATTTTTAGCACTTTGATCTTTTAACTTTAGCAAAATACTGTATTCGTTGTGCGATACACGAGAGCAAACACTACTATATCAAAAAGCTCGTAATTTCTTTTTAGTGAGGGAAAGGAAAAGCTAAGAGCCTAAAGAGGCTAAGAGAGTGAAAATAATATTTTATGTAAGAGACCTAAAGAGGCTCTGTAAGGGAAAGAATACTTGTAAACTTAGAGAAGAATAGTGAAATCTCAGAAGAACTCTGAGGACCAGACGTAGCCTAAGATTTGAGGTGAACTAGTATAAAATTGTCGTGTCTATCTTCTAACTCTTTACTCTAATTTCTATTGTTACTAAACAAGTACATAGAAGTTATTTGCGATTTAATCACGTAACTATTTTTGTATATCATTTCTGATATTCATCTAATAGTTTGAAAAAGTTCGTTTTTAAACAAATATCAAAGGGGTTTGTATTCACGAAAAGTATACACAATTCAAGCCCCCCTTCTTGTATATTTTGTATATTGTACGTAAAGTCTATACTAATAAGTGATTTAGCTCATTTGGTATCATAGTTCGGTTTTCAAGAACCACCGTTACAAAGTAAGGACAAAGATCCATGGCTGAATCACATGTTTTTATAGATGAAGGCGCCTCCGTCACAAGACCTCCTGCGTTCAATGGTGAGGATTATCATTATTGGAAGGATAGGATGCGACTCTTCATAGAATCCACACACATTGATCTTTGGGATATCATTGAGAATGGACTATACATACTGATGGATGATGAAGGAAATATCATTCCACGTATCAGATGGTCAGCTGATCAAAAAGCTAGATTTCAACTAAACTCAAAGGTCAAGCTCTTTCTGAGTTGTGCTTTAAACAGAACTGAATACGATAAAGTTCATGGATGCAAAACTGCAAAGCAGATGTGAGATACTTTATCCATCGCACATGAAGGCACAAACCAGGTGAAAGAGTCCAAGATCAGTATTCTTGTACATCTGTATGAGCTGTTTAAGATGAAAGAAGATAGGTCTATTGATTAGATGTTTGGACGATTTCAAACTATCATTAATGGACTTAAACCTCTTGGGAGAATCTACGATAATCAAGACCATGTCAGGAAGATTCTCAGAAGTCTGCCGAAAAGATAGAGACCCAAAGTCACTGCAGTACAAGAAGTTAAGGACTTGAATAAATTGAAGCTTGATGAATTACTTGGTTCTTTGAAGATACACGAAGTAGAGCTTGATGCATAAAATAAACCTCGAAGAGACAAATCTATAGAATTAAACGCTGGACAGAAAAATCACAAGACTAAGAAGAATAAAGGTTCATCGTCGAAAGCATTAAAGATTGAAGAAATCAAGAATGATAATACCAGTGAATCTGAACAAGATTCAAGTGAAGATGATGATGAATTATCTTTCATTTCAAGGAAGATTAGAAGAATGTGGAAAAAGAAAGCTAAAGGAAATAAAGAGTTTTCTTTTAAGAGAAATAGCAAAGACGAAGCCAAGAACGAGAAGACATCTATCATTTGCTACGAGTGCAACAAACCAGGACACTACAAGTCTGAATGTCCCTTGCTGAGAAGAAAACCAAAGAAAAATAAAGAAAATAAGAAGAGCATGATAGCAACTTGGAAAGATTTGGATTCATCCGAATCTGATTCTGATTCAGAAGCATCAGTACAAGCAAATATATGCTTGGTAGCTGAAAAAGAAGGTGACGAGGAGGTAACTTCTAACTTTAATGAACTACAAGATGCATATTTAGAGTTGTTAGAAGATTCACATGCTATACTAAAGCAGTATAGATCCTTAAAGAAGAATTTTGTTGAAAACTTGAAGAACACGCAAGTGTTAGAGAAAGAAAACGACTGCCTTAAGAAACAAATAGCGATATGAAGAAGAAAGTGACTGTAGATAGATCTGAGGAAATTAGTCAATTGAAACGAAGAATTAATACTCTTTCAGCAGATTTATCTACCTTTATTGAACGTACAAAAAAATGAATGACATGAATGGAAGATATAGACACCCTAATAATAAGAGTAGTTTAGGGTTTACTAATAGAAATACTCGATACAAAAAGAATTTTGTCCTTTATAGAAAGAAATATCACCAGTCTTCTTATTATCATTCTATGAATAATTATAAGACTAACCCCAAAGGACCCAAGAATATTTAGGTACCTAAGAAGAACATTATATCTACTACGGATCTCCTACCTTGGAAAAAGCGACTAACACCAATGGTATTTGGACAGTGGATGCTCGCGACATATGATGGGAAGAAGTTCTATGTTCTTAGATCTTCAAAATAAGAAGGGAGAATCAGTAACTTTTGGAGACAACCAGCAAGGCAAAATAGTTAGAATCAACAAAATCGGTAAAGATTCCTTTACGTCTATTGATAATATTTTGCTAGTTGAAGGTTTAAAGCATAATTTGATAAGTGTAAGTCAATTATGTGATTCTAGTTTTGAAGTTTCCTTTAATCAAAACTCTTGTCTAGTCAAAAATTAGGACAGTTCCATATTCTTTTCTGCCAAAAGACAAAACAATCTTTATAAGATTAATTTAGAAGATTTGCAAAGACAAAATATTTCTTGTTTTATATCAACAGATGAAGAAAAACTTATTTGACATAACAAGCTAGGTCATGTTAGTGTTAAGCATATTTCTAAGTTGATTAAACATGATTTGGTAAGAGGTTTACTAAAAATAAGTTTTAACAAGGATTTCTTTTATGAAAGTTGTCATAAAGGAAACCAGGTTAAAACATCTTTTTCTTCTAAAAATGTTGTAACTTCATCTAGACCTCTAGAGATGATACATATAGATTTATTTGGTCCAAGTAGGACATTAAGTCTTGGCGGAAAGAAGTATGGTCTCGTAATTATTGATGACTTCACTAAATTTTGTTGGATATTGTTTTTATCACATAAGGATGAATCTTTTAAATGTTTTAAAATTCTTTCCAAAAAGTTACAAAATGAAAAACGAATTTCTATTGCTAGAATTAAAAGTGATCATGGTGGTGAATTTGAAAATGAAAAATTTAGAATGTTTTGTGAAGAGAATGGAATTTTTCATAATTTGTTTACTCCTAGAACTCCATAACAGAATGGAATTGTAGAAAGAACGAACAGGACGATTCAAGAAATGGTAAAAACCATGCTTTGTGAAATGAATCTTCCTAAGTATTTCTAGATAGAAGTTGTAAATACAGCTTGCTATATTTAAAATAGAATACTTATGCGACATTTGTTAAAGAAAACTCCATATGAGTTATGGAAAGGAAGGACGCCTAATATCTCTTATTTTCATCCATTTGGTTGCAAGTGTACTATATTGAATACAAAAGAAATTTTGGATAAATTTGATTCTAAGATCAATTTAGGATTTTTTCTAGGATACTCATTTTCTTCTAAAGCCTAAGGTTTATAATCTTTCTTCTAAGTCTGATGAAGAATCTATTCAGGTCAAATTTGATGATAGTTCTCAAGCAAAAAGAAGAAATGATACTAATAATGAAACACTATTAGTACCCTTGGTTGATAATGAAGATGTGTCACCATCAGATACTCTCTAGATAAAGTCGTAGATATTCTTGAAAATCTCAGTCTGAAAAAGGACTGGAGATATAAATCTTCTCACCTAGAAAATCTGATTATAGGAGAAACTTCAAAAGGTGTGAGAACTAGGTCTAAATTCAGAAGAGAAGCAAATTTAGCTAGTATTTCTTAAATAAAGCCTAAGAAAATTGGTGCTCTTCGGGATGAAGCTTGGATTTTAGCCATACAAGAAGAGCTGAACCAATTTACAAGGAATAAAGTTTGGTCTTTAGTTCCCAGGCCCTCCAAAAAGTCTATCATAGGAACTAGATGGGATTTTAAAAATAAACTAGACGAGTTAGGTAGAGTAGGTCGTAACAAAGCTAGATTAGTAGCTCAAGGCTATAATCAACAAGAAGGAATAGACTATAATGAAACTTATGCTCCTGTAGCCAGATTAAAAGCTATTAGGATTAGGCTATTTGTCATGATATAAAACTATTTCAAATGGATGTGAAAAGTACCTTTTTAATGGTTTTATAAATGAAGAGGATTGTGTAAAACAACCTCTTGGTTTTGAAGATCCTAAGAAACCAGATTATGTCTATAGACTGCATAAAGCTTTGTATGGTTTGAAACAAGCTCCTCGAGTTTGGTATGATCGTCTAAGTTCCTTTTTGATTGAAAATGATTTTAGTAGAGGACATGTAGATAGTACTTTATTTAGAAAATGTATTAAGAATGATTTCATCATAGTACAAATATACGTTGATGATATTATCTTTGGTGCAACGTCTAAAAAGCTTTTTCTAGTTTTTAGAATCTGTTGAAAAATGAATTTGAAATTAGCATGATGGGTGAATTAAAATTCTTTCTTGGATTACAAGTTAAGCAAACCGAAGAAAAGATTTTTATTCATCAACAGAAATATATCAAAGAGCTGTTGCTCAAATATGGAATGAAAAAGGTGAAACCTATGTCAACTCCTATGCATCCTTCAAACCTTTTATCCAAGGATGAAGCAGATAAAAAGGTTGATTAAACCCTTTTTAGAAGAATCATTGGCTCTTTACTTTACCTTACAGTAAGCAGACCTGATATTCTATTGAGTGTCTGTTTATGTGCAAGATTTCAAGCAGATCCTAGATAATCTCACTATATTGTTGTCAAAAGAATTTTGAGATCTCTATCAAGTTCTACTGATCTTTGCTTAATGTATGAGAAAGGTAAAGATTTCAGGTTAATTGACTATTGTGATATTGATTATGTTGGAGACAGGATTGATAGGAAAAGTAGAAGTGGAGGTTGTCACTTTCTCTTCCATAATCTAGTCTCTTGGTCAAGTGAGAGGCAAAGTTCAATTGCTCTATCTACTACAGAAGTTGAATATATGTCAGACACAAGTTATTTCTCATAGACGTTATGGATCAAGTATCAGTTAGAAGATTATTCAATACAAGAAGAACAAATCCCAATTTTCTGTGATAACACAAGTGCTATCAACCTATCGAAGAATTCAATACAACACTCGAGGGTAAAGCATATTGAAGTTAGACATCATTCGCTATGAAACTATGTATAGAGGAAGATCGTTAGTCTACAATTTGTTGAGACAAATCATCAGTGGGCAGATATCTTCATTAAGCATTTGAATGAAGAAAGATTCAAAGAAATCAAACAAAACTTGAATATGGTAGTGTTGAGTGACCAATCGTCTGACACGTCATGACCCAGATGATTTTCTTAGTAAAGAAGATAAAAAAGTTGTAAGTTTTCAAGAGAACATTAACGGTAAGTTATAAACGGTAATTTCTTCAAGAGAAGGTATTAGAGGGAAGTCCTCTCAAAGCTTTATAATATCACCTACTCTAGAATATTCTTGAAATACTCTGAAATCGACTTTTATAGAACTCTCAAGAAAACTTTTCATTACTCTGTTCTTGATATCAAGTTCCTTCTATTCACATTCT
Organism: Erythroxylum incrassatum; assembly: GCA_026546855.1. Classification (NCBI taxonomy): domain Eukaryota; kingdom Viridiplantae; phylum Streptophyta; class Magnoliopsida; order Malpighiales; family Erythroxylaceae; genus Erythroxylum; species Erythroxylum incrassatum. Next base: position 9,177,466 of record JANVCL010000212.1, on the reverse strand, counting down.
CAACTTCAGATACTAACATCACTACTTTGAGAAAAATACATTTGTGTGTTTAGTTTTTATTATCTATAGATCACAAATGAAGCAATCTATGATTTATAGAGGACATGTTGATTTCGATTCCTTAAAGAAGAACCAGATGGAAATTGAACCAGAAATTGATGTAGTGGGATGGAAAATTTTCTTCCAGGTTCGTGAAACAGTCTATCTGAATGAAGTATATAAGTCAATGTAGGAAAAGCACAGATCAATCGACAGCTCTATAGAAGTAGTGACCTACAAGACAAGAAGGCGTCAACTCTTATTATGAAGGTTAGGGTTCTACATACGCTACTTTTTCATTGTGTTCTACCAAGGACAGGCTCGAAGAAAGTTGTAACGAGGATAGATGAATAATGCTTGTTTCATCTACTCAACCATCAACCTATAGATCTCCCACACTTAATTTTGAGTTACATGGTAAAGTCAAAGAGAGATTCTAATGCCCTACCGTATGGTATGCTGCTAACAAGAATCTTTAGAGATTCTGGATTTTTTCTTTATTGAGGAAACATAATGAAGATGAATATAAAAAGCATTATTAATGCGTCAACTATCAGTAGAATGGGTTTGAAGAATCAAGAAAAGGAGGATATAGATTCCATGGTAAAAGCAAGGACTGAGGGGGAGCGTATTGTCAAACGCAGTTTGAGTGAAAATGTTACTCCCGTAAGGAAGACAAAACCTCAATCCATAGGAAGAATATCTGAAGAAGAAAAGAAGAGTAAATCATCAGATGAATCAGTAAAAGCTAAGACGATTTCACATAGAGAAGAAAGCTATGTGAAACAGTCTATCAAACAAGTGCTGTTGAAAAGAAAGGAGGAGGCACTTCATTCCGAGAAATCCAAACAATCAAGAAAGTCACCAAGATTATTAACCTTGCATCAATAAGAACAAAAGAATGGTAAAGGTTTGACTCTTGATAAAGACTCTGAAAAGACAGAGAAAGCACCATAGGCTACTAGATCTTTGGTCTCAATTTTGCAAGATCAGCTAGCAAAATTGACTAAAGAAATAGAAATTGAGAGGAAGGTTGTGTTTGAAAGGAAGAAACCTCAACAACAACCTCCTTCTAGACTGGTAGAAGAAAGTAAGAAGCTGAAGACCAGTCAGAA
>JANVCL010000212.1:9151911-9164365 GCA_026546855.1 Erythroxylum incrassatum | reverse complement strand
TATGCTGCCCAATTTTTGTGGAATTGGGTGTGGCTGGTTTGTGTATTAAAGAGAAGGAATAATAAGAGTTTAATTAAATTGATGAGTTGTGAGTTATGATAGGATTTTGAAGAAATAAGTTTTGATTGAGAATAAATTTCCAAGTGGGAAAGTGTTTCTGCTTGTATAAGAGTGTGTTAAGGAATGAATTAAAAAATATATATACTGGATTTTTCGGATAGGCTTAGTATAAGGATTTCCAATACGATTTTAAGTTTCCAAGATATACGCTACAGATGTCGGATATTTGCTTCGATTTGTATTTCTTTACCAATTCGCTTCGCTTTGAATTCCGTTACTTTCGCATTCCACGATTTGCATTCGATTTTGTTTCCGCTTCGGATTCTTCCGTTTTATGTTCTCCGATTCGATTCTTCCGTCTGTTCCGTTGTTTCCGCTCTTTGCTATTCGTTTTGCTTTTGATTCGTTTGGATATAAATTCCTTCGTTTGTTTCCGCATGCTTTCTTTGCTTCGTTTTTGTTCTTTTCCCGGTTGGGGTCCGGTCCCGAGATCGGGTCCCAACATCACCAACCTCAATAACTCTGACTTCCTTGCAAATCTTCTTTTAAAAGAGACTCTATGTTGCTTTCTAGTTAAACAATGATTGCAAGGATTAAGCTATTGTGAATTCTTAACTGGTATAAGGGATTTTTCGGCCAGCAACTTTAATCCCTTCTTATCTTAATCATCGATGCCACAGATTTGGTGAAGTTTCCTCTTTGGCTATATATACTTCTCCACTATCATACACCTTTAAGTGTGTCTTAGACAACGAGCAACATAACTCTTCTTACACAAATGTGATTGTGCCTTTGGACAGTTTCCACTTCTTGTCCCTAAAAGTGTTCTTAAATCCTTTTTTATTTAACAAATTTGTTAATAACAAATTCAATCTTAGATTGGTGATGTTTCATACATCTCTCAAGTTCAATAAGCATTCGATGTTTGTCTAAACTCAAATGTCACCCATAATGAAACTTTATTTTCCCATCTTTATACTCTCGAAATCTCTGTTCTTGTAGCTTAAGAAGTATTCCTTATTTGGAACACAATGATAAGATGTTCCCATGTCAATCTGTCATTCAGAGCCAATTTTGATGACAGGGAAACATTCACTAGTTGTACAAACTAAGGACACCTCCATTTTTGAAGCAATTACAACTGTACTCTTATCGTCATCATTATTCTGATGAGCTTCCTTTTTCTAATCCCTCTTCTACTTATAGCAGAACCTCTTAATGTATTCTGGCTTATTGTAATAGTGGCATATCTTCACATCTTTGTCACCTTTAGATTTTGAACTATTCTTAGGCTTGCCACAACCATTGGGACCCTTACTCTTGTTCCTTCCCCTACTTTATGTCACGAAAGCATGCACGTTGTCAACTCCATTCTCCTTTCTTTAAATTTCTTCACCAAACATGCTCTCTTTGATTATATCCAAAAAGAGAACTTCTTCAATAATTGAGTTGCTAATCACCACCACTAGTGTTCCCAACTATCCAATAAAGAACTCAATAAGAACAAGGCTCGAAGCTCATCATCAAGAATTATCTTCATTATAGTAAGCTTGTTGATTATGTCTAGAGATTACTTAGATGTTCCTAAACTGATTTCCCAACCTTCAACCTCAAATTCACAAGTCTCTTAATTAAAGATGCCTTGTTATAAGCATTTTTCCTTTCATACAGACCTTATAGATTTTTCCATAGCTAAAAAGGATCTGTTTCCTGAGACATATGGTTGAGTATGTTGATATTAATTTGTTGCTAATAATGTCCTGAGTTTTTTGCTTCATCTTTTGAATTTTGAAGGAACATCATCCTTCACACCTCTGTCCACATCAATAGGATCAAAAAGATCCTTACAATACAAAGTTCCCCAACATTGGCTTCCATATTGAGTAATTTGATGATGTTAACTTGACCATAGAGTTGTTTTCACCTTTCATTACAACGACTCTAATACCACTTATTGAGAGACAAATACACAACTCTTTAAAAAATAAACCAAATATTAACGATAAGAAAGAACTCTTCAAGTCGTAGTAGCAAAACAATATGAGAATAAACTAGACGATGCAAAAAATATCAAAATTTAACTTGAAAACCCCTCTATTGTAAAGAAAAAAAATCACGGGACAAACCAACAAATAAATCCACTTAATAAGGATTTACAGGAAAAAAATTGACCTCTCACCTCCCACAATAATAAGGTGTCTCACAAAGTTTCAAAATTGAAACCAAAGTTGATATCACAATCAACAAACCAATCCCAAAAATAATTAAACAAGGATGAGAATCCAACTCTCTTTACTCTCTCTTTGTTTTCCCTCACTTTTGGACGTTTTGGCTATAGTCTCTCTCTCTTAAAACAAGGCTCAAATAAGTTATTTATAGGCACCTTTAGCTTTAGAATTCATATTCATAATTGAACTGAACTAACTAGATCACATCTTATCCTAATCATATTACATCACATTATTCAATAGGAGAACATCTTTATTCTAATATGATTTATTTACATCCCAACTAACAAGATAAGATATCATATTTAACTACGAATAATACATTCATATCTATGAAGAACTCTACTATCTTTGATCCTCCCATATATTATTTATCTTTTAGAGTTGTTATATGTCTAAATGTGATCTTATCTAAAATGTAAAAGGGAAGGATAGTTGGGCCCTTTTGGGAGTTTGGTTACGCGATTACAACAACTAAAATTCACTACCTAATTGTTTCTAGATTATCTTTTTCAAAATTTTGTTTTTGATTTTAAATTTGATTGTGTGTGTGTGTGAATATATATATATATATATATAAAGGAGTATGACGAAATGAAGTGATACTAGAGAAGAAAGCAAATGCATAACACAAAAGTAATGGACAAGACAAGAATACTATACATATAATGAATAATATTATATAACTCAAAATAGTCAATCACCTTGATTAATTACTATAATTTTTTAGAACTATTGTCCAATTTAAACCATAATCTTATGGTTGAAGTAATAGAATGACGTCATAATTCATCTTACCTGATAATAATTCCTCTTTCCAATGTATATATAGATGATAATAATATCAATATTTAAATAACCTAGGAGCCCAGATGACTGAGGTCATGAAAACCACATTATTGATACTACAGATGCACTTCAAATGTTAAGTATTAGATTCATCGTCACATATTGATAATAAGTTCAAGGTCCCACAAAAGCGATTGCCGATGGAAATATTAAAAATAAATTTATTTCGTACTTTCTTTGAAGAAAATATATAGGGAAACAAGTATCGAGGTTCAATGTTTCTTTTCAGTGATTCTTTGACGTACCATGTATGTGGTAGCAGACTTGTTGGCTTCATTACTATTTGTTATTATCAAGTTTTTAAATTGTGAATTGAATGTTACAAATTGTGTCCGATTACAATCGAATAATTACAATTGCAGATCAAAACTTAAAATCTTAATTACTAATTGAGAATAATAAAAATTAAAAAAACTATTGATAATCAAAATGTTACATGAATTAATTGAACTGTTAAATCTAAAATATGTTTTAAAGGTTAACAGCAAGTTTTTTTTAATACAAGTCCTTTTTAAAATTTTATGAAAAATAGGCAATTAAGTTTTTGAAATTACTAACATTTTAATAAAATGACAAAGTATTAATTATTAAATTAAAACATATCCTTGTTTTGTTCTCTATGGTAAATTTTTGAACAATACTCAATGCCATTATTGTATGAATTTTAAAACATATCCTTGTTTTGTTCTCTATGGTAAATTTTTGAACAATACTCAATGCCATTATTGTATGAATTTTTACTAAAAATCCTTGTGACTTGGGTGTTAAACTTCAGTGGCAATCTACATTACAGTGTCTTAAGACTTACTCCAAACCAAATGGTAAAAGGGACTGCTTAGCATCTTTCAACACAAGTAAGAAGGAAAGTTCGTGAAAATGTATTCGCTGAATTCTGTTAATATCCATCGTGTTTGTACACATCATAATTTGGAGACAGAGAGGAGGTTATTTGACAGGTTTCAAATCTATCGTACACGATAAAGACTTGATATCCAAAGGGAAGTCATCAAAAACTAAAATAAGCATATGAGCGTATGAGCATATGCCTAAGCCTCACCTAAAAACGAAACTTAAATTAGAGGGTTCAGCTGACTCGATACTGAGATCTTAAACTAATAAGTAATAAAGATAATGCAAATACGATCGCAAATTTTGAAATTATAAATTTCCGGTCTAGAACAACCTGTCATATTTCACTTCCTATAATTATGTATGCCGGCTTATTTAGCTACACTTTGACCTGTAATACCTTAAAGGGGAGTTACCATTTTCTAATTAGCTCACCTAACAACCACTGGGCCTCACTCAATTTAAAAGAAATTAAGAAACAAACTGTCGACCCCATTGGTGCAGATGGGATAGCCTTTAGGTGTACTTACACAATACTTCTGAAAGAGATAGTGTTCCACTATTGGCTCTGATTTCAGTAACGAGTCTTTCTGGTCTTGAGATTCACCAAGAAATGATATACTTAGAAGATAAGGCCATCCCGAAGAAGAGGTAAAGGGTATATATTAAATGATTAAAATAAATGTTCTAGTAAAAGATAAAAATATATAAAGTCGTTGTACAATTATAAATAAATGCGCGTACGTGTATAATATGACAATATGCGTGAAGTCATGTATAATATTGAGAGAAATGGGGGAGAATGGAGGAGGAGGAGGATGAAGGTAGATGGGAAGTGGGATCATGCGGAGTTGGAGACAAGAACAACATCGGTCTATTAAGTACCACGAGGACAGCTAACCTCTCCCTTGCTTCTTCTTTGCTTTCTTATTCCAACTCACTTTTCACGTCCTAGTCTCCCCATTTTCCATCTACTCCAAGCAATTATGGATTACATAAGTATAGCATATTTTGAACCCCGGAAATTTTGGATTAATAGTTAAATAAATTTATTCTTACATTAACTCTATAAATTTAATGATTCTTACCAATTAATTCCATAAATTCTAAGTAGCCTAACTTACAGTTTGGATAGAATTTGTGGTTGAAAATGAAAACCGCGGGGGGAGGGGAGGGGGTTGTTAAGACGAAACAATTCACATCCACCCCTCACACACCCGTTGGTCAAAGCTTCTCACGTGTGGAATGTAGCAGATACACACGAAAGGACACACCACTGGCGCCCTTCAAGTCTCTCCATTCTCTTTTTTCACCTCATCTCTATAAAAATCAAGTTCAGTCCTCGATCATCTACTACACCAACCTCACTCCCACGCGGATTACAAGTCGCACAAAGGTGAGATTGCTATAGTATTGGTATTTCTAATGGCTTTTTCTTTACATAATTCTTTTAGTTTCTGTTTTCCAAACTTCTCGGTTTATGATATTTTCTTTTTCAGACCTTTTAAACGTGACCTTATTCAAATATTCTCAGGTGGGTTCTCTTCTATGCACCGAAAATCATGGGCAAGAGGAGATGATGGATGTTTTCCGTAATTTGAATCGTACCCGGGTGAGTGGATTCCATGCTATGCTTGTCAAGGGAGCAGTCTTTTGCAGATTAACCTTTGTTTCGTTGTCTGTTCGACCTTGAAGATCATTTAGTTAGGAGTCAGGACTCAGAAGTTATAGCTTAACAAAACACCCAATCAGAACTCTTTGCAGTTTACACTATATCAGTCTATCACGTTCAAAGTAATGCAAAGAAACATGACCTACAAGATCAAGTTATTGTTCTTCTTGAGCGGTTTACGGACAGAAGTCTAGTTTTGGTCTCTCCTTTCTTCCACTCCGTTATAGGTTTGAGCTTGAAAAAGAATCATGTACTATACGTATCTCCAATACCATAATACATCGATAAACTTGGTGCAACCTAAAACAGTAGTGAATATACGCCGTTTGTCTGTTAGATATAAGCAGTGAAATAATCTAGCCGCATGTGGCCCTGTGATTCTTTAACATTTCCTAGCACCTATTGTACTAGTAATCCAATAGCATCATCCGCAACATAATTAAGCCGGTATCGTTTTAGGTTAAAAAATCTAGGGAGGTAAAAAAGAGATATGCACAATGGCAAAAGAAAGTCAGGAATTACTACCTTGCTGTACTAGATAGTTACTGAGTTGTCAGAAGGTCATGGGCTATATATATATGTGTACGCGCATAATGGATTATGGTTTGCTGAGTCCAGAAAAACAATGTTACCTAGGAAAAGAAACTAATAAAAAAAGTAAAAATACTAATAAAAGTGAAACGACTTATGGATATATACAATCTGATGTAGCAGCGTATATTTTGTTACAACAATGGTCTACAAATTCCAGAGAAGTTTTAGTACTATCCTTGAATATGATCCATAGGCTCTTCTTGAAGTTGCATATATAACTGACTGCTGTATAGGTATGTATTAGAAATTTTGGCAGATGACAAATGTGGTTGCTCTAAGGAGAACATTAGTTGGTAAGAATTTTCAAAACTCGAGAGACTAGTTTAGAGATAGTAAATTGGGTTGTGGCATAAATTTCGCTGCAGAAATGTACGGTCGACAAATTAATAGTGATACATTCAGCCAAAAGTTCCTTTACGTCCTTTTATAGTATTTTTTTCTTCTTTTTTTGTTTATGTAAATTTCTCCTTTACTCAAGTATCATGGTATTACCTAAGGGTCAGAGGACTGGAAAATAACTTAATTAAAGAGGAATTTTTTTTAAAATATGTTGGGTACAAAACATAGCTATGGTATCTTCAGTAGTTTTGAGTATTGGATATGTTTTGCACACGAGTACACTTGAAAATCTTTACTGCGTCGTTTCCAATTTTTTAGGGAGTCGCCGAAATAAGGAGAAAGTATAGTGAACATTGAGGCCTAGCATACGGCTGTATATCGTACTAACAGGACAGATTGATTTAGCTTGAGCTGGCAGTTGGTGATTTAGGGGCCATTCAGTTTTTCTGAAAGGCTTCTGGCTATTATTAAGGTTCAATTTAGTTATGTGCTCATAGAGCAGAGTTAGCATAATGTTAAATCTTCTACGAATAAGGGACCACTCCTGCTAGTCAAGGACATGTTAATAGTAGTTTTGTCTGTCAATTCCTACCCATAAAATAGAAATTTTAAGGTCGAACAAATGACGAATGTGAGGTATAAAGCAAGGGACTAGTCATTTGACAAAGATTTGCATGTAACCCAACACCGTAATCGCCTTCATATTGCTCCTGGTTAACTTAAGTCACCAAAAAATAGGGCCTGACCACAAATTCTACGGCAAGCAGCTCCTCTACGAGACAACTTTCACTAGGAAACTCAAAACCCAGGTACGTGCTCTCTCTTTTTCTTTCTGCCTGCATCTATGTCTGTGTGAGCAGCTCCTCTACGAGACAACTTTCACTAGGAAACTCAAAACCCAGGCTTTTTCTTTCTGCCTGCATCTTTTTCTGTGTGAGCAGCTCCTCTACGAGACAACTTTCACTAGGAAACTCAAAACCCTGGCTTTTTCTTTCTGCCTGCATCTATGTCTATGACTACCTACATACATTATAACCATCTCCAATATTGTGCGCTGAGTACGATGACTATTAATATTCTTTTATAATATAATTGTGTGACATACTCTTATCGGTTGGTATCCTCTAAAACACCAAGTTATATAAATACTTGTAAGAAAGAAAGGAAAAAAGAAAAAATGTAATTGGCCTAAAATAGAAAGGTTCCCTTGTGGTTTACTTATTTCTAGAGCTACTTTTATTCTTTTAAATAACCTAAAAACACATAGTAGTATTAGAAATAATAAGAAAAGTTTTAACTTAATTTTTTGTTGAATTATTTTAACATAGAATATTATATAATTAATTATTACATACATGGCAGAAATTATATAATTATTTCAATTTAATAGTGAATTATATTGAAATAATTCAATAAAAATATATTTGGATAATATAAGGTATTTTAAACTATTTTAAAGAGCAAATATATTTATAGTAACTGAAAATTACACATAATGTACATAAAAGAAAAGAAATCATATAATCAAACATAAAACAATGGCTTTCATGACCATCATAATATTAATATTGTTTAAATATTCTTATATACCACCATATGATTTAAAGTATGCAAAAATAATTTAGATAATACCAATTATATTATCTATAAAAAATCATTAAAATGATGGTTCCCTATCTACATAAGTGACAAATGGTGAGATTGTGCCTTCCAAATCTATTGAACATAACCGACCGTTAGTAATTTTATTTATTTTTTTATTTTTTGTTGTTTTCAAATTTAGTAAAAATATCTTATTATTTGAGTTTTTGGTTTGTAATCTTGGCTTTGGTTTCTTCCAATTTTTAAATTTTATAAAAAAGTGATTTTTTTATTTCTTTTAATAATCTGATTTATTTTAATTTTCAACTAAATATACATTATTTAATTATTTATCATACTAATTATTAATAAAATTATGAATAATTTAATTTAATAATAGATATTTAATTAATTAAAATTAATTATTAATATTGAACTTCATTTAATAATTTATTTAATTTTTAACTACATTAAATAATATTAATTTAATAAATATAACTAAATTTACAGTATCATTAAATATATAAATTTAAGATAAAATCTGATTTAATGATTGAAATATATTAAAATAAATATTAATTTATAAATTATGTAATTAATAAAATAAAATAATTTATTAATAAATATTATATACTAGACTAAAATAATTTTTTAAAAAATTTTATAATATATAATTATCATCATTAATAAAAATATAATTATATTGACATTAACAACCAAATATATTTTTATTTTTATTTAAAAGAAAAAATAAAACATAAAATAAAACTAAAAACTACAACATAATAACAGATGTAAAACTAAACAGCAAATATAGATTTGTATCTATGAATTTTTAACTAGGATATTAATTTTTTAATTTTTCTACAGTTTAATGTATATGTACTAAAATTCTGAGGAAAAAAATTATTGAATAAGATAAAAAGTAAAATTACATATTTTAAAAAAGAAGACTTTTCATATTCATTTAAATCATTAATTGTTTTACATTTGGGATAATGAATTATTATCTCATCTCATCTATATGTTTTTACATAATAACGAAAATAATAATGTGTAGCTTGAAAAAAATAATTTCAAAATAGAAATTAGAGTTAGATTTCTTGTAATTTGGGAAGTCTAGTACAATGGTAAAATGAAATTTACGAAAGCTAGCTAGTAGGCTTGACTTTTATCGTGCGGCTTAGGGGTTGCTCAAGTTTTGACTTGAGCGAGGAAGGGAATGTAAGTCAAAATGTAGCTACCCCACTTGCCTGCTTTTTCGGTTTCTTTAAAAATCTTGAATAGTGTCAAAACACAGTACACAATTAAAAATCTCCATGTCACTCGCCAAAGTTGCGAATATCATCGCATAGTTAAATTATCATACAGTATAGTATTAATATTAGTTAATATTTATACAAAATAAAATTGTATACTTTTAAACCTCTCTAAACTTGTGTATTGACTATCGACATTTATTTATTATTATTGTCGTATTTATAACATAATTTTTATTTTTATATTATTAAATTTCGTTTTTATATTATAAAATTATCCTTTACAAAGTCTACTTTCTTTTAAGATTTTATCATTAACAACTTGAATTAGTATAACAACATAAAATTCTCTCTTTATTTCAGTTACTTAAAATCATTCATGACTAATTATTGTATGTTACACCAAAAACATCTCATTAGTTCAATGAAAACTTCTATAAAATTTAAAATAAATTAAATTTTTTATTTTTAAATTTTTCAATACGAACATTAGTCTAGATTGAGTAAATCTGATTTTTCACTCACAAAACAATCAAATAAAAAGAAACATGATCATCAATTACCAAATAAAACACAAGCCTAATTACATACGCACGAAAAAATCTTAACCAGTAACCACAAACTTAAGAATGCAAGAACTAGTAAATTTAACGACTGCTTTCATCCCCTTCAAAATGGTGTGCTTGGCAAGCTCCCTAGATAACACCAATCTCACAATGGTCTAGATCTTCTTAAAGCTATATATTTAATTTCACGTAAGTTTTTTAATGAAATTAAATAATTTATAATTGAATGAAATGTAATATTAGAAAATTGTTATTTGAAAGAGATGAAATCATTCATAATATAATCTAGTAAAATAGTATTTAAAAAATGATTCATAACAGTATAATGAATCTTGTATCATACTGGCCGAAAAATGGTACAAAATTAGATGTTTTAATACGGGGTCTAAATACTATTTTGTTTTGCTTGGTACCGATCGGTATTTGAAATATTGATCATATACTGTTTGGCAACAAAAAAATTTAAAAAAATAAGGACAAAAATAAAAAAAACAAGGGACATTTTTGTAAAAAAAGAAAATTTTTGAAAAACCTACCCTCTAACCCAACTCTTCTACCTTCTTTTTCCTTTCTTTATTTTTTCTCTCCGATTCTCACTTTCTGTCTCTCCACCTAGTCTCTCTCTCTTCTTCTTTGCCATTATCATCTCTTTTTATTATTAATAATATAATATTTAAATTCATATAGTAAATAATAGTTACAAATTTTACAAACAATAATTAAAATACGTTAACACGAAAATTAAGAAACTTTAAATTTTGTATTTTTTAAAATTGTTAATATAAATATAACAATATTTTATTATTAATAACAACTAAATATTAATATAAAAATACATTTTTATTATTGAAAAGTAAATATTAAGATAAAAATTATATTTTATTATTGATAATAATTATTCTTTTTATTTGATATTTTGAAGTAATTATTATTTATTATATAATAAAATTGTAATATTTTAAATACTTTGTATTGTTCTTAATTATATATTTCTATGATGATAAAATAATATTTTTTATATTAATTGTAGTTATTATTTATATGTGAAATATGTGAACATAATATTAACAAAACAAATAAATTGTTGTTATTTAAAATTTATATTATTATGATTTTTTGAGACAAGATTAGTTTAAATCATACCGTACAATATTGAAGGATTATTTTCCAATTTTTAAAAAATTAGGGATTATTTTATAAATTTAAAAAATTACTCAAAACATTACTCAGTATTGACTGATATCGGTAGTACCATGCCAGAATTCAACCGATATCAGCATTACAAGAAAAATGTCGTTTAGTGACAAATATTATCAACAGAAAATGTTTAGATTCCATTGTAATGTAAATTACCGATGGAATTAACCGACAGAAAATGGCATCGTTCAAACGATCATAGATAAATTTACCGGCTGACATTTTATATTTACCGACTTATGTAACCGTCGGTAAATATACCAACAGTTGGCTGTGACCGTTGGTAAATTTACCTACGGACATTTCCTTTCCGTCGAAATATTTGCCGACGATATTGGTTATTCCGTCGATAAAATTTCTGACGGTTATAATTGACCGTCAGTGAGTATATCGACAGTTCAGCAAATCTTGACGGTAACGTTGATGGAAGTTGTCAATATTACCAACGGTTACGACAACTTCGTTTTAAATTAAGTTTTGTGTAAGAATATACCGTCATTTTTTATTTTAGGTTAAATTTTAAATTTACCGACGAAAGATTATTCCATCGGTACAACCCGATTTGACAACATTTTATTAGATACGTTGTAGTTGAAGGAAACAACAACGTTTAACTGTCACCTTTATCTTCGGAAAACACTTCCGTCGATAAACAACGACGCATTAACCTCTTTTATAAAAGGTGGTTTCTATTCCGTCGCTATATTCTATTGCAAAAATCATTTAGATAATATTCCATCCATTTTTACTGATAGTATTTTGTCCGTCGCAAATTATCATATATTACGACAATTTTATCGACAAAATGTCATTTTCTGTCGGTAATTATCAACGGTATTATTTTCGTCAGTAATTATCTATCAGTAATTGGTAGTTTTCTTGTAGTGCAAGTTCTGTACGGTAATCGTAACATTAGTTCATAATGTAATATGGCGAGATATTGTTTATCATTTTAGATTTCATTTTAAACTCCTCAAATTATAAATAACTTATTTTTATTATTTAAGATAAAATAAAATATAATATAAAATTTTTATTTTATTCGATTATAAACGCTCCGTTCAAATAATAGAATAATATTAAGTTCTATTAACAATCTATCAATTGAATATATCCTCGATCTTGTTTTACTTTGGCTTCTGGAAGTCATCATTGACAAAGGATCATTTCACGATTTTTAGCCTGGCTCAAAATTCTGATGTCAGGATACGCCCGTTCAAACACCTTGAAATTTGAAAATGTAGATATTGTACGTCTTTT
>JANVCL010000212.1:9113395-9127151 GCA_026546855.1 Erythroxylum incrassatum | reverse complement strand
GTTTGATGAATTCCAATTGGTAGTTGAATTGTTATGGATGATGTTGTAATAGAGGAAGTGAAGTTGGGGTTAAATTTCAAGTTTTTCATGAGGGTAAAATGTGTATTCTGACTTCCAAGGAAAAACTGAATCGATCTAGGTATAATTAGCCAAAGTTCCTTCATGAAAGTTGTAGTTCGTCTTTATAGCTTTCCAACGATATAAAGTATGCGATTTTAGATATCGGAGATGAGAAATATGATTGTTTGAGTAGATGATGTTGCATATGATGTGTATCCCGAATAATTAGAGTATATGGAGTGATATCGCACTCGAAAGAGTTAATTTTGGGAAGATTATTAGTAAAATGGATGTTAGGATGGCTTTGGAGAGGTTTTGGAGGGTGAAAAATTCGTTTCACCTGAAGGTTACATGGCCTGCCCGTGTAAAATCACACAGGTCGTGTGTTTCCAGCGCAAGAGCACTATTACACCCGAAGGTTACACGACCTGCCCGTATTTAGTTACACGGCCTGTGTGTTTTGACCCTCCAAACGACAGAATTTTGTTTCAGTATCTGCGTAAAAGTTGTAGATCTAGAAGTCTTCTTTCACACCGTCTGAAAATGAAGTCAATCCAACACCTATAATGAGAGTTATGGTGATTGTGCCAAGGCATGTTCAATATGAGTAAGGTCATGAACATATTGGATTTGTTTGGCCATAACTTCTTCGTCCGACCTCCGATTGAGGTGATTCTTAAAGTGATAGATTCCTAACACGTTTTTATACGTTCGAACATAAATTGATAGCCTTTAGTGTTGAATTATAAAAGATTTATGGAAAGGAAGTTAGGGGTCGGTTGGGAGAGCATGATTGGGCCATGAACATACTTTGGTTTCTTAAGCATATCTTGAACTATAGATCTCCGATTGAGATGGTTCTTGTTTCAAATTAAACTAGATTCTAGGAGCTACAATTTTAAAGAATTGAATTGTGATTATTGTGATTTTGTTGCGTAGGCTCGCCTTTGTGGCTTGAGAATTTATTAGAATAAGGATTAAACGTTGAGGGCTAAAGAGATTCCATGGAAATAAACCTATAGGAAATGTGTTCACGTCTTATGTTTTTGATATTCGGAGTGATTGTTGGGCTTCAGAAATGGGGCCCAAGAAAGCAATTGGATAGTGTTTTTGGATTATGAGTTTAAATGGACTTGAATGGAAAGGTAGATTCTATAAAGATTTTTTTTATAAAAATAATTAAATTGATTGATTAAGGCCCTAATACAAAAGTATTAATCATACATGAAGAACAATTTAACAATCAACCTTACCCAATTCAGTAATATGCTTTACTGGGAAAATACTAGCTTGGCTAATCTAGATAAATAGCCTCAAAGCTCAACATAAAATGGCATATTTTATAGACCCAAAATTTTCTTATGTAAACCAGTGATGAGACCTCTTTCTTTTACTGTATTTTCTTTTTTCTTGATAGAACCTCTCATGTCATTTGTAAAGATTTTAATAAAAGCTTCGAAAATTCTTTCATACCATATATCATGAACTAGAGTAGCTGTGGCATATTTAAAGAGCTTATAATTTCCCTTAAGATTTTTTTGTAAACTACAATCCCAAGCAACAATATTATCCCAAGACTTGTGGTTGCATTGAATACCAAGTGAAACCAAAATTAGTTCCCATATTTGTAAAGCTGCATTTAAATAAAAGTTGGTTAAGATCTTCTTGATGATATGAGCAAAAAGACATTATTTGTCCTTTATACAGAACTTTACTGAACCTTTTATGTTTAGTTTGCCTATAATGGCCATCCAAAGTAGTATAGAACAGGTAGGGGCACTGCAACATCTCATATGTATTAGTTAACTAAGTAACTTATTTAATGAATTAGTTAAGTAAGTAGGTTTATTAAATAGGAACTTCATAGAACCTCTCATCGTGTTAGCTATCCATGTCCATTTACTACCAGATTTTACAAAATTTACATGACTAGATTTGTAAATTTTAGAAATAGAAGGCTTAAAATAGATATATACTTTGGGTTAATAAGTACCTAACAAACATAAAAAGGAAGGATTAAGAGCCACGTTTATGACTAGAATAGAGATTAAGTACTGTATAATATAAACAACTAAAGATACTAAGCCTTATATGGTTTAGTAGCAAGTGGAAAAGGGACCCATACCAACACTTTCTCATTGCAAAATTCTCAAAGGGATTACTAATGCAATAGTAGAACAATTGTTGGCTAAAATACTTATAAGCAAATTGTCTTTTAGAATAAAAAAGTCATAAAAGTCTTCAAAAAACTTAATAATCAAATAGGGAGATTACATCCTCACAAGATGCAAAGATGGATGAAATTCTGTTCCCAGCTTTTCTACTTCAGCTTATAATTCATTTAGTTTCCATTTTTACATTAAATTTCTCATTAATGCCTTTTACCAATATAACTTCTCTTATTTAGGTCCATGTATTGGCTTTCAGGCTATTAAGATTCCGATGTGCTTGTTAGAAGATTCTTAAGTTCCTTACCCTCTAAATTGTATAGATGCAACAAGTAAATATGATCTTAAAGAGTTTCAAATTGTATTTGGAATGATATCTAACCTTGTTAGCCTATTATATGACATTTTTAACTCAAAATTTCTGCAATGATTATCACACCATTATTGAACATGCTTCCATGTCTCTATTGTATAATCAAATTTGAAGTATAAATGTTTCATAATCTTGGGTTCCTCATGATAAAGGGGACATCTATTTAAGCTCATAACTCCTCTTACGAAGCATTTGTTTAAGCTTACAACTCCTCTTACTATATCTAAAGCCATTGATCTCTACTTCAATGCTAATTATAGAATAAACGAAGCTTTTGGAATGTAATTATGATTCCTTATATCTTTTATAAGATACTTTTGGAGGGGATAGTCTAAATAAAACCAAATAAATTTTGTTAACAAATTGAATAGAGCTATGTATTTCCTAAGTGACTGAGTCTTCTTTTAAGGTGTTAAGGTTGTAGCTAGGTAGACTAGTTAGTATGAAACTATGACTGTAAGTTGAAATCATCAAGTTCTTACCTGTACCACCACTCTTCCTTTGGCATCAATAGGTAGCATATATCTAAGAGTATTAAAGCTAGGAAGTACCTTGGTTATGTTAGCTATCAAACCAAAATGAAGTTGCATTACCATTGCCTATATAGTCATATTTTTCCTCAACTTCACCATTTAGAGTAGAGTTCAAGAAATTCTTGTCTTTAGTTTCTAGTTCCAAAAGTTAACTAAAATTTATTTCTAGAAGTTAACTATGTCTATGTAACTTTGACCTATGTAGCTTGCTAGGGTTGCTAATCTAGAGGAAATTCTTAAGGGATTTCTCAATTGCTTTGATTATATTACTAAAGAGGCATATATGAGAGCTCTAATTCATATGAAGATTACTTAATATAAATAAAAGGAGCTATAATCTCCTAGTATATGAGAGATTCCTTTTATTCCATTTTCCTACCCTTCTTTGAATTGTGTCAAAAAGAGGTTGGAACTTTTTGTAGGTTAGCCTTGTTACTATAATTGGAACTTTAAGACATCTAAAAGGAAAACTTTCAAGTTTCAACCATATTGTATTGGCTAATTGTTTAGGTTGATTGAAGCTAACTCTTGAGACATAGATTTTTCCTTTAATTTTATTGATTTCAAGACCTAAAACTACACAAAATATCTGTGTAGTTTCTCTATTAACCAA
This sequence comes from Erythroxylum incrassatum, assembly GCA_026546855.1. Lineage (NCBI taxonomy): Eukaryota > Viridiplantae > Streptophyta > Magnoliopsida > Malpighiales > Erythroxylaceae > Erythroxylum > Erythroxylum incrassatum. The sequence continues at coordinate 9,123,404 of JANVCL010000212.1, read as the reverse complement.
AATGCTAAAAAAAGTGTTTGCTATAAAAATCTCAATCCACTTAATTACTTTTAGTATAAATCTCTAACTAATTGATTTTAGATTGTTCATTTTCATTATATAACTACTTATACCTTTGCTTTTGTAATAATCCTTTATCAGTTATTGCATAAATAGTATGTTTTCTCTTATGTTTCTCCCATAAATAAAAGCTTCTTAACTTGGATCAATAATCAATTTTAAAATGATTTTCAATTTGATAGTCATCTTATAAAGTATTTTGTATAATTATAACATAATATAGGCTTGTGATTTTGCAATATGAGAAGATTAAGATTCTTTAATATGAGGCAAATATAAGCTCTATTTAATTTTTAAGCATTTTTCTCTTGGACAGAAGCTTTAGTATGGCTTTGACATATGATCTCCCAATAGATGCTAGGTTTTTTGAAAAAGACAGAGCGTTTAGCCTATCGAGTCCTGAAGTCTTTTATAGGATTTAAGCTAAATAGAGCTGCTTTAACTTCCTCTATGCTAAAAGGCTTGATTAGCTCCTTAGCTTGGTTCATATTGATTAAGCTAGGTATAAAAAATCTAGGTTCCCATAAAGAAGTCAGATTTTAACAAGTTTATCTATTGAATGTTTAAGTGGTTGAGAATTATCTTCTTCATTTCCTCTTATGAAGTCTAAACTCTTCCATCAATTTTAGGTGATGAAGTGATCCTACTAATGTTATTTCTGATAGGAATTGCATTATGAAAGTAGCTCAAGTTCCTAACCATTGCACTCTCGATCTTTTTCTAGTTAGGGATGAATAAAAATCTAAGGCTTTAATATATCTCATTATTGCATATTTTTCCTTTTGTCTTAATTTCCATTATTGGGATCAACATAAAGATCACTTTATGCTTGATCTAAAGCAGCTCTTTCTTTACAAATGTTTTCTACTATGCTGTTGACCCTTTTCTTACTTAAGAATTTCAATTCATCCTTCATTACTTGAAATTTTGTCATACATTTATATTATTCATGAACCTTTATGGTTGTTTGCAACTATTTGGATATAGCTTCTTCAAATCCCACTATATTAATTAAGTAATTATTGACTCTAAAAACATTTCTCATTTAATAATAAGCATATGCAAGTTGTATTCCTACAAAAAAGTGATCAAATGTGAGCTAATTACCGAAGTGAGCATTGCTTACTGGAAATTCATTAAGTTACAAAGCAATCATTATATCTCTATCTTATTTTATCCTAATTAGCCACTTCCCTTATTGCTTCTTACTACAAATGAATTGATTTCCATAATCATTCAATTCAGTTATTCTGTATCTATTAACACAGTCCTTAAATCTATCATTGTGGTAACTTACTTTTAAGTTATACCCTTCGTCTTCATACCATACAATATGTTATTAAAATATCATAATAACATCCAAGGAGTTATCATATTCGAATTAATACTCACAATTTCAATCAAAAGGATAGTTCTTTGAAAAACAAAGTTATATGCATATACAAATGTGACATTGATTGATGTTAAGCTCCTTATTACTTTAATTATCATAAAAATGAATTAAGTTGAGTACCTAACATTAGTGACTCTTAGTGAGCTTGGATTATATGCTACTATAATCTTCCATTGTTATGGTACTAATGGTTCTCCAGTATGGTCCAAGTTCTCCTAAAAAGCCAAAGACTCCCTTGAGCTTGTTTTGTTTATATTTTTTATTTCAAGTAACCCACCATCATTAGGATATTGAGGGGATTTATTTAAGTTAGTTGGAGAATTTATTTCCTTATGTTCCATGATATTTTGGATATTAAGGGGAGTTTTTAAAGCTAGTTGGATAATTTATTTCCTTATGTTCCATGATATTATGGATATTAAGGGGATTTTTTAAAGCTAGTTAGAGCCTTGCCCCTGACCCATCCTTTTAGATCTTCTCTTACTACCTATTGTGGTTTATTCTTTCTACTTAAAATTCTAGTTCCTAAGAACTTGTGAAACTTATGGATAGTTTCTTTCAGGTTTATACACCTCTTTTTAAGTAGGGATTTCCATCTCCTTTTGAAAGCTCTTAACTTTGCATATCCCCTTAACATCTGCTATTTCCATTATTGGTAGCAACTTGTCAAGTTTGCTTCTAATAAGTTAAGATCTTGATTAATTCTTTGATCTTAAGATTGGGATGTCTTGTCTCCTATTATCCTTTTCCTTGGAATTGGGAGTATTAGCAACTTTTTGAATATCCTCTAAAATGTTTACATTAACTTCTACACCTATTAGTGTTGGAATTGGGACGGGATCTAATCCTGACCATAGAGAAATAATTATGAAACTTTTTTAAATTTTAATTTCTTGAATCAAGATCACTTTAAATCTATAAAATGATTAACAATTAAATCATAATCAATCATAAATCTTTATTTATACCTTATTCTGAAGCTTGATCATATTCTTGTCGCATCCCTTGAACTGTTTCCAAAATTGATTCATCTCAACCATTGTAGCTGCACACGTGTCGAAGCTTGAATGATATCCTTAGAATAGGTTGAGAGAACATTTTAACTCTTATAGAGAGGGTTAAGTAAGAAGTGTTATCTCCACTAGAGCTTAAGCGTATTTATAATAAGTTTTGAAAATTTTTGTAATTTAATTGAATTAAATTCTAGTCATTACCACTCTCAAAGAAAACAACTATACTAGTTAAATACAAGTTTCAAGACTAATTGCTCAATCATTCTATAAATCTCTTAAGATTATTTGATTCTTCACTCATGTCATATAAAAAAAACACATAAAAAACACTAAAACGTTTTATGATTTTTTTAAAAATATAATTTTTTTGAAAAATTAATACACACCTAAATCTTCTTGACCAAACTTAAAAATATATTATATCAATTTAAGGCCAAATGATGAGAGAAGGTAAAACAAATAAATTAAAAATGTAGAAATAAGAGGGAAAAGAAATAAACTCCATTTAGGTTGCCTTCTTATGGTCCTTAAGCACACGAACTAACCTATCCTTTTAGATAAAAATCAAATTTCGTGAAATTGTCATAAGAAAAGTCCCATTGTTACTAAAGTACACATATTTCAACTAGGTATGCAATGATTTTAATTCCAAAGTAGATGCTTGCATAATAAAAATAACAATTTATAATTAGATTTATATAAATAAATAGAAGCGAGCTCATACCTTTTTTAAGATTTGTTTTAAGGAGTGTAAGGCTGAAATTATCTCCTCTAATCCCTCATTTCACTCCACATCTATTGTTTTTTCCAACTCAATATGCTTTGTCAAAGCAACTTCTAGTCCATCCCTACCGTTTAACTCAAACACCTCATATATTAAGGGGTCTATCATACTAAAAACAAACACAAAATCCACAACATTAGGATGTCTTATGGCATCAAAAATATTTTAAAAGAACTACATTATGAGGGTCCTCTTACAAACATCTATCTTAGTTTGGGATGTGTTAAGAGACGATCTCCATAATAAAAATTGGCTAAATAAACAATGCGTTCACCTACATAAGAGCATCTGCAATTACCTCATTAAGGTATGCATTAGTTCAATTATCCAATTGTACAATAATGTCAATTTTTTTCAAAGGTTCTAGAATTTACAATAAATAAATAAATTATGACATAACATTATTGGATGCTCCTAAATCCATCATTGCTCGCTTAATCCTAGTGTTATCAATCTTACAAGGAATGGTAAACATACCTAAATCCTTGCATTTTGGGAAAAATTTCCTTTACAATACTGCAAAACACTCTCACTCATCATAATCTTCTTATGACCTCTTAACTTCTACTTTTTAGTACATAAATCCTTGAGGAAGTTCGCATACCTTATAATTTGCTTGATTACATCAAGCAAAGGTGTATTGACCTTAACCTTATGAAAGGTTTCAAAGATCTCATTTTCACTTTGTTCATTCTTTGATTTATTTAACCTGTTTGGAAAAGCTGGAAGGTTAGAATTAACCTTAATTCAAGGATTAAAATTTACCTTCGAATCTAATGTAGTGTTCCCTTGTTTCTCAAGTTCCTTCTCAATCCCCTCCTTATTGAAAACAAAGGAAATATTCCTTTTAAGTTTTCTACATTCTTACCACTCCTTAAGGTCATTCCATTCATATTCTTAAGATTTACCTCAAGTTAAGATGGCAATCTGCCTCCACTTTGAACCTTTAAGTTATTAATAGTAACTACCATTTAGCTTATTTTATTTTTCAAACCTTAAATGTTAAACCATACGTTATGTTTGAATTTCTTAGTCATGTTGGAACTATTTCACCTCCTATTGAAATTACAAGGTGTTAGTAGTAAGAGACTTAGTAATTGCTCCAACGGTATTCCTTAATTAGAGGAAAATCGTGATTTGACTTGGAAATGTTACTAGGGACCCTACTTCCTATTAAAAAAGAAATTTTGTTACTTGTTCCCTCCATAACTAAGGTTAGCATGATCCCTCCAATCTAGGTTATAAGTGTTAGAGAAAGGATCCTATGGCCAATGATGTGGAATATTCTTAGTAGTGTTTACAAAATAAATGCAACAAAAATAAGCAAGTTATAATAAGAAACAATTAGATTAATAAACCCAATTCTTAGTTTAGTTTCCACCTTCACTTAAATAGCAAAATTAATTGTAACATTATCTTTGACCTCTTATGAAATTACTAATTATAGGCAACAACAAGCTTTGTTAACCCCAAATTTCCCCTAATTTGTATCTAACACAAACAAACTCTTTGATTAGATTTAAATTGGTAAACAACTTAGAACAAGCTCTCTAAATTTAGTGTAATAATATCTTTAAGAACTAGGAAAATAGGTTAGTCTAAGCAACAATCACATAAGTTCGAATTGTTTAACTTAGGTTATGTTACTCCTAATGATGCGCAAATACTATTTTGCTACTTATGATTCAGGAAGAACAACAATTAAGGATTGAAGCCCTAATTCTAGTAATAAATTTGCATATGAACAATCTATAATGCCTAATTTAAATAAAAAACATAAACCATAAACAATAGCCTTAAAATAATAAAACCAATTCCATAGAAGAGTAAAGAATAATGTTATTGTAATTGATTAATGCATAAACAAGGTTTGGGCTCCACAACCCCTTGAATTAGAAGAAATAGATCTAACCTTGCATAGTTCTTGAAAACACACATCTAAAAGAGAGGGGAAAAAGTGAAAAGATGAATTTGTTTTGCCCCCCTCAACTAAAAAAGAAAGGGTTTAAATAGCCCAGGGTCTTCTAAGAAGTTAAGAAAAATAAAAGTCCTAAAATAATCCTACCAAAAAAAATAGACAATAAAATAAAATAAAATAAGACTCCCATATAATGTAGAAAATTATTATTCGTCTGCATATTTCATGCCTATGGGCTCTAGAAGCTTTAAAAAAAAATTATGTCCACATTTATCAAACAGCTTAATATGGAAACTTGTGATAGTAGTAAGTTCAAGCGAGATTTCGATATTGATACTTTCTTATTCTAAACAAACTTAAAACAAGAAAGTTGTTGCTCTCTTTTTAATATTTTCATAAGATTTTTAATCTCTTTAATTGAATTTTGGATGAGAAAGTTAAGGATAAAAAATTGAACAATAAATTGTGAAATTAAACTCATTTTGCTTATTTTTGCCTCCATTTGTTGCCTATATCAAAATAGGAACCAAATTGAGTATCTTATATATAAAATAAGCATAAAACACTAAGAATTAAGAAATAAATAAATACTTAATCAGAAACTTATCAATCTTAATTATCATTTAGTTTTTCTATTTTCATCCAGTGTAGTGGTTAGTTATTTTAGTTTTGTTAAAATTTTCCTTTAGGTCAATCATTCATTTATTAGATTAGTCAATAGAAAGACAATTAGTACTAGTACATGTAGTCCTTGTAAGATCGACACTCATATTAACTAGAAAATAATATACTAATCATAGGCGCACTTATTTAGTAATCTTTAATAATGTTTTTCATTTAGATATACCACCTTAATGTGAACATGTAATGGTTTGGCATAAGTATCATCCAAAAAGATCCACAGCTCTAAAGAGGTGGTAGTAAATATAAGAAGAGCAGGATCATAAAGATGGTCCTAACAGAGCACCAGGAAGTACAATTGAAGAAGAAAATGATCATGATGCTTTCATTTTGTATAGATCAAATTTGGAGTTAGGTTAAGATTTACAGTGATGATTTGTGTAAGATAGGGATGAGAACCGTAAAGGAAGCTATCATATCCTTTAAATAGACATTGAATTTGGAGACTCCTTATAATGTAAATAGTGGTAGTTAGTTTTATTATCTTTGAAATGTTAATGGTAACGACAAGATTATGTGGTTTTTATATATTTTAAAATGGTGGTATGAGCATTAGAAGAGGTGCTTTTAAAAGCCACTATAGTTGAAGAAGGAAGAAACATTTAAGTAATGTCTATATAATACCATATAAAGATTGGCAATAGTGACTTAAATTTGTTGAATAAAGATTGAGGTATATAAACTAGTACAATTTATCAATCTTTACAAATATTCAATCAAATATTTTATATATAGACAATTACCTTAATTTATAAGATTTGTTATAAATTAAAATTATACCTTAATTTATAATATTTTTTATATACCTTAATTTATGATATATGTTGTCATTTAAATTATTACAAAATTTGAATAGAAAACTAATTAATAAATTAATAAATTAATTTCTTTAATATATGATAGATTAGAAAATCTACCTAATACAAGATAGGTAAGAAAATTTATATAGCTTAATTAAAATAAAAGATAAAAATACGTGAATCTCCCTATGGTTTGAGCAATTTTAAGAAAGTCTCTAATCTTTAAAATTAAAAAATCTTTTATTTTTATTTTTTTAGAAAAACTCTTCCTCTTAGACTTCTGCTAAAAAATAATAACAAAATACATATAGCATAAATATTACGCGAGGATCAATCAAATACTACTGAAATAACGAACTAATCTAGTTCTTAATCCTTACTTGAATAAATTAAACATAATCCACCCTAAGAATTGATTATAGTTATCTTAAAAACTTATTCGTTCTGATTGGGTTTAGAAGTTGGGTTAGGTCATTATATCAATAATAGTTGAATGATCTAGATGTGATGTTTAATTTGTACATGTTTCACTATTAATTTTTTAGCAAAAGTTTAAGAGGAGTTTATGTTAAAAATTAATAGTAATATATCTTTTTTTATTTACTTAAACCATGGGACGCATTAGTATTTTTTCTTATAATTAAATATTGTGATAGTCATTGTGAATGCTCATGTAATGTGATTCTTGTGTATCTTGAATATTCCATTGCCTAGTTAAAACAAAATATTGGAATATTATTATGAATGCTTGATTTCTATCTAAAATTATGAATATTAAAGTTAAATAATTAAATCAAAAGTAGGTAGAGGATGAGAGTGGTTATGACTATTAAAATACTTAAGTTTCGTGATCTAGTTAACGAAACACATGAATGGATTAACAATATTTTTTTATTCTTATTTTCCTATTTGTAAGTCATAGTTCAAGGAACAATTCTAGTAATGAAAGAAGATTGATTAAACTTGACATTAGTTCAAAATCTTTTTTTAACTAGAATGGTGTCATTTAAAAATTTTGGACAACTAAAGGCCTAATTTTTCTTTCTCATTATCTCTTATTAATAAAATGAAAGATGAAAAAGACAATGACAAAAAGAGATAATACAATTATTGTTTTTGTTTAAAGATATATATTTAATTTAAAATATGGTAAATACTTAAGTCATATCTTTTTTTTGAAGCCAAGCAAATTCATTCAAATATCGAGAAATCAAAAACCAGAAGAAGCAACTAAACCCAAAGCCAATAGGCTTTACCCTATAACACCCAGACCTAAAACTTCATCTGAATTGATTACAAGCGACAGACAATCACAAAGAAGAACAGTCCCAAGTAGTACTTAAGTCATATCTTAAATATATCGTTAATGATTATATTGTTCGTAAAAGAAAATTTTCTAAACTATGAGTCAATTTTAAAATAAACAACTTAAATCCTTGCATATCTTTTTAATCATACAAGTTTTACTATTTCTATACCCATTTTATTAGCTTAAACTTATGGTTTTATTGGCATCTAAAATACATTCAATAACAAATGATTTCATCATTATAATGATCCTTCAAACAATATAGTAAATTATAATTAATCATAATATCTTGTATAACAAGTTTTTGAATTACATCTTGATATACAAATATTTGTATAAAAAAAGTATAATATCCTTTATAGAGATCTTTGGATAATTATCTGTTTATCACCTGAAGAGAAATGTCATCGCTGATATAATAATATCATTTCCTAGACAACATCTTATAGTCTTCATATACACATGTCACTTCCTAATGTGTTCTAAAAGAACCTTGCATCAGTCTTATTACCTCATCTCATAAGTAGTTAACGATCTTTATATTTAGTAGAGTGCTTATATAATCATTCCGACGGCAAAAGTTAAAATCATTTTAAGAATTTTTAATATGGGTAGAGTGTAGAACCTATTAACAGTAATTGGGCATAAGTTAACCATTTTTAAAATGACTAAAACTAGTTATTTGGAATTATTATTAAAATTTTTAATATGAGTAGAGTGTAGAGCCCATTAACAAGAATTGAGATTAGGTTAACTATTGTCAAAATGAATAGAACTAGTCATTTGGATAGTTGACCCTTACCATTTATAAACCCTTTAATATTTTCATGTTTAGTCAATATGGAGTTCTAACACTCTCCCTCAAGTGCAACTAGGAATAGACATCCAGTCACTTGAAATAAACTTAGTGGTAACCGGATCAAGTTGTTGGGATTAGACATCCAGACGGACAACTAAGAAATTAATAATCCAGACCAAACCTGCTCTGATACCATATTAAAATTTTTAATATGGGTAAAGTGTAGAACTCATAAACAAGAATTGGGTTTAGGTTAACTATTGCCAAAATGACTAGAACTTGTAATTTAGTTAGTTGTCCCTTACCACTTATAAATCCTTTAACATTTTCATATTTTGTCAATATGGGATACTCTAACAATTCATTATCCAAGATCGTAACATGGAATCATATGATTCCCAATTTACCAATTCGATTGTTCCCGCCACTGGTTCCTCTATCATTCCATTAACAAACCTTGTCTTGTTCTTGGCTTATAAGACAATCAAGAACGCCTTCTCCCATATATCATAGTTATCACATTTAACACAATAGGTGTTAAAACCATACCCAGATTGTCTGATGGTGATAAGAAAAATGGAGAGGAAAAATCAATTGTCCTCTTCCCCCTTTTGGTTTCTACGTCTCCCTTCATTATTATTGTACGTCACATAGAGGCGAGATGTTCAGAGTAGAAAGCACTTCAACGTCCCTCTCTGATACTATGAAAAAAATACCACTTGATAATTTTGGAAGAAAACAATTTTGATTAACACACTCAAAGTGTACAAGAGACAAAGAATATATTGCAAAGCAAAATAACCTACTAACAAACCATAATCTATAGTAACAAACCTTACTCTATAGGTATTTGGCCTATGAAATATCTAAACAAGCCCAAACTAAATGTACATCAAAATATAATACAAATAAATACAATTCTCAATATCTTTCTTATTTATAATTAGCTTAACCATATTTATTTATTAAGGTTTAATATCATAAGATTGGAAACAGTCTCTTTACTAATTAAGGGTAAAGTTGCGTATTACTGAAACTCTCCAAACCCCTCATGTCAGCAAGATTTTTATTGGATGTTGTTGTTGAGATTTGATATCATAAGAGTGCTACCTTTTGCTTATGAATAACTTAATCATAATTATTATGCTGTAAACCTCAAGCAAGTCCTTAAGTGTCCACCGAAATTAAATTGGCTCAGACTAACACAAGTTGATTTTAATTCTCACAAGTTTACTTAAATAAGGTGAAAGTG
>JANVCL010000212.1:9057889-9068093 GCA_026546855.1 Erythroxylum incrassatum | reverse complement strand
TATGAAAGGAATACCTCATAATATATTATTAACAAATCATAATGTTAATACATGAATCACAAATGTTCATTGTCCTAAGGCACACTACTAACACGATCATAGGTAAAATTGAATAATAACATTAAAAATCAAGAAACAATGACAAGTGAAAGACATGTATGATAAATCAAGTGAATACCTTCTTAGAATTTTTCGACTCTAACGTAGAGAGGTTAATCCTAATAGCTACTTATGGTTACCGAAATTGAACGTCATATTCCGTTAACCTAGCAATTCAATCAATTAATCTCTAGTTGCACACCTAGAAACTAACAAATCTAATTGGAAACACATATCTGAAGATATTCAATGTTCATTAACAATCATGAAAAATATCCAAATTATCTCACCATAATAACATGTAACATGGGTTCCCTCAACCAAGATAAGAAAATTAGCTACTTATAATTGAATTGAAATCAAAGAAAATAACAAATCCATATGTCTTCATCCATGGTCTTTAATGAAAGAAACGAAAATCCTATCTGAAATTCTGCAAAAAACGTAAACAAGAAAAGCAAGGAAGTTACGGTAGCCAAAAGTAAAAACATACGATGATTCCCTCTAACCCTAATACATATATATATATATATATGCAGCAACCATCCAAGCCTTCTATTTGATGTGAATCTCCTCATTATCTTCTCTTGATTTTGTCCAGATTAGGTGCACTTCTATTTTCGGTAAGAGAATTCTTGGAAACATGGTAAGAGGATCTTTAAAGATTGTGTTTTAATTGGAATCAAATTCTGAAACTTTATCTGCAGATTTCAGATTCTGTCCTTAGGCGTGCCTACGCTTAGTCTCTGAATTTCAGCCAAATTGGAGATTTCAGATTTCTTTCCTTCTTTTGCATCTTTTTGATCCTTTTTTTCCCTAAGGTGTTGAATACCAAATGTAAACAATTATAGAACAATTCCATTAAATTCAGATAATAATTTCAACACCTTAACAATAATTACGCCCAAAATATATGCAATTTAAATGACTTAACAAACTCACTAACTAATCTTTTATTCTTAAGTGATTTTGGTGGATCCTAAAGGACAAACAATCGGTATGGATTCGATGGCTTCATTCGTATTTCCTCAAGGGCAGGTGCATTTAAGAAATAAGCAACAATCCTTCTCGCTTTGACTTTTTGAATTAGCTAATCCTCTTAAAGTATTCAGTCCAAGATGATGTCATCTGCAAAATTGGGACTGGGGAAACAACCTCCTTTTGGTTTGACAATTGGTCTAGCCATGGTTCCCTCTTTTAACTTTAAGATATGTTTACCAACCTCCTACCCCACCAAGCTCAGCTCGTTCACAAAGGCAAACTCCTAGAAATTTCTTGATGCTCTCTGATACCTACAGCCCCACTATTCCCCTAACTTCAATAGCACAGATATGTTTTTCTGAAGAACTGTCTACATACCAGTTATCGAGTAAAAGCATTATCCACCTCCTTTGATTGGAGACTCCTAATGTCACTTGGAGTACCATAGTCTAGCATAAAAATCTCTCCCTAAGGTTTCTTTCCTTCTCTGGCTAACCATGAAGAATAGTGCTAATCTTCTATCCTTTACTACATCAATTGATCTTGCCCACTTAAATTAATATATGATGAATAAAAAGACCATCTCTTCTTCTTATTCTCCACAGCTACCATGATTTGGGAATAGGTAAAGCTCGTATATTGTTGGAATACCTCTGAGAACTCATTACCTAGTCTCATTCATTGGCAAACCAAACACTCCTCCATTTCTAACAATGAAAGAGGGATCTTTATAATCACCATGGTCTTGACAATTTAGTCCAATTGGAAGGAAAGGAACTCGAGATGGCTTGAGGCTACAAGCAATACTATAGGAACACTAATAGCCAAAATCACTAATGGGATCTGGGATCTCCTAATTCTACATAGCCCCACACCACCTGGCAACTTATTTCACTTCCTTTGAATTTATAACCAATATTTCTAGTTTTATTATTCCTTTGTTGGTAGTTCTTCTTTGTTGTGTGAGGACTCAAGGGTATACATTGGAACATATTTTGCTTTGTAACATTGTTTTTTATTAATACAATTTTCTATTTTTAAAAATAATTTCTATTGATGACTATAAATAAATTGTAAATATGTGGTGTTTGATATAAAAATATTGAAATTAGCACACCGTTATTGACAATATTACAAGTTACAAATTTGGTGAGTATAACACCTCATTATAAAATACATAATTGCAATCATTCACATTTCGAAACAAATTCAATAGTACATTTTATATTTGCTTCTAAGTTTTTTAATGTGTCTAAAAAATAATAAATGATGACGAATTAAACATCTATGTAAAGAAATCCAAGTTAGGCATGAAGTATACAACAAAATTAACCTTATTAGAGAATCGAGATAATATAATGAAGGATCACCGACCCAAATGGGCCATCGATCTATGATTGGAGAAGCAGAAACAGAGAAATAAACAAAGAGAAGCTGTAAGAGAGAGGGAAAGAAAGATGGAGAAATTAAATGAAAATAATATTTGGAGATTTAATATTGCCCCCCCCCCCGAATTTTTTTCCTTGTTGAGTTAAGCATGATTTAAATAAATTATTAGGTTTATTGGATAAATTATTTTTGTAGTTAATTATTATGTAAATGTTAGTAGGATTTTATTGTATGGGTTAATTGAATTAAAAGGGCATTTTTGGAAGATTACTTAAGCATTCAAGCCATAAGGCATAAATGAAATGGCAAAATGAGCTTTGCACACTCATTAAGGATAGAAATGGAAGAAGAAAAGTAGTCTTGCATTTTTAAGAAGGGAAAAATGTGGATGAAAGAAGAGAAAAAGAGAGAGAGTCGTAGAGAAGAGAGAAAATAAGAGAAAACCAAGCTAGGGTTGATTTTTCTTAGCCTTCAAGAAAGATTTTGAAGTTGTTCAAGAAGAGAAAAAGGAAGAGGAAGAAAAGATATTTCTTTTAAACCAAGAAACTCATTATTTGGTGAAAATTAGAGGTAAGTGCATTTTGAATATTTTGGAATTTTAGAAGGGTTTTAGTCCAAGAAGCGTAGGAAATGCATGGGTTTAAGCTTTCTATGATCAATTTTATGCATACGTTTTCTGGGTCCTCAAATTGGAACTCCTATTGAATTGGGAATTTTGTCAATATTAAAGGAAATCAAGTGAGGCAAGAGGAGCAAGGGGAGAGTCATTTTTTAGCAAGTCATTAAGCAAGGAATTCAAGGTGGGTTTCATGTTTATAATTTAGTAATGAGCCATTAATGTTTTCTTTTTCAATTTAATAGAATTAAATGATTTCAATTGCTTCATAAATGATGCATTATTGCTTTTGAATGACTTGAGAAATTGTTATATGTTTGGTATGTTAATTTGTTTGACAAATTGTGTAATCAAAATATAAATGGTTTTCGAAATATTTCATGCTCATAAAAAACATGTTTTTGAAATATGCCATTTGGGCAATCTGTTTTCAAGTCATAAAAGACATGTTATGTGGGTTTGGTTTGGTTCATTCTGTATGTAAAGTGTAGTTTGACTAAAGACTTTTCCTGCCTGCCCGCTAGTGACATGGAGCTCTTTCATGGACTCCCCTAAGTTCACGGCTATGCAAAACCATTATGTGGAATTGTGATAGTACGTTCTATTGACGGCTATATAAGACCATTTTATAGAATTATGTTAGTACGTTCTGTTTATGGACCTAACCAAACTATTCTGATGTGCTTTTGTGTTTATGATTTGTGAACAAGTTGATGAATGCATAAATTATGTTGTTTGTGAATTTGATTTCATGACAAGAATTTGAGAAACATGTGTTTTATGAACTCAATAAGAATTTTCTATGAAAAATGAACATTTTGAATAGTTTTGTTTGTTATTCGTTATAAACTTGTTACCCACAAGCTTTTAAGCTCACCTCCATCCTTCCCTATCTTCAGGTGATGATCAAGAGATTGAGTGAAAGAGAGGCAAGGCATCACTTCGATTTTGCATATTTATGTAATTTGCACTAATTTTTGTAAAGTAAGGCTTTAGTCACATTTTGAGCAATCCTAGCTTGTATGAACTTTGTATTTTGGATTTTAATACCGATGATGTAATGTGGCTTGAAATGCCATTAAATCTTTGTAAAACTCTTCCTTTTGAGGCTATTGAAATATGAATTGTGTACGGATGAGGTTGAGTTGAAATTAGGTATCCTTGAGGAGGTTATCAACTTGAGATGATGGATTTTAAACATGAAGAATTGGTATATACATATAGGTGATATGTTATAGAAAAAGAAAGATAGGATTTTATGAATGAAGAGAATGAGTTATAAGTGATGAATCAAATAAGTAGAGATTAGAGAGTTTAACGAAATAATATTGGTAATTGAATTGTTAATGAAATATATTTTGTTTTGCTCATGACTTTCCAAGTTTGTATATTGCATTTTCAAGTTTTTCATAAGGAAAAAATGTGTGTTCTGACTTCAAGGGAAAACCTAGACTAATCTAGGTTGAATTAGGAAAAGTTGTCTTCTTGGAAGTTGTAGCTTATCTTCTTAACTTTCCAAATAGTATGAAATTTTCGGATATCACAGCTGAGAGATATAATCATTATAAGTTAGTGATGTTGCATAAGATGTATACGCGGGATAGCTTTGGTCACGCCATTGACAAGATAAGGTGCGACTGCATCCCAGTAGCAGTCTCAGGTGCAATTGCAACATGGAAAGGTGCAACCGCACTTTTGCAGTAGCCTCGGGTGTGATCGCGACAAGGAGATGTACGATCGCACCCCGTAATCTTCACCAACTTTTCACGACTCATAGGAGTTCCCAAACTTAAACAACGTTGATTACTTTGGCCATAATTTCGTCATCTGACCTCCAAATGAAGTGATTTTTGAACCAATATATTCCTAAAACATTTCTCTATCTCTTAATAAAAATTGATAGCTTTTGGTATTAATTTTAAAAATATTGATTGAATCAAAGTTATTTTACTGAACACACTTCAGTATTTTGATGATATATTAACCTGTAGAACTCCAAATGAGATGATTATTGTTTCTAAATAAACTAGAGACATATAGCTACAAATATTTTGAAGAAGTCAATTTGTAATTCTGGTTTGAAGATTCCCAAAATCTGTCCTGAAATAGGAGAAATGAGTTTGATTATGGTGATTAACTGGTATGGGCACGCCAACCACGTGGGATGCGCATTTGGATGTCACTTATGGCTTCAAAACAAGAGTTAGACTCCGAAAATGGGGTCCAACAACTGTGGCATCAGAGCATGAAGATAAACTGATGATTAATAATAGGATTTCTTTGAAATGACCCTGTAGGGTAATATGCTCACATTTTATGACTCCGCATATTGGGCTCCAGAAACGGGGCCCAACCTTTAAGGTTTCAAAAACTCCAAATTTTGGGTTTAAAGGGATTTATAGGCCATGTCAACTGCCAACATATTTTATGTAAGTCCTAAATGTAAAAATAAAATATTTACATAAAAAAGATTGAGAAAATTTTGACAAAATTTTATGTTTTCGTAAGTTTAAAAACTAATTAATATAGTTTGTCAAATACTAAGGTCTTTTTGAAACACCATCAAATATTAGAATTTAACTTAAATTGTGGTAAAAACTGTATCCTATGCCTTAAATGGTGATTAAACAAAGATTTGAAATGACTTTTAATGAAACCATTGAAATAATTTCTAAATTGACTAGATTTTGAGGCATAAAATGGGAGCAAAGAGGCATCCACAATTATAATTTATTTTTAAAAAAGGAAATTTGCAGTTGGGGATTCCACAATAGAGATACTGAACACTTGCACGCGATTCTTTTCCTTTTTAATTCTTTCTTGATGATTGATTCCTTCTTAGGCCTTAATGTATCTCTTTTAGTGAAGAAGTTAATCAAGTTTAGTATTTAACTAAGGATCAAACAGTGATGTGGAACAAATTTTCCCTTCCCTTTTTTTTGTAGAAGACAAAAAAATTGTTCAAGAAGCCTGTTGTCTAAATGTTAAGAAATTTAGAAAATTCTTTTTGTCAAAGCATGATTTGCTCTTAAAGTACAAATCAAAAGATAAGTGCAGGTAAAAAATGTTTAATTGTGTATAGTTTCATGTGGGATCAAATGGACCTAATTTTCCTAAAAGAGTAATGGAAGAAGGTGAAATTCTGAGAGAAATTTTAGATATGGAACCAAACTAACCAAAATTTCCAAAACAAGCCTCCTCTTCTACCATCAGTTGAAGCTAAGTTTTTGTAGTTGTTTTAAGGTGCCAATCCAAAAGAATTGGTGGTAATGCTTGATCAACTATAAAATATTTGTTATGAGAACATTATATTGTAAGAAAAATTACATGTTGAGGATAGTTATAATTCAAATATATGTAACACATATCATAAGCCTTACTACGTGTCCCAGATTGAACATGAAATGGAAATAAATAAAAATGTTGAAAATACCTGATCTTGGTTCCATAACTTCAAATAAGTTTTGGGAAATCGAAATGAGCTTGAATACACTAGCACTGCCATCTTCATGCGATTTGCTCATGGGACGCATCAAGGCTTTTCTGTAACTTTCTGTATACGCGAACCTCTGAATTGGTTAGAGTATCCTTACGTTCACGATTTGTTACAATAGCTACAACAGACCTTAACCTTCTTCATATAATATTCATATCGGACATTCCCACCAAAGGTTGTTATGTGTGTGGATGGTTGTAGGTCCCGTAAAGGGGATGTTACATTTTGATCATAATAATTCATTATTACAATCAACACAAATGCTCTTCAATACCAATTATTTATATTGTCATGTTTTATTTCTTATTTATGATTGTTAAGTTTTCTTTCTATGTTAAGCCTACAAATTTTTTGTAGGTGTGGATAATGGATGTTGTGAATACCCGAAGTTATCAAATTGTGGATACCCGAAGGTATCAAACTGTAGACACTAGTGATGTCAAACTGTAGCAGCTGCACTGTAACCCTATAGGCATGCCCATCTATCCACCACTAAGACAATAGAGGGGGCACTGTAACATTTCCTTTATCCATTTTCCAATTTCACAAGTCATATGACATACCTCTCAATTCCACTTCTAACCTTATAATTTCATTACTTTATAAGCAAAGTAAAAAGAAATAAAGGTGAAGAGACTAACTTTTACCTTGATTTCCACCTAAAATTGGCTTGATTTCTTGTATGAAAAATGATGAGATGAAGAAGGTGAAATGGAGAGGAGAAAAATCTGAGCGTAGAACCCCCAAAATGTCATGCATCTCCCCTCTACATATGCCCATTACAGAACTTTCAAGACTCACACATACGTTTAATTCCTATTGGACACACATGCTTTATTATTATTCGTCACACATGCCTTAATCCAATTGGTTCATTTGTTAACTTTAGAAAAATTACATATTAGTCCTCCTGCTTTCTTTACTTCCCACATTGGCCTACAATCTTAGCAATTAATTTGACTCCCACTATGTCTTAATTTTCTAATGTAATAAATTTCATACAATTTGGTTAATTATTCAGGGATTTGTCCCCAAAACACTAAAGGTTGTTCGAAAATAGGGACAACAACTATAACTTAACTTCAAGCCATAATTCAAAAATCTTAGAGGCATAATAAAATTTTCGTTCCTTCACAAAATTTTTATAACTATATCTCTGGTTTAATCTCCAATTAAAATTATCCAATTTAGAGTTCTACAGGAGAAGATCAGCCAAATTATAGAAATATGTTCAGTGGAACCTATCCATTCAGGGAGGTACACATCCCAAATCAACTAACTTCGGTCTTATCATGCAAGAGCAACACAAAAAAACATGTAATTTAACCAACACAGTCTATAAGAAAATGTGATAATTCTTCTATCAATTCCTTTCACATCACATTCATAAATGCAAGAAACATATCAAAAATTCCAATACATATTTCACATCTAAATATGTAAGTCTACTCCAAAACAAACAAATTACCCATTAACCCATGTCTTTTAATTAAGTACCATAATGTCTCTTACTAAGATGCGCTCAATTTATTATGTTCACTTCTTAATACTCCCTAGACATGCTATAATACTTCTAGGGTATATGTTGGGGCGTTCCATTTCTCTCGCCCTTAAAAAGGATTTTGTCCTCGAAATTCATACCTTTATCCCCATGGTGATACATTAGGTCAAACAAAACCCTTGTTCAAAAACTCATGTAACTGAATCTTCAACTCTTTTAATTCTATAGGAGCCATTCTTTATGGTGCCCTTGAAATAGGAGTAGTACCAAATACAATCTCAAAAGATAGTTCTACCTCCCTCTTGGGTGACAAACTCAGTAACTCTTCTAGGAACACGTAAGGAAACTCATTTACTATCGGTATATCTCGTAAGTTTACCTTCTCCCTTTTTGAATTAAATAATAACTCTTCTTGCATTTTTGAATGTGATGTGAGGGGATTTGGCAGAAGAAGTATCCCATTTTCTTATGGATTTTTTTGGTTAAATTGTATGTGTTTTTGTGTTGCTCTTGCATGATAAGACCGAAGTTAGTTGATTTAGGGTATGTACCTCACTAAATGGATAGGTTCCACTGAACATATTTTTGTAATTTGGCCATATCTTGGCCTGTAGACCTCTAAATTAGATAATTTCAATTGGAGATTAAACCAGAGACATATTTTTAAAAATTGTATGAAGTAATCAAAATTTTATGGCACCTCTAAGATTATTGAATTCTGGCTTAAATTTGAGTTTTGGATGTTGCCCCTGTTTTCGAATAGCTTTTATTGTTTTGGGAACAACTCCTGAAATAATGAACCAAATTGCATGAAATTTATTGCATTAGAAAATGACGACATAGGGGGTCAAATTAATTGATAAGATTGTAGGACAATGTGGGAAATAAAGGAAGAAGAAGGACCAATATACAATTTTTCTAAAGTTATCACATGAACCAATTGGATTAAAGCATGTGTGACCAATAATAATAAAGCATATGTGTCTAATAGGAATTAAGCATATGTGTGAGTCTTGAAAGTTCTAGAATGGGCATATGGAGAGAGGAGATGCATGACCTTTTGGGGGTTCTATGTTTAGATTTTTCTCCTCTCCATTTTACCTTCTTCATCCCATTATTTTTCATGTAAGAAATCAAGCCAATCTTAGGTGGAATCAAGGTAAAAGTTAGGGATTTTCTCTTCACCTTTATCTCTTCTTACTTTGCTTATGAAGGAATGAAATTATAAGTTTGGAAGTGGGATTGATAGGTATATTTTTGGTGTTTCTAGTTGGTGAGCCAAGCAAAGCCAAAGATGAAGGGAAGGAATTGCAATAGAAGACCTACTTTGTCAATTTTGGGGTTTGGGACTTCACTTAGTCGATTTTTGCATTTGTGTATGATTGAATGGATATAAAGATTCATTTGAATGTGGAATTGTTGATGGGATGTTGCTTTGGTGTTATTGTGGTGTTACTTTTCATGAACTTGGTTGTATATGACAAGAGAGTGTCGTGTAGTGGAATTCTGTCTAGGTATCTTGTTTGAGACATAACTCAGTCTAACGACCTCCAAATTGTGTGATTTTAGTTGCATATGAAACCTAAGGCATTGTGATAAATATTGCTAGAAGGTACTCTGACTTAATTCTAGCTCTATGACCTTGAAAATTGAGATCGAAAAAGGTGACCTGATGTTGCCCCTATTTTGGAGCAGCTTGTGATATTTTACCTATATCTCATGATTTTGATGTCAAAATGATCTGATTGTTGGTGCTGTAGAAACTATAGATATAGAGTGAAACATTTATAGAAGACATCAAAACCTAGTGCTTACATTTTCTATATGCATATTAAGGAAAAAGTAGTGGTATGAATGGAGAGAGTGTCTGTCATGATTATGGCATTGTTTTTGCTGGACCCCGTTCCCGGAGCCCAGTCGAACAGTGTTGGACCCCGTTCCCAGAGCCCAACTATCCAAAACGGAGTCAAAATCGAAGACCGTTAGGTCCGAGTCCCGACCCCCAAGGTTGAACCCGGGGTGACCCGTCGGGACCGCTAAACATTTGCGGAAGCTTATTTATCTCACTCAAACATACATTCATTTGTATCATACCTATCAAACTAAGCACGGTTATCCAAAA
>JANVCL010000212.1:9020535-9051486 GCA_026546855.1 Erythroxylum incrassatum | reverse complement strand
TTTAGTCTTATTGTCAGTAAGATATTTCATAAAATGGGTAAAGCTAACGTTATAACATGAAAACATTGTCTTGGATGATTGGTAGCACTTTTTCCACTGAGTGTGAACAGTCCCTGCAACCCAACTCAGGGCAGATGCACTCTTGTCCTGTCCTTATTTTACTTTTTTTTGTTTTTTTTACGAGGACTCACTATTGTCACTCGTAAAGAACAAAAGGAGATAAAATATGGGGCTTTTTTTTTACTTTCCCCTAGGCCTGTAAAATTTTAGGAATAACCTTGGGTCCTAGTATAAGTCCTCTTTAGGTAATAACTCTTATAACTCATAATCGGAGATAACTAATCTTAAAAGCATATATTTCTTTACAAGAACCAAGTCTATTTCTAGAAACTCTAGTATCAATGATAGGATAGCTAATATTGAAGAAATTATAATAGAAATTTTTCTTGATAATTGGGAAACAGTTAAAATAGAAAAAGATTAAATTTATTAAAAAAACACAAAATTTAACTTCTTTAAAAACATATTATATTATTGAAAAATTAAAAAGATATTCATTTATTGTCACAACATTATATGAATAAACATAAGAACAAAAATTATAACTATATTTTTATAGAATTAGTACAAGGACAAAACCTTAATTGATATATCTATTTAGGTGCCTTTGGCTTTGTGATGCATTTTATGTTAATAAAATTTTGAACAATGGATAAGTTTGCTAATTCTTAACAAGAAAACTTTATTTCAAAAATTCTATAATGATCATTTTTTTTTTCAAAATTTGATGAGAAATTGAGATTGTAGCAAATTCAAATAGATACGAAATTGCCTTTACTTATTTTTAAGGACAATTTGATTGTAGCATTATGCTTTTTTGGCTAAAAAATGCTACATCTTAATTTCAAAGGATTGAGAATGAAGTCTTCTCACCATATTGTGAAATTTGTACGATATACATAGATGATGTCTGCTTCTTAGAATGATAATATTATTTCTATTAGGAGCATTTCACATGTATTGGATGTATACCCAATTTTGACAACCATTTAATGGTATTTCCTTTATTTTCCGAAAAAAACATTCTGAACATATTAAAATCGTTTATCTGTATTATTAAAAATAATTTTATTATGTTATAAATTTTCATTATAACTTAAATAGACTATATAAACGATTACATGGTAAATTAAAGAAAAAATCAATCTGTTAGACAGAACAATATATTAATAAAAAAAACTTACAAACAAATACTCCGAATCATGGATAGGAGGAATATTAATTTAAAAAAATTACTAATAACAAAGAACATATTATCCAATATTCTTATGGACATTAAGATCATATTATTCTTTCTATTGTATTATTAAGTTTCAAAATAAATCAAAATTTCTTTTTTATTGATTATAAATCTATAAAAAGAAATTTTATAAAAATACATAAAACAAAAATGACCAATTATTTTTATTTTGATGTTACATTTAATCAATTCTTGATTTCTTTACTTAGTATCATTTTAAAGTAGTTATTTTGAGAAAGGATCACTTCAAAAATACAATTTCTCCTGAAAATGCTATAAATATTTCCCCCATTCTTATTATTTATTTCAAAGTTTTTCTCACAAATAAAACCAATATTTGATTATTAGGTTCCAGGTCAAACAACCACATTCTCCCTACAAAATCATTCTGTCTTATCATCACAAGATCTTATGCTTCATAATATTGAGTTATTTTTCTTAATTTATATTTTTGCTTTTCCACCATAAATATTATAATTTGCAGCATATTAGTTTTATTGTCCATTAAATTATAATATCTCATATTTATTTTAAACTTTACATTTTTTTTCCTAACAATCTGACATTCATTTTGAGCTCCTAACATCTAGCATTTATATTTATATTTTACTAGTAGTTGGTAAAATATCATTATTTTCTTTTATTATTACTATTTATCCTCTCTAGATATTTATTAAATGAGAAAATTATAAATTTGAATGACACCACTTACAATATTATTTTTTGGAAGAATCACTTACAATCATTATTATTATAACTATTAACAAAATAATCAAACATTACAAAATTAAATAGAACTAATAACATAGTTTGTAGAATTATTAAAATTATACATAGACAATTATAAATATTATCAAGACCCGAAAACTCTCTGACCTTAAATATTTATGTAATCGCATGCAACTCATTAACAAGATGATTCCTAAAAACTGACCAGTACAAAAGTCATAGGAGGATGCAACCTTATGTTAAGTTTTTCAAATGTAATTAAAAATTTTACTATTTATTATTTTTCCTTCATAAATGAATGCTTTAATATCAAGATTTATTTACTGAAGAACACACTTTAATGTGTTCTTTGCATTAATAAAAAGAATAAATATATTCTATACTAAATAAATAACAAATGACACGTGATTCTTTGTATTTATTATTAAATCAACTTCATTAAATTTCCTATTTTTCATATTGAGTCAAGCTTTTATTTAACGTAAAAAAATTAACATTCAAAATTTTTTTCTTTGGATGCAACCTCATATTAATTTTTTCAAATGTTTACTATTTATCTTTAGCTAAATTCCAAATTAAGTTCACTTCTCTATCATGTTTCAATCCTTCATAAATGAGTGCTTTAATAAGCTCACTTTTCAAGATTTATTTAATGAAAATATAATTTAATGTGTTCATCGCATTAATAAAAAATGATATCCTAACAAATCGTCATAAACATAAACTAAATAAACATTAAACGACACCTGATCCTTTATATTTATTATTAAAACTTCTTTAAATTTTTATATTTTCGTATTGAGTTGAGTCAACTCGTTCTAATAAAAGTTAGCTTTTATTTAATTGTTTAATTATATATTTCTAGCCGAAATTTTTTATAGTATTTGGTAAGATATTTACTTCCTATAATCGGCTAAAATGATATAAATATTTCATTCTTTGTTTTATTCCTTATATCCACATTAACAAGAAATAATTATAGATGCTGTTCAGATGATATCGTGTAATTAATCATTTCTTATTGTACTTCTAAAGTTGGGCTATTTTGTTTACTTACGGTTTTACTTATAACTTCTCTTCATTTATGTAATTTATTTTAATTTAAATTAAAGCAACTGGACAACTGAGTTCAACAAATGACCAACTCGGGTGAAATGAAGCTGCATGAGTTTCTTTATAAATAGCCAAATTGTACAACAATGGATCTTTGTCTTCCCTTTATAGCATCCAACTATATGTTTGCGCTATAATGGATCCTTCGTTGTGGAACGTCCTTCTTAATTTTCCCGAAAGTTCACTGCCTTATCCATGGGAGCGTTGCTATGATGTTACGGTGATCTCTGTGACTCTTAAACATATAAACATATAGAACACATACAGAGAGTCGATTGTTTGTCACAATAGTTACAAGTTGTCGTGTAATACTAGAGTACCAATCGCAAATCACTACGGTAACCATAATTCTAGTTTGTATCAAATTGTGGAAATGCTTACTAATCATCTGGAGTTTGTTACAGGCTGATATACTGTTTTACGAGAATATATTGGATGGATCCATAGTGGTTGATTTCAGAAGGCAAGTGGATCTTGGAGGAGGTTTAATCCATGCCAGTACATTGTGGGACGACATTATTAGTTGTTGGAATAATAGTTCATTCCCAAATTGTAATGAAGATCTTCAAAATGATGAAGAATGTCTTTTCCTCATTCTCGCAGTATGCTGTGGCCCTTTTGTGTATTTGCTTGTGCCGGAAGTGGCTTCAGTATGCCCACTCTGCGAGTCTGAAGTGTTAATTATTGACTAATAATCAAACATATGTTGCTGGGGTGATCCATTTTGCCTTCCTTTTTTCTTTTTTAATTTAAAAAACAGGCATCATCAGGAGGATGATCCGTTCCTGCTAAAATGTTATTGATCACTTTCACACATACCACAAATGAAGGATCCTCAATTCCACTCAAATCGGTGAACGTTTTAGAGTATAAATATACTTAGTGAAAAGTCACAGCCAAGACTCAAGACTATAGAGAATAGAGATATTCTTCAGGTTGATAATCAGTGGTTTAGGATCCGATGACTTGTTTCTTATTGTTATACATCGGCTTTTAGTGGATTTAAGCTCGTTTTTCTTTTAATTGAGTGATTATTTTGCTCTTTCGCATGAGTGTTTTGAGGTTTGAAACTGAATTTACTCAAGCATATAAATTTTATAAAAATCAACACAGATGTCCTTTGATCGTCGACTTAATTGAAACGGTGACTGTTGGTAGGTTACATAAATATGGAGACAATGGTTGCCATAATGGTTTGAAGTGGGATAATTAGATTCTGTTTGTGTTATTAGAACTTCTATTATTTTAATAGAATTTGATTTGAACCATTATGAGCTATTATGTCTTTTTAGCTCAAACTCATTAATAAGTGGATAATTATTTTAGTCTTATTTGTTAGATCTTACAATTTATGTTTCTCAATTCCTCGTACTTGTTACCGCATCAAGTCTTTGAAGTCATTAATCTCCGGTATTGTAAAATGAATATGAAATTATGAAAGAACGATCGACTCTGAAGATTGAGTCCAGATTCTTGTCTTAGACTTGATAGTTATCGGTAAATTATTTGAACTGCTTCAAGTGAGAGTAGACAGTGCTTGCCAGTCAAGACACACAGTTGGAACAACGTATTTGGGAATCGACTTAAATATAGTATACACTATACAGTACACAAAGAAAATTCGATTGCTTAATTAAAATAAACTATTATAATAGTCTTTGTGAATGATCATGTGTAATGTGATTTTTGTCTAATATTTTGAATATTGCATTGTTTAATTAAAACAAAGCATTACAATAACCCTTGTGAATGTTGATGCAATGTGATTTCTAGTTCAATTTTATGATTATTTAAAATTATATTTTTTAATAAATTAATTTTATTTCAAAACTCATTTTATATACGTTCCACAATAATTTATCTATATACTCTTATAAAAAGATATGAGTAGAATAACCATTAAAGTTTTATGTAACATTTTGCTAAAATATTGCCACATTTTATACTAAATATGTGTATGTTATAATAACAAACAATAACTATATTGTTTCTCTTTATCTCATTAGCTTTTTCATCCTTCATTCTATTAGCTAGAGATTATGACAAGAAAACTTAGGCTATAAGTTGCCCCAAATTTTTGAAACACACCATCTTATTTAAAAACATATTTGATTTTAATTTTATAATAACACATATTAAAAATTAGGCTATAAGTTGTCCCAAATTTTTGAAGCACCCCATCTTATTTAAAAACATATTTTATTTTAATTATATAGTAACACATTTTTGTATAACACCATCATTTCTCAATATAAACTATAGCCTTATTTAGTAAATGGCTATCGGTAATTTTTTTGCAGACTAACAGGTTTTAGCTATTTGATCACATCAAAATGCTGATAATTATATTTAGTAAGTAGATAATTGTGTTAGCAGATTGAACCCAAATTAAGAGACTAAAAAGTTATTATAAATTACTAAAAGAGGTAGAAATAAAGATAGAGATAGAAATAGATAATGATAGAGATAAAGATATTGATAATGAATTTATTATTTAAATTTAATAATTTTAATTTTAATTTTTGAAATTAAACTAATATCAAATTTGAGTCAGAATATATTTCGTCCTTTAATTTTGAAATTATAGTGTTTATTTTTTTGCTCTATCTAAATTCTTATGATAATATTCAAAGAAATACTAAGATATAATACTTATATTCTTATAAATTTTTTAATTCATGTCTTTATAAATTTTCATTTTGTATATATATAGTTAATATTAAATAGTTATGTTTATCGTAAATAAACAGCTGATGGTGCTATTAATCAAATCAGCTATTTAACTATTATAAGATTATTTGTACAATCGAGAAGCCAAATCAACTACAAACTTGTTATATGAAAAATATTCTATTTCGTTTACAAGTTTACAACATTAGAGCTAATTTTATTTCATATTTAACACGGAATAGAAAACTTGACATATAAGACACGAAACACTCTGGAATCTTCATATGCACGTGTCGCAATTGTAATGTGTTTGGAAAGGACCTATATCACCGGCATAACGAAGCTGGTGGTCCCGACACTGACCTATGTAATAAAAAAATCTCGAACAGACTAAGAGGCCCCCAGAACCCTCCAATCAAAATATCTAGGACAAAATATCACTCGCAGTCTTTAAGAAGCCAAAGTTAGGTTCCGGAACATTCTGGACAACACAAACACTTGGAAGACCGTGTCTGCCCGTCTGATTTTATTTGTGCCACATATTCAGATTTTTTTCCCAAACATCACTTTTTCAAACTATCCTTAATCCTCATTAGCTATTACCTTTATTTTATATATATACCACTGCATGTATACTTGTGCACATGTACCCAACGCGTATTACTATCATTCCATCTTCGACAGCCTTTTCGTAGCTTAGCTTATGAACGTTGTGGAGGTGGAGAGGTGATCATCTTTGGTGGGTAGTGATATGGAGTTAACAGAGGAAGAGCTTGGTACCGGCTCTTATTATACGGTTCTGGGTGTGAGTTCCGAGTCTTCCATTGATGAAATAAAGCGTGCTTATCGTAGGATGGCAATGGTAAAGTTCTGGTTTTTGGGTTCATTTTCATTGTTGCGTTTGGTCTTTGGTAGTGCAGTTTTGCTAATGGTTAATGGTTGGTGGGTGATTTTGCAGCAATGGCATCCAGATAGGTGGACGAGAACTCCTTCTTTGTTGAGTGAAGCAAAACGAAAGTTCCAGCAAATTCAAGAGGCTTATTCAGGTAATTAAGTTTGTTAAATGAGATTGCGTTGTTTGAGAAGTTGCAATGGTATTTTGGCAATTGTTTTGTTTGTTTAGTGTTATGTCTCTGATTGTTTATTTTTGGCAACAGTTCTGTCAGACAAGAGGAAGAGAACGTTGTACGATGCTGGATTGTATGACTCTGAGGATGAACAAGATGAGGTGAGTGTCAATTGAATTCTGATGATTGGTTTATCATCCACCTTCTCGGTTCATCTAACGCTCGGGTTTTGTGATGGCTGTTTTGTTTCAGGGGTTTTGTGATTTTCTCCAAGATTTGATGGCGCTGATGGCTCAGGATAGAAAGAAGGTACGGGTAAGTTGCGGTTTGTAATTTGATTTCCTTCAAAGAACTAATTGACCAATATTGAGTTGGAGCAACTGTAAATATATCATAGCTACAGATGTTCTGTTAGTCTCAATAATTTTGTGCATGCAAGCTAGGGATCATCATTTTGAGGTGATGTGCACGCCTGTTTTATGATTATTAGATGATGCAGAAGCTTAGGAATATCTCTTTTAGCCAGTCCCATTTGCCACTCGAGGAAATAAGGCTGAAAATTTGATGGAATATATTAATTTTCATCTTTCTCTGCTAAGAGAATTGCAGTTTGGTGGATGAACTTCAGTATCTCAAAATTAGGTCTTTAAGTTGGAATAAACATTACAAACTGACATAGGCTTAAGTTGGTAAGCAATTTTGACAATTTCATTTGATTCTGGGGAAACGTTAAGAGGTGAATACTGAAGCAGGAGCAGAATTTCCTAAACAAGTCCATCCTTTTTCAGGCTTAAACCAATGTGTGGCCTGATTATTGGGGGAGAGTGTAAAATACGACTTTCCATTGTCAGCATAACTACAATAGTTAACATGTGTTGAATGAATTGTTTCGAATCTTTTGCTTCCATCAATATGCTCATCCCATTGATAACTGAGACGGTGGCTTCTCTTATGCAGGAAAAGAATTACAGTATAGAGGAACTGCAGGCCATGCTAATAGAAATGGCACAAGGGTTCAATCAGTCTCCCCAGTGGTTTCTTGGTGATTTCCGGGATCCAAAGAGGATGCGGTGTGATAGCCAACCCAATGGCATGGGGCGCCTGTGGAGCTAGTGGTTACTGTAATTGAGAGAATACGTCATCTTTTTCCTTGAAGGAAGATCATACTGTGACAGGATTACCCTTTCCTCACACCTGTTTCTGACTCGAAGAAACTGCAAGGAAAATCTTGTTCCTTATGTCCTCGGGATTCATGAACCCACCAGCATCTGAGGCTATAGAGTGGGCCTGTTGGGAGAGGCTTTTGCGCCTGTGTGTGGGAGTGGCTGCCTTTTGTAATGTTTCTGAAGATACTCTTGTATCGTTCGAATGAATCGGAGTGTATATAACAAGTGGCTTTGTTGGTTGTTCGACAATGAATGTTTGGTGTTTTAGATGAACATTGTCTACGGGAAAGGTTACTGCTAATGAACTCATTAGACACGGTTACTCCGAACCTTTAGGCCCAATATTGAAGTCCCATCCCATTTTAACTGTAAGTTTGGACTTCGGAGGGCTCGAGTCTAAATTCCTGTTACGTTTGTGTCCGACTCGTCAGTTTAGATGCTTAGACGGGTTTGGTCCACTGAGACGAAGGGAAAAGAACGTAACTTCATTTCATTAACAAGATTTTGTCTTTCTCGTCCGAACTGAACTCCATGCACTGAAGAAATGGCTATGGCCTAATACACCATTTTTTTTAACGTTGGGACCAAATTCTTGTTTCTTAATTCTTGTGGAGTAGATGCTCAAAAAGGAAAAGAGAGAGATTTATTTTTATGCCACGAGCTGAAGGGTTGAGACACTCTGTCAGCTCCATGAAAAATGAAATAGACAATAAAAAAGTCCTTATTTTATTTTGTTTTTTATAAACGTTTTAATTTTTATAAAGAACAATAAAAAGATTTTTATTTTATCTTTTTTATTTTTTATATGAGTCCATTCTTAATTATTATAAAGAAAGAAAAAATAATAAGAACTTTTTTTTATTTACTCATGTCAGGACTGGCCCTGCGCAGCTCCATCCTATAATTTGTAGATTAGAAAGAGCCCAGATCAAGGTTTGAACTCTGAACCCAGCCATGACAAAGCGTATATTTCCTTTCTATACATACGCAAGGATCAGCACGAATATCTTGGTGGGGACGATTGAAGCTTCTATATGATAGATTATGCAGGAAGGAGGAAGATTTTATTTGTTTCTGGGCATTTTCGTAGCAAGTCATGCACAGTTGTGATGCACTTGACAAAATTTTATAACATTTTCCTTTTCCAGTTTTTTTAAGCCGGCATAGAGAAAGAGGGAGTATTATTTTTGCCGAAGACATAAAATAGGCAACATGATTCGGTTGTTGACTAGGAAACGAGAAGAAAAGGGATGGAAGATGCTCTAAGAAAGGTAGTGGGACGGTGTCATCATTCAAAGACTTAATCTACGCTCTTTCTTTTCACTCATCCTCTGTTTATTAATCCTTCAAAGCCTAAGTGCCCCCATTTTAATTCCATTAGAAAAATAGCCTAAACAGTTGAGTTTGCATACGTTTCAGCAAACCGGACAGTTTAGAATGAAATATAAAGGTGCACGAGTCGTTGTTTGTGTTGTGCTGGACTTGTCTTCTTTGAATTACATGGCCACGCATGTGGTCTTTTGCTTTGTTTCTACGTGTCGGTTATGCATACCATCTACTGCTAACTAAAAGAAATGGGGACATGATGACTGATAATTTAGACTTCGAGAGGTTACGTTGCGTGGTCTATGTTTATAACTGTTCTTGGCCTTTCCCTGATCGGTTCATTTTATTTTCACTTTACGTTTCATTTTTCCCAACTAGAAAGTAATATTGCATGATTTTTGTTGCTTGCCCCGCCCGAAAAGCTTTTAATGGTATTTGATCATGCCTAATGCAGTCATCCCATTGGTGTGTAATCCCAGCCCGATTCCTTGACTTTTCGTCTCCTTTTCTCCACTTCTAAAGCATGAGTCACTACTACCGTTGCAATTGGTACTGCATTGAGAGGCCCGTTTCTGTTCATTGAGGCTATTTTGAGACACGAGTAAACAGTTTAGGTTGTACATAGGCTTTCTTGCTGCCTGTCTATCATATATTTTTGGATTTGTTATTAAAAGATGATGTGATTAGGATCACGTGATTGATCCAAATTAGAAATTCTAAAGCGCAGCATAGGCTGTCAAATTCCCTTGCATACGATTGTTATAAGCTTCGTTCTCGATACAAAAGTATACAAACCTCTGTCTACACGGTTTGTTGTTGCTAATTTGGTTCAAATAATGTCTATCTCCATTCCATGTCCTTTCTGCACTTTCTAAGGCAATTTAGAAATTATAAAGCTTCAGGATATGCTAGTATTAACGTGGTTTTAAGCTCAAAGGTTGAGTCTATTTCATTTTGAACCGTTAAGATAGGCCTTTCAACAATTAATAAAGAAATAAAAACAATAGATTATATTGTTGGGTATTAATTAAATTTCAATTAGCAACTGCTGGGACCAAGTTTGGACCATCCACATGCAATTAGGGGTGGGATTCCCTTTATGAAAGAGAAAAGTCACACACAAAAAACTGGTCTCACTCACTCCCCACTTTTGCCATCTGCTAATCAAAAATCTCCGATAACCATTTAAGCCTTTTCTCACAACCCTTCGTGCACCCATTCAGGGGTACCAAAATTATCAGCTTCCTCCTGATCTAGACTCTCCATCAAATTCCTTCGTAATCACACACCCACGTTTCCCAAGGATCAAACCCTTTTCCTATCTTTCATCTAGTGACCAAGATGTTAAAAACTAATTGTTTGATATTTCTGATTGTGGCTGCTGTTGCTCCAATTCATGGCTTGGATACCCGGAAGCTTGATGAGACCGCTGTACCAGGTTCTGGTGAGAAGTGTGCCCCGTGTAACCCAAGCCCTCCACCACCATCATCATCGCCGCCGCCGCCGCCGCCGCCACCACTGTGCCCTCCGCCTCCTCCTCCCGTGCTCCCACCTCCCTCTCCAAAGAAGCCGCCACCGTCTGGTTATTGCCCTCCGCCACCATCTTCATTCATCTACATAACTGGTCCACCAGGAGAACTTTACCCCGTAGACAACGACTTCAGTGGTGCTAAGCGTGGCTGTGGTTTATCGCCGGTTCTGGTTGTTTGTGGACTCCTAGGTTTCTTTGTAAGAATGTTGTACTGAAGAGTGGAGGATATATGTTAGGAGAGAATCAAAGATATTCTTAAAGGACAAAGAATTTTTTAGTCCAATGAAGATTGAAGAAGCTTTAGAGGTTCCACCGGTCCTACTTGTTGCTTTAACTCTTACATCTCAATTGTTCAAACTTCAAATAACTTGAATACTAGTCCTTCGGTATTCTTCTTCTTCTTCTTCTTCTATCTATCTCCATTTCAATAGCTGTCTTAGTTAAATTTACAAATTATCTTGTCAATTATAATAATAATAATTTAGAATTTGTCTTATAATTACCTGCCAGATTCATCTCTAAGTTCATATAGAAAAATTAAATTCGTCTCCGACTTCAATTTTGGGCCACTATCACCAATTAGGATCATGCCTTTCAATTGAACACTTGGATATGCATTTTTAGAACAAAGGTCGGTGTTTGATGGTTTATATCTGCGGAAAAAAGAGTATTTGTCACCATTTTTATAAGCATGTTGATGATTTCCTAATCTCAATGGTATATTATTGCCTTTTTGAAGTACTTTTAGTTTTTGACACAACTATATGGATCGAATGAATTATGCAGAAACTAATAAACTCTTGTTTATTTGGGACAATAATCAATTAATTTTTATCAAAACAAAAAAGGAACGGAAACTATGGATAGAACAGATGAAGATGAAATAGACCGCTAAACAACAACTTCCAGGAAACGGAAGGTGTCAAGGTGACTGCGTTTTCTACAACAGGTCAACAGAGTTCAATGGAAAAAAGAAAGGAAGTTACTCTAAATCAGAAATTACTGGCCAATTGATACGTGTCCATGTAAAGAAGCTTTTGGACGCTACAATACAATGCGTCCCTGACGAAGGAGGTGACAAAGCTTGGGATTTTGGTGTCAGGATGAGGTGGTTTCCGACGGAAAGTACATTTGTTCAGAGATCAACTTTGATTTCACCAAATCCTAGGACCCATGGAACTAGAAGCAATATATTACTTTACTTTTACAGGTTGCAAGTTAGGGGGGTCTCATTACTCATCACCCACTTTTTGGCAGGTTCTGCCTGGACACGTCTCTTTATCTTTTATATAATTCAGCGTTTAATCCGTTCTGTTGGTTTCTGGCTACATAATTACACGGTTGTCTGCTTCTCTCATTTGGCGAAGCACATCACCCAGCAAGTCGAGCCTTTTTGTTCTGGAAAGTACCAGGCTAAAGCTGTGAATCTGTAGTCCTGGAAATGCTAGTGGAATTTGAAACACTAAACTCCAACGCTTGGTGGAATTTTTGGGTAGAGTCGAAGAGAGCTGGGCCTGGCGGATAATTCAACTTCATCATGTACAAACGTTACATCAAAGAATAAATCTCATGGAATTCCTAGGCACGTGTCCGAATCCACCCGCAGGCATTGATGAATAAAATTTCCAAATTTAACTAACAAAGTTACATTACTTGGGAGAGACCCCATGCTAAGGAAACATCATTATCTTTGCCAAACTTGTTTCCGTAGATAAGGATGAGCACAATTTTTAGAGGAAGTTTGGCTGTGGTAGAGATCATTTCACGAATAACATCTGTGATTATTCAAGTAATTTAAATAAAAAAAATAAAAAAATAAAAACCAAATTAGAAGTCTCGAGACCTTAATTCTTTAAGATTGAAAACGGGACATAACTTTTACGTAAATTGTTGGTGAATCGAGTGAAGAACTAGACTTCGAAAGTCTATGTGATGGACTTTGTAATTATCGGCTAGGGATGACTATAACCACCGACATTATGAAACCTAAGAGAAAACCAAACCAAACCTCCACCTAACTTACACCCTTTTTCTTCCAAAAGCTTCAGTCTCTCTCAGCACAGTTACTTTTGAAACCTTTCTACAACAGAAAAGTAACTTACCATACACCTAACGTTAGCAGAAACAAAAGCTTGCACAAATTAAGTGATGGTGGATAAGAGAAAAAAGAGAGTTCCAAGTATAAAATGAAAGATTCCTGTAGATGCTAATGTAGCAGACAAAATACTGTTACATTAATTGTAATTGCAGCTATCATCAACATGATTATGATTCTAATGACTCATAATCTAATCAAAATAATACAGTGTATTATGGCCAATTACAGTAGCGTGGCAACCAAGTTCTGATGCCATAAAGCTCATTAAGGTGGAGTGACTTTTGAGTTGGGATTTTATTTAAGCATAGGCGACGTCAAAATCACTCAACTTGTAGCTTTCCAGCTGTGTGCTTCGCTTACTTACAAGGGATTGAGAATTAGTCTTCAAAATCCGGCAACATTGTACAATAATAAGGCAATTTCACATGTCCTCTTCAATTGTTGAGCCCTGGCCCCACATTAGATGAATGACTCATACATCTAACTGAAAAAAAGTGGGATTAAATAATTAAAGCAACACCCGTCTAACTTCGGCAGATTGGGAGTTAAGTAGAACTGAGAAATCTGATGGAGTGGTTTAAGGGCAACCAGTGAACTTTCTTTCGCTCAGTTGGTACTTGATCCTTTTTTTTTTCTTTCTTCAATTGCATAAAGAAAAAAAATCATTGAAGGGGCTCCTTTTTATTTTTCTATCATCACGAAGGTTGATAATTGCATATCCAATTTGTAAATATTTCAGAAAATGTAGCAAAAAGAACTCCAAAGGTTTAGGAATATCCTCCAAATCCTTATAGATGTTAGGGACGTTTTACGTTATTAAAGTAACTGTTTTTGCCAAGAAAGTTTCATTACATTAGCTGAATAGTTAGCACAATTCGAAATGAATAATTTTTTAAAATTTTGAATTTTGGTAAATCTAAAATTTTCACATATACCAAAGTAAGTTATGATTACCTCAAATTCCAATTTAGGAATTAGTACATCTTGTGAGAGCAGTATTGTATAAGATTATCTCCGGAGGCCTCGTGCTCATAAAATCATCTATGGGAACGTAGACTCCCCACTACGGAGCATTTGAGTACAAGCTCTACTATTAGTCCACGTGAGAGAATGGTAACTGAAATAAGAGTAAATATAGTAAAAAAATGAGAATTTATATAATTATTACATCTATAATGATTAGTTAAGGAGAACAAATAATTAGTATTATCGTTCAATAGTTAGTTTGTTAAAAATATTAAAAAATAAAAATTTGTTATATTTTAATTAACAAATAAAAATTTAATTATATTTTAATTAATTACATTATAATTATCTAATTAATTATATTTTAAACAATTAATTATATTTTAATTAATTAATTATATTTCAATTATTTAATCGATTATATTTAAATTAATTACATGTTAATTATATTTTTAATTAAATATAGTTTAATTATATTTAATTAAAAATACATTTAATTAATTACATGTAATTAAATAATTAATTATATTTTCATTAATTAACTATATTTTATCAATTAGTCAATTATATTTTGAATTATTATATTTTCATGAATTATATTGTAATAAATTACATTTTATTTAATTATATTCTAATTATTTATATTTTAATTAATTATAATTTAATTATATTTAATTAAATTTTTACAAAAAGTATTAGTGTTTATGGGAATCAAAACCATTCCTCCCACACATGGGGGTATGAACTATTAGCTAAAACTTGCGTGTAAAAAATTATTCGATTAATTATAATAAATAACCAACCATTACCATTCATTTATTTCTCATTAGTTTATTCTCATACCCCTTAATTAAGCATCCCTTAGACATCAAAGATGAAGAATTACGCGATATCCAAGATGAGAAAGTTGTATATTTATTTATTTACTTGAATTAAGTGGCGGATTTATTTACCAACTTGGTTGCAAATTTAGTTACCTTTAATTCCAATTCTATTTTTTTAATATTTAGTTTTAATTTTTTGTTTTTTATTTTTATTTTTAAAAAAAATCTATTTAGTTTTTAATGTTAATGTAGTTATATTTTATTACTAATAATAATCACATATTATATAAAACTTAAAGATAGATTATTTTTAATTAATTAAATTTATTTTAATTTTATATAATATTTATTAATAAATTATAAATAAAAATATTTAATTTTGTTAAATAATCAATTTAAAAATCATATGTTATTTATAAATTAATATTTAATTTGATATATTTTAATTATTAAATCAAATTTTATTTAAAATTTATGAAGTTATTTGAAATTAATTATAATTATTAGTTAAATTAATTTATTAAATAAAATTTAATTATTGATATTTATTAATAATTAATTTTAATTAATTAAATATATAATAATAAATTAAATTATTCATAATAATTATTAATAATTGATATATTAAATAATTAAATAATATATATTTAGTTAATAGTAAATTAGAAAATGAATAAAAAAACAAAAAAACATTTTTTGCGGTTTTCATAAAATTTGAAAAATATAAAAACAAAAAACTAAATTTAAAAACTGGTCGGGTCGGCCTAATGAGGCCCGGCCTAAGGAGGCCCAACTTCAAGCCCAGGCACTGATAGCCCAATAGTAAGAGGTCATCTCCCATGCAAACACTAAGACTCACGTAGAGACCTAAACCTAATGGCAACCCTACGGTATATATAAGGTATTATCCTACCATGGTAAAGGTACGCAACATAAACCCTAGTTTTTTCTCTGTTTACAGCAACCTCAACTCTCACAAAATACTGACTTGAGCGTCGGAGGGGCCTTCCGGGAAACAACCCCCGGAGCGTCTTTATTTGTTTTGCAGGAATCCTCTAGCCGCAACATCTCAAGATTATGGATCAACACCATGATATTCCAATCGAGCAGAATTTGGCTGAACCACAATTAAAAGCAAATTTAATTGAGTTTTATTTTATTTTGTTTTATTTTTCTTAAAGTTTCCTTACTATATACACAAGGTTGGTGAATGGTTTGCTATTAATAGTAACAATTCAAGAGCTAATTTTCTCATTTTGGTAAAAAGTTTAAAGTAATTGAATTATTGATATTTGTGACTTCCTTGATTCCATGGAATTTAAGCTTAAATATTTTCAGAACTAGCATGTATCCTTAAATTGACGCCTCCTAAGGCAAAGAGAAAGAGTAAGAATCGCGCATGCGTTACTTGGTTGAGATGCTCATCAGAGTAAACTCTTGTTGCAATGCAATGCCAAGTGTTTGAGCAAACATCGGTTCAAGCATGCAAATTACGTAGCCTAAACCTGCCACTCGACTTCTAGCAATGGCTTAACGTCCTCAAAACCATTCAGCAGATATCCAGGTTTTCATAGACACAACACATGGATACGTCCAAGCCCGGAAATATATATAAAAGTTATAACACAGACTTTAATTATGGACAAACATAGAAAAATACATGTTTTGTTATCCATTAATCAATGAATAAACTTTGAACAAGCTCCTGAAATTTTCAATCAATATGTATGAAAGTTGTATATATTTAAGTCATTAATGTCTTTTTGAATTTTTTTTAATTTGTGGGCTTCTTAATGGGTCAGAGAAACTGAACGTCTAAGAACTTATTTAAGCAGGCAATACGAGACCTTAGCAGTTATTTATAGTAACTTTATTGGGTCTCTTCATCATAAACCCAATAAATAATCAGCTCATATTGATGAAGACTCATTTTCTCACTATACTTTAACCTGTTAAATCATCTCATTTATTAAGTTTCTTTATTATTTTTAATTGGATAAATTTTGGTTTTTTAACCTTAATTTTATAAAAACTCATAATTAATAATTGTCCCATTAAAATTCACTAATATTCTCCCCCTTAAACAAATATTAATTACAACGGTTGTAACATCAATAAAAACAATAAAAGTGGTTAACGAAAATCAATGTGTAAGTTGAACAATGTAAAGCATTTGATCCAAAGATAATGAAAGTTCATCATTCGGTCTAATAAGGCTTTCGATATTGAAAATATCAAATGTATGTGTCATATGTGACATAGATCCAATACTGCCACTTATATCTAATACCTTACTAATATGAATAAGAAAAACGAAGTGTGACAAACTATAATGATACCTTTATAATCTTAAATGTATCATTATTCTGTTTGTTGGTCTCAATTTCTTCAAACTTTATGTTACATCGCATCAAAGAATACTTTTCTCTCACTAAATGCTAAATCACATTAAAGAAAACCCTTATGGAATTAAATACTAGTATCCTCCTATGTCTTATCAAATTCATAGATTTATGTATGTATCTGTATGTTTCCTAAAGACATAGGCTCAAGGTCAATATATATATATGTCCAATAATCTTTAAAATACTTAAGATTGACACAAATCTTAAGACTTTCACTTGTATTATGACAATATATAACAAATTGTGTAATTGAGAACAAAATGATGATCATAAATATGTATAAAAATATACTGTCATAATATTTGAAATTTGTGCAAATTTATAAAGAGCAAATATAGTAATCCCTAATTAACAGTGTCTAAAGACTTCAGTAATTCATACTATACACATGTCTTTGAAAATAACTTAACAAAGTCCTTTAGTTAAAGGATCAACAAGCATGTACTCAGTCTCCAACCCTATGAGGTTCTCATTGTTGTTACTAAACAATACAACAAAAATATTATCACAACATAACTAAATGGGTCTAGCAATTGAATCAACCACAAAAAACTTAGAAATAAAGTTTTTGAGCCAAATTAATTGTGAAGCAGCCTCATAACATGCCACAAACTCGCATGTATAGTCGAGGATGTTAGCAGTGTTTGCTTGATACTTTTTTAGATACTGTACCATCTTCTAAGATAAAAATGTACCCTAATGTGGACTTCCTATCATCTAGGCACATAGAAAAATATAAATTTGTATTACCTTTAAGGTTTAGACTATTGACTTTCCTGAATTTCAACATATAATCTTTAGTTCCTTTCAAATATCTCAATAGTTGTTTAACTGCATTTCAGTATTCTATTCTTGGGTTAGCCAAATATCTACTTAATAGTCCAACAATGAATGTAATGTCTGGTTTAGTATACATCTGGGCATACATTAGGCTACCAATAATACTAGAGTAAGGTATATTCTTTATAAACTCTCTCTTTATATCATTCTTTGAATATTGTGTCAAAGATAATCTCTCACTATGAGAGATTGGTGCTGCAACTGGTTTACAATAAGCCACATTAAGCCTTTGCAACACTCGTTCAATGTATGCTCTTTGTAAGAGATTCACTAAGTGTTGAAACCTGTCCCAGTGAATCTGAATACTTAAAATCCTTTGTCAAAATGTTTAACTAAAAGCTGCTTAACTTTATACAACATGGTCAAGTCATTTGATACAAGTAAGATATCATCCATATATTAAAGTAAAAAGATAACCTTTTTCCTCCTAACCGTGTAATACAAACATCTTTCAACTTTATTTTCCATAAAGTCAAATTAGGTAACAACCTCATCAAACTTTAGCTATCATTGTCTAAGGGCTTGTATCAAACCATATGGATTTTATTAGGTTACAAACTATGTCAGCTTTGTCTTGATCCTAAAATCCTTTAGGTTATTTCATATAGACCTCTTTATAAAAGTATCCATTTAGAAAAGCATTTTTGATATCTATCTGAAGTAGCTTTATATTATAATGAGCCATAATTGTCGTAATCACTCTAAATGCATCCTTAGAGGATATAAGAGAAAAGGTAACATTAAAGTCGATCCCTTTTCTCCAAGTGAACCCCCTTTGGCAACCAATCGGGCTCTAAACAACTCAACTTTACCATGAGAGTACTACTTATTATTCTTTATGGATTGCATCTTATCCCTCATAAAATCCACATAAATCTACATGAAGTATAGAAATAACTTTTGTAAAAGTAATTAGATCTACTACATGTCTAATATCATAATCTTGTTTACCTAAATATACTATATAATCAGATGAGATAGTCAGTCTTCTCACTCTAGTGTATCTTCTTAATTGAACTGGTTCAATATACTCTTGTACCTCAGGAACTTCAATCTGTACAGGCATGGGTTCCTGTCCCTGTCCCGGTCCTTATACCGATGTGGCAATAAGATCTTGATCCACTAGTTCTGACTCAATGAGTGATGGATATGAAATAACTATGGTATCTGCTCTTCTATCATATGAAGGGTGAGATGTACCACCACTATCATAGACGTTATACTCCAAAAATTTAGCTATTTGTGATTCCATTATTCTAGATCCCCCATTTCTACAGTAAAATCTGTATTCCTTAAAGTGGTCAGGATATCTAATAAAATAACAACTAGTGGAATGAAAATGTAATCAGTAGGGCAGCTCTATACATAAAGATGAGTGAGACTAGGCTTCCACCCCTTCTAGATTTCAAAAAGCATTTTTGAAACCAATTTTTTTGGGACTCTGTTACGTATGTATAAGGTAGTTTTTATGGCTTCACCTTAAAAGTAATCAAATAAATTAGCCATGTTTTACGCTGACCTAATTATGTCTTTTAAGGTACGATTTTGCCTTTCAGTAATATTGTTTTTCTTAATAATACACGACATAGTGAATTAAGCTGTTATTTCATATGATTCTACATATTTGGTAAAAATGTACCTTTTTCTGATCCTAAAACCTTATGTCTGGCATAATATTCACCTTTACAGTTAGATCTGACGATCTTAATTAACCTTTCCAATTGGTTCTCAATTTCAGCCTTAAAGATCTTAAATTTCTCAAGAACTTCAAACTTGTCTTTAAGTAAGAACACGTATCCATAACAGGAATAGTCATTAATAAATGTAAAAAATCTTAAATTCCACAATGTAACTTTATAAGTCCACATATATATCTGTATGTAAGAGTTTTAATAAGCTAGAAGTACAAGTTGGCCCCTTTTTTCTTTATTTTGGTCAATTTATCTGTACAATAGTCAACACATATTTCTAGATCATTATAATCTAGAGTTGGGACAATTTTATCCTTAACCAATCTCTCACCTCTATCTCTGGAAATGTGCCCCAAAATTTTATGCCTGAATATGTATGACTTCTCTTTTATTAGGGTTCTCTTTCTAGCAACCTATTTAGCAATATATGAATAAGCATACATCTCATTTGGGGCAAGACACCTTAGTCATATGACAAAAAAGGAGTACCGATATGTTATGCATTGAAATATAACTTTATAACAAAATTTTCAATTACAAAACTATAACCTTCTTTATCCAAAATAGATACAGAGATCAAATTATGTGTAAATGACAATATATAAAATGTGTGATTTAATACAAGCTTGAACCATATATCAAGGTTCAAACAAACATCTCCAACAGAGATTACATCAACTTCTTTGTTATTACCTACCATTAGTTTTTCATCCTCCCTATTCAATTTTATCTTTTATATGAATCTATGCGTTATGAAAGCAACATGATTAGAGGTTCCACTATCTAGCCACCGGGAACTTGATTTGGTTATACTAAGATTAGACTTATGTATTATATAAGTCAAGGCATTACTTGATAGCTTTTGTCTTTTTTTCCAGGTTTTATATTTCTAGGCTTTCGGCTTTTAACACTTTAAACTCATGCTCTTTACAACATCCCCAAGACCTCTAATAACACTGGATTGACCAACACCTACATGTAGATAAAATTTAAGTGTCTTACCTTTAAATTTACAGCTATTACCTTTTCTTTCCCCTTGGTTGCTATTAAGTTTATCTTAGTTGTATTCTTCAGCTTCTCTTCTTCAACAACACAATAGATGATAAGTGCATTTATGTCTCAAGTTTCATTATGAGAATTGTATATGGTAACCAGAATACCAAACTCTGATAGAAGTGTATTCAAAGTTTGGTGAACTATACAAAGATTATAAATGTAAATATTTAACACCCTGAGCTTAGTCTGAAGGTGGACCATCCTAATTATATACTCCCTCACTTCCCATGCTCCTATATATCTCATTGAGTATAATTCCTTTAACAAGGTACCTATTTTAGCATTAGAAGACACCTTATATCTTTGTGAGGTGTTATTGAGGAAATCCCTTGCTATGTTCATTTATGGAAGTCCACTTGATAGATAGTCTAGTATGGATCTCTTTATAGTCAAATAACACATACTATTTAACCTTTCTCAAACTGCATATACTGCTTTCTTATCCTCTGAGTTGATAAATGTAGGTGCAAATGGCCTATCCTTGACCATGACAATGATTATATCTATTATCTCTGGCATAAATTTCTTATCTTACTTCCATCTCTTAAAATAGAAACCAATAAGAGTTTCAATTATAATACTGTTATTATTTACACAAAAGGTGACTGCAAATTGATAATATGATGATCAACACAAATATAAGATAGCATTAATACTCAAAGACAAAAAAATATCTGTACTGAGCATCTTATCAAACGTATCATGAAACACATATAGGTAGAATATATAATATATACGTATAAGACCTTTAAATAAAAATGATTAGAGTAGATGCATTTATGATTCTACCACCTGTTGGCGAATACATCACTTAAAGCAATGACTTTCCTCCATCTTTTGCAATTATGCACATCTCAAAAGTCTTATACAAGGCCAACACATGTAGGCAGAATAGCCAAACATAAGACCAGAGATGTCCCCAAACATGTAAGCAGAACAATTCAAATACTAACTTGAAAAGCCACTGTCGTAATTGCGTTCTTATTAATACCCAAATGGATCCACAAGTTCAAACGACATACCTTTATGTTATCTTTACATTCTTCGATATAGGCATAAAATATGTGATAATTTACCATTCATTAAATGTAAAATCCCCATACACATACTCACACAATATCAATAAACTTTATTTAAGAATTTATCATAAAGAAAATCTCAATCAGAGTGATAATCATGTGACACCAAACACCAAATACATCATATGAGATACCAAAACCACTTGTATCTCTTTTATTTCAAGTCAAATGCATGAAAATTCACTTAATCATGGCTTTAATAACCTTGTTTGATTTTTCTGAAGTTAAACCTTATTTATTATCAATGTAATAAATTTAAAAAAATTTAAAAACTCACTTTATAAATTCACAAGACCCTAAAAACTGACCCAAAATAACTTAAGGGACCATTTTGTGAATTTTGAAAATTTTGAGTTTTTTTTGTAGTGTGTTGACATCAACCTACATATGTAGATGGATGGCACGTGTCATGCACGTGCAAAGATTTATGCGTCTTTGAATGCATAAGGCATGTACATACCATGCACCAAACACGTGCCACCTCCATGGCTCATGGAACAAATGCGTAGTTATGCAAAAACTCGCCAACCCTCTTGAGCTCGTGTGTCCCACATGCTAGACACTCTTCCTATGCCTAGCTACTGTATGCACTAGTTGTTTGACGCTAAGCTTGTCCTAGAAGCATTAGGCTGGTTCTTTATGACACCTCTCTCCAATCGTCAAAGAAAAAGCTATTTTTGGCAACATTTTTCTGTGATTTTTCATCAGATTCTTGGATATTTCACTAAAACATCATCTCTAAGTATATTTTTGACATGTTCTTCCATGTGACACTTATTCAAAATTAATTTAAATAATAAATATGCAATTTATGTAAGCCAAAATAGATTAATTTTTTTGATTTTCTTAGGGAAATTTTCTAAAATCTTTGTTAAAATTCATACAATCATGGAATTGCTTTGATACCACGTGTTATTCATAACACGAACTTTAATATGACCCTAGGATCAACCATAAACTTATATTAATACTTGGTTGTCCCGTATCATTATTCTTTTTTCTCCTCTTTGCTGAAATATTTTCAACTTGTCTTTCAAGAGTTGATGTTTGAGGTTGGATAAAGGATTCATTTATGTCATGTAAACCATATTCAACTTCATATTCATCTTCACCACCTTCATTTATCTCACCTAGACCTTCTTACCTTTCCATTTCTTCAAGAATATCCGCAACAGTTGCACGATTTTTTCCATAAATTCCAATCAATTCACTATAGAAATGAAAGCTCTTCCTTCAAAATTTAGCAGCATCTTTGTGACTCTAACAAAATGAAAAAAAACATTAATAATTTGTATAAATGACAAGAAAGTAGTTAAAGAAAATACTTAAAACAAGTTAAAAGTTTAATACTTACACTTAAGTAAGAATCCTATATATGATCTTCAACAGTGACGATCTTCCTTTTGCTATCCCATCTAAATCCACTAATATCTTTCCTTACCATATTATATACAATGCTTCACTATTTCTTTATAGTCTTAATCTAAGACTCTATGTGAGGTCTAGCTTTTAAGTTTGAATGAGGGAGTTTTGTTGCTACCAATGTTTCTAATTCATTGAGATAGTCAGCTTTAAATCCAGTATCAACATTGTATGTTCCCACATTATGCACATTAACCATGTAGG
Source organism: Erythroxylum incrassatum (assembly GCA_026546855.1). Lineage (NCBI taxonomy): Eukaryota > Viridiplantae > Streptophyta > Magnoliopsida > Malpighiales > Erythroxylaceae > Erythroxylum > Erythroxylum incrassatum. The sequence goes on along the minus strand of JANVCL010000212.1, from coordinate 9,027,999 downwards.
AAACTAATACAACATCCTCTTCATAGTTCCACTTTCTTTTTGTTCCTTTTGAACTTTGAAAATCAGTAGTTCATGAGAAATTCCTCGACATACTTATCTAGCAAATTAAAGCAGTATTGACAAATAAAAAATAATCATCATAATAAAGGAAAAATAAAAACATTCATAAAATTTTTCATTTTATTAACATTAAGCATCAATAGCTTATGAGAACAATATAGTCTATAATAACAACGTACAACATAAACAACAAAGAGTATAACAACTTATAGAAACAATAATATAAAACCCCCTAACGCTCAAACATAATAAAACACCTAGAAAATGTTAATTTTTATTTTGCCTAGATGTTCGCCATTTATTGAACATTTTGCATGCCAATTCAATTCTCCAATTTGTTCAAGCATTAGTTGGGTAAATAGTAGTTTTAGAATCCTCCTCAACAACTGGATTTTTGTGAAAATTATCCCTTAAATCACTCTCTATAGGATCAAAACTCATCTCCTACCTAATAAAATTATGAAGCAAACAAAAGCTATAATAATTTGATTGTGTGTCTTTATTGGATAAAATGATGGACTCCTAAGAATATCCCTCCTAATTTTTAGTAACCCAAAACATCTCTCAATTACATTACGTGCAGTTGCATGTTTCATATTAAAAAATTCCTTTGGAGTTCTTGGCTGGTATCCTTGATGTTATTCATTCAAATGCTACCTTTGACCCCTAAAAGGTCCAAGGAAGCCCTCACAATTTGTATAACTTGCATTGACTAGGTAATAGCAATCTATATAAAAAACACTACATAAGTTATTTAATTTACATTATCTCATATACAAAATTTGAAGCAACCTTCTTATATCATATAGGAAAGCTTACCATAAGGCACTTTTAGTCCATGTCTCCTAGTAATTGCATCACGAAGAACTCAAACATTAGCTATTAACCCTTCCCAACCAAGAAGAACATAAACAAATTGTATGTAAGGTGTGTACACACCTAACATATTTGTTGCAATGCCGCCATTACGAGTTCGAAATCTAGGCTTATCTGTAATTGGCACATTAGCCTGATATATGTCCCATATAGAGCACATAAGCTATTCTACAATTCAAATGAAATAAACATTAACGAGGAACCTTAATCACATGCACTATATTTTCTTATAAAAGTAATAGGGTGATTATCTACCTTAAATCACGTCCACTGATGGTCTGAAGAGTTTGTTGGTATGGGCTCAGGTTTTCAATCCAAAAGATCTTGCAAATGCATCATGGCATTTAAAACATTATGAAAACATCAACTAATTGTGTCACCTGGCCTTATAAAATTTTTCCTAATAACTCAATTTTTAATATGATGAGCAATAATATGTAAGAAAATTGCTACTTGTTCATCAATAAGCATGTTTTTTGTTGACATTAATCCTTCTATACTTTCTAGCATTTCACATAGTTTTAAAAAAATACTTGCTTATTCATCCTAACCACTGAAATACATGACTTATCATGGTCATGCACAATTTGCCTCACATAATCTCTATTTGCATAAAAATTTAGAAAATAACTTGTAGCCCTTAGCTTATAACTATATAAAGAAGCCTCCGATGCCAACAAACTCAATAGTCAACTAACCAACAATATCTGCAACCATATAGTCAAGATAACCATAATATTTTTTTATTTTTTCGGCATTTCTACGCAAACTCAAATGATTCATGACTGTAAGAAATAAAATTTCTAATGTATTTACATAAAAGAGGGAATTATAGAATATTAAAACCAAAATCGCTTCCCAAAAAAATAGTTTAAATGAAACTCTAACTCAAATAACCCAACACCAACTTAAGGAAAAAGAATCACACGATAGAAAGAAAGGCAAAAGCAGAATAAACATAATGACCCTAGTGGCTAAGGATAAGGAAGTACATTTTTCTAGGCCTAGAAATGACCTTGGTTTTGCCATTTCATTAGTAAATAATAACTGACCAAAAAAATCTACCTTTGGAGCATATAGTATCATTAGTAGGACACTATCTAAACTGAGGACAAGACAAATAGCCCAAAAGATTATGGGATTTAAATTGAATCAAAATCCCTAGCCTTCAATGGGAAAAAGAAATTTGAATTTGTAGATGTACAACTACTTCAGTTCTTCGTTCAAACTGTTGCAATTTATTTCTATCAATTATTTAGTTTAATATTTCAATATGTCTACCCAGGTAGATACAACTCAATCCAAAAAAGAGAAGTCAAGAACATAGATCACAAACAACAATAGCTAGAGCTAGCAAAACACAAGTCCAATTTTCACAAGCACATGGAAAAATTGTACTACCTCAGCTAATTATTAACAAGCTATAAGATTATTCCACCCTTACATTTTATTCCAAACTGCATTTTTTCAATAACAAACACAGAGAACATATTATTGCAAGAAATTGATATTAAAATCCATCCTTCAAAGGTGAACCATTAATGCAGCATCCTAACATAGTTAAAAGTGCAATTAAGATAGACTAATAGTGTTAAAAGTGTAGTTAAGATGGGCTAACAGTTATACCATCTCCATCATCCAAAACACATATCAAAGTATTGACATTGGACGAGAAAAAGCGTACATCCAACCAGTTTTGGCTTTTCAGGATATGAAAATGGGTTGGATCCTATGACTATGATCATTAACCACAATTTTGAAACACACACCATTTTTGTGGCCCTTAAGGTAGTACAAGTGCTACTTCCACCACAGTAATGAAGATGAATTGGCATTACACATTAAAGGTGTCCTAAAGTCTTTAATAACAAAACAAAACTTTGTTAAAGCTCCAGATACTTAACTTTATATTGTGTATATGAATAAGTTCTCTAGTTTAAGGTCGTATATCAAACAAACCATTTCTAGTTTTTTTTTCATTTCCTTCATAAACAAATGCACAAAAGAGACCCGAAAATGCTTCTTTCCTTTCTTAAAATTATAATTATTTAAAACTTGGAGCCATTCACGAAACCTATCTACGCCAAAAAGTTTTATATCACCATTAGACCTAAGTCCAACATCAATATACCCCTTTAGAATTTTAGTAAACACAAAAAGCAATTCCTAAATATGCATCCATGGGAAAGAGAAAATCCATCAGAGTCAACAAACGTTTTTATGCAAGAGACTGTCAATAAAATGACAAAATTCTTAAGATAATGAGAACATATGTTACAATAGAGACAACTCCAGATTTATTTCAAGAAACACATCAAATGAGTCTAAATTCCAGAAATCGATCAAGTTAAAAGCAAATAAATTTCAAAAGACAAACTTGGTTAAGTTGGGTTTACAAGAAAAAATGAAATAAAATCAATTAGTGACGACAAATGTTGGGGAGAAAGGTTGTCTTTATCTAATCAACCACTACAAGGGACAGAGGGGTATACCGACGAAACATTTCAGACGGAAAATATTCCGTCTGAAAATACCGACGGTGTAGTCGGTGATATAAAAACCAATCGTCGTTACAAAATGACGTCGTTTTGTGTCGGGGGGAAACGTTAAAATATAACCAAAACGACGTTGTTTTGGACAAGGAAAATGATGTCGTTTTGGGAACAAGATTAAAAGCCCCCAAAACCTTCCCTCCCTCCCATTTTCGCGCGCGTCTTCTCCTCCCTGCTTCTCCATCGTCTGTCGCCACTGTCTCCCTTCCTTCGCCGCCGACTACTTACGTCGCCACTGTCTCCCAGCCATCATCACTGGCGTCGTCTGCATCAACAGTGGGTACCGATTGTGGTAAGAGTTGTTCTTGAAACCTTTCCTCTCCTTCCATGAGCTTTGGTGGTTTTGTGTGTGGTTAATGTTGAGTTATTTTTTGATTGTAAATATTAATTAGTGGTTGTTAATAATAGTTTTGTTTGAATGTTGGAGATTAATGGAGGAAATTTGGGATTTTGTGTTGAATAAGGTATGAAGAAATTTTTGCACACCAAGTGTTTGAAAAAATGCATATAAGTGTTTGTCTTGAATTGATCTTGAACTTTAATTATTGTAGGGTTTTTTGCAACAAGTTTAGAATATATGTATTGACATATTATAGTTGTTTATACGAAAATTATTATAGTAGTGTTATGATTGTTATACTTTTATCATTTTGAAATTGTAGTTTCAATTTTTTTAAAAATAAAATAAGCTTATAATGTTAATATGACTATGTATTCATAATGAATATGTAAAAGATAAGTTATTGTTTGTTTATTTTGTGTTCAAAATAAACAAGCAATATTACTTATAAGTATATTGTTATGTTATGTTATATTGTTATAATTAAGTGGAAAGTAATTAAGATGGATTATGTTTAGATTTGCATAATACATTTACTTTGTGTGGAAAGAAAGAAACAATATAACTTGTAATTATATTGTTATAAATTTTATATTGTTATAATTAAATGGATACAAATTAAGATCAATTATGTTTAAATATGAATAATACATTAAATTTGTGTGCAAATTTAAATTATTTCTTGAAATTATATTGTTATCATTTGCTATATTGTTATAATAAATTGGACACTAATTAATATCAATTTAATTGAAATATGAATAATAAATTTATTTTGTGTGAAAATAAACAAATTTACTTTTAATATTATGGTTATAATTTGTTATATTGTTATAATTAAATGGATACTAACTAAGAGCAATTTAATTTAAATATGAATAATAGATTTATTTTGTGTGAAAATAAACAAATTTACTTTTCATTTTATGGTTATAATTTGTTATGTTGTTATAATTAAATGGATACTAACTAAGATTAATTTAATTTAAATATGAATAATATATTTATTTTGTGTTTAAAAAAACTTACAATATTAATTATAATTATGTTGTTATTAATTTTTATATTGTTATAATTAAATGGATACTAATTAAGATCAATTTTGTTTAAATATGAATAATACTTTTATTTTCTGTTCAAATATAAATTATTACTTGTAATTCTATTGTTATGATATGTTATATTGTTATAATTAATTGGATACTAATTAATATCAATTGAATTGAAATATGAAAACTAAATTTATTTTTTGTGAAAATAAACAAATTTACTTTTATGTTTTTTGGTTATAATTTGTTATATTGTTATAATTAAATGGTGGTCTAACTAAGATCAATTTAATTTAAATATGAATAATAGATTTATTTTGTGTTAAAAAAACAAACAATATTACTTATAATTATGTTGTTATTAATTTCTATATTGTTATAATTAAATGGATACTAATTAAGATCAATTATGTTTAAATATGAATAATACTTTTATTTTGTTTCCAAATTTAAATTATAACTTGTAATTATATTGTTATGATTTGTTATATTGTTATAATTAATCGGATACTAATTAATATCAATTTAATTGAAATATGAATAATAAATTTATTTTTTGTGAAAATAAACAAATTTACGATTTAAATTTATGGTTATAATTGGTTATATTGTTATATCAAAATAGTGGTCTAACTAAGATCAATTTAAATTAAATATGAATAATAGATTTATTTTGTGTTCAAATAAACAAACAGTATTACTTTTAATTATGTTGTTATAAATTATTATATTGTTATAATTAAATGGATACTAATTACGATCAATTATGTGACTAATATGAATAATACATTAAATTTGTGTTCAAATTTAAATTATTACTTGTAATTATATTGTTATCATTTGTTATATTGTTATAATTAATGAGATACTAGTTAATATCAATTTAATTGAAAAATGAATAATACATTTATGTTGTGTGAAAATAAACAATATTACTTTTAATTAATTGGGTACATTTGTTTTGTCTTAAAAAAACAATCAATATTGCTTTGAATTATATTGTTATAATTTGTTATAGTGTTATAATTAATGGATACTAATGAAGATCTTCTAAGTTGAAATATGAATAATACATTTATTCAGTGTTGAAATAAACATACAACCTAACTTTTAATTATATTGTTATTATTTGTTATTGTGTTATAATCAAATGGATACGAATTCATGTCAAATTTGTTATATATATTGTTATTAATAAATGGATACTAATACAAATGGATTGAATTTAAATATGAATAAGGTGTGGATCTCCGGTTTGATGACGTTTTGAACGGAAGACGATGTGATTTGCCAAATTGATAGCGTTGACAAATCACATCGTCCCGAACATTCGTCAATGTTAGAATGCCATCCACAAAGTTTTTGGAGGAAATCTGCAACATTTCCTCCAAAAACTTTTGGTAGCCCGCATGTCCCAAACGAGCATGTCAAATTCCAAGACTATCAGTCTGGCTAGTTTTCTTCACATAAGCTTCTCCTGCTGATAAAAAATACAAAGATCCTTTCTTCTTGCCAGTAAGAAGATCATCAGCAGAAAAATTTTCCACATTCTCCAATACCTTTACATCATTAGGACTAAACAAAACATACTTTCCAGAATCAGTAATTTGAGGAATTGAAACTAGATTTTTAGTCAAACCTGGCACATGGTATACATCATTCAATTTTAAGCTTTTGGTTGCATCATCACCAGTTTCAATAATCACATCACCCTCTTTTACTACTGGATAAGTTGAATTATCTGTAGTAATGATGACTCGATCCCCACTATGATCTCGAACTTCAGAAAACAAAGAATCATCTTCGGTTACATGATGTGAACATCCAGAATCTACAATCCATTCCTCCTTTGTGATGTTGCTTGCATAGTTTACTACAACTTCAATGGTAAAGCATTGCTCCCAATTAGGCTCCTCATCATTTGTGCATGTTGTATTTGCTTTGTCAAGCTTCACATGACAATTCCTCCTGATGTGCCCAATTTTGTCACACCTGTAACATTTAATAGCTTTCTATTACCTTTCTCTCCAGTTGATTCTTTTTCTTTGTTTTTTTGCTTGGATTCTTCTTCTTTACTCTTATTCTTGTTCTTATTTTTCTTTCCATTCGAAAATAAAACAGCGTCAGAATCAGAATTCTTATGCATCTGCTTTGCCAGAGCTTCCTGATTAGAGAGTAGATTCTCTAATTCCGTTATAGAAGGTTCTTTTGCCCATCCTTGAATAGAAGTGACAAAAGGATTGTACTCCTTCAATCCATGAACGAGATACCGACGCAAACGTGCTTCACTAATTTTCTCATCCATGTCTATTTCTGAAATCTCAGTACAAATATTTTTAATTTTCAAAAAAATATTTGAAAATTAAAAATTCTCTAGAAATTGCAACTTTGTTGTGTTCTTCTTGGTAAACAACCTTTCGAGTGTATCCCAAACCTCTTTTGATGTGTTAAGATCCTGTACATGGTCAATGAACTCTTTACTTATTAATGTCCTCAAAGCAAAGAGAGCGGTTACTATTATACTTTTCAGTACTATATTAATATTTTCCAAAATGTATACAAGTCTTTTCTATTTTTCTATATCAAA
>JANVCL010000212.1:8979874-8990157 GCA_026546855.1 Erythroxylum incrassatum | reverse complement strand
CTCACGACCTGTTGACTTCTTGGCATGGTTGACTCCTTTGTGTTCCTACAATTAAATCACAATTTGCAGCATCAATTTTCCTTGGAAAAATTATAATGCAATTAGTATCAATTTGTAAGAATTTCACTAACAATTTGCAATTCATATGAACTAATAACACATAATCAATTTAAGCACAAAAATGAGCAATTAGGAGTCAAAAAGTGTTTTAACAATTATAAAAATGCAGCCAATTAATAATGTAAACTTGGGTTCAATCACTAGGTTGAAGATTGCAGCTTGATCGTTATAAGTACAAAGGACCCTAAGTTTACGTGGCGAGTGCAAAACATTAACGAAGGTAGAATCAAAATACGTTTGGACCATTCTTTGATTAATAAAGCTTAGCGAACTTTTTTCCTGAAAGATGAGATTGTTATCTTGCCCAAAACAGAAGGTGATCATCATCCTTTGATGATCTCAAGTGATTAACTTGAACACTAAAGATTGATCATTTCACTACAAAGCGGTTGCTTCATGACGTTTTCATATGGCTTTCAAGAATGCCTGGGGTACCCTTCTCTAATTGTGTGGTTGATGCAGCCAAGAATCTCAGAAATGAATTGTCTCATTAGAATTGAATATGTTTGTTTTCAAGAATGTCTTTTAAGAGAAAGCAAAAACCATGGCAAGAATTGTTGGAAACCTGATGGTGAGAATTCACTCAAACATAACAAGAACAATAATTTTAGGAGAAAAACACACTTATAATATCAACTTTTCTTCTAACTTGATACAATTTTTTCTCACCACTATCACTCTCAATTTCTCAAGTTTCCACACATCCTCAAATGACAATACCACCAACGTATATGTAGGACACTAGAGAGAGTCACAGTACAATGAACTCTCACATATATGCAAATATATTAATTAACATAGATTATCGAAATACATGAATCCTCTAAATACATGAATTCTCTAAATTCATGAATACAAACTTATAAATGAATGAATAATTAAACTCCTTCATGATTCATGTATGCTTGTGTCTATATAAGTCATGTTTAATTTCCAAAATCCCCTTTTAAACATGATTTTATGCAAATTCCAAGTAAAGCTATCATTCTACAAAACACATCAACTTTGAGAGGCTTGGTGAAGATATCCACAACTTGATCTTCTGTCTTCACATACTTCACATGGATCTCCCATTTTGAAATGCAATCTTGTATCAATATGCTTAGTCTGATCATGGAACATTGGATTTTTTGACAAAGCAATAGTCGACTTGTTATCCATATTGATCATTATTGCTTCCTTTCGCGTGATTCTCATTTCTTTCAAAAAATTTCTCAACCATATTGCGTGACAAGCACAAGATGTCGCAGTAACATATTCAGTTTCATATGTAGACAAGGTCACAATGGTTTTTTTTAAATTCTATGTAAAAGCATTATCACCCATAAAAAACACAAATCTATTTGTGCTTTTATGATCATCAACATCTCTAACCCAATCACTATCATAATAACCTTGAAGTTTATAATCTCCATCTCCACTACCTAAATAGAACATCCAATAGTCAAGTGTACCTTTGAGATAACGGAGAATTCTCTTAGCTACTGTCAAATGAGTAGCAGTTGGAAATTCCATAAAACGACTAAGTAGTCCAACACCAAAGAAAATATCTGGCCTTGTATAAGTTAGATATCTTAAACTCCTAATCAAACTCTTGAAATATGTTGGATTGATGGCTCACCTTCTTCATATTTTGATAACTTGAGTCCATTCTTGATAGGTGTTGCCACCTGTTGCCACCATTTTGGAATCAATCATCTTGAATTTCCAAAGTACTTATTTAGCATATTTTTCTTGATAAATGAAAATTTCTTCCTCCATTGGCCCCATTTCATTGCCAAGATAATATGACATTAACCCAATGTCTGTCATCTCGAATTCTTGAATCATTGCTTACTTAAATTCTTTGAACATGTTTGGATCATTTCTTGTAAAAGTCAAATCATTCACATACAAACAAACAAGCAAAATATCTCCATTTTTGTTCATTTTTGAGTAAAGAGCATATTCATATGGACACTTCATATAGCCATTCTTTTAGAAGTATTTGTCAATTATGCTATTCCACGCTCTTAGAGCATACTTTAATCCATACAAAGCCTTCACCAAATTTAAAAATTTGTCTTCTTGGCCATTCAAGTAGTCATTTATAAAAGCGAATTTGACATCCATTTGATAAATCCTCCATTTGTTTTGAGTAGCCAACGAAATAATCAATCTTATGGTCTCTAAGTGAACAATAGGAACAAACACCTCTTCATAGTCTGTACCTCAACATTGACTGTAGCCTTTTACAACTAATCTCGCTTTGTATCTCTCCACTTTTCCTTTAGCGGTCTTTTTAATCTTGAAAACTCATTTGACTCCAATGTTGTTCTTGTTAATTGCTTGAATTTCTTCATTCATCATTTTCACCCCTTTTTTTCCATACTAGCTTTTGCAAAATTAATTGGTTCACTATCTGCAAAGAGACAAAACAAGGTGAGAGTATTTACTTCCTTAGTTTCATCATAAATCTCTTTCAAACTTTTCCAACCACAGGTCTAGTGAAAGGACTTCCTTTCAAAGATGATGGAGGTGATTCATCATGATTGGGAGATGGTGGAGTTATAGGCTCATGAGGTGCTTCATTCTTGTCATTATCGCTTTCTTCAACAAAAGGAAAGAAAGCATAATCTTCTTCTTGATCTTTCCAATCCCATATAGCTTTTTCATAAAAACAACATCCCGCTCACAACAACTCTTCCGGTGCTTAGATTATAGAGTTTGCAACCTTTCAAACTTGAATCATAACATATAAAAACACATTTCTCACTTTTATCATCAAGCTTTAAACGGTTTTGTTCCAGCACATAAGCATATGCAATGCTCCAAAAAATCTTTAGATGAGCAAGACTAGGCTTCCATCCACTCCAAGCTTGTTGAGGAGTCACATTCCATAAACTCCTGGTAGGGAAAGAATTAGAAAGGTATACTGCAAATTTTACAGCTTCAGCCGATAATTATTTTGACATCTTCTTGGTCTTCAACATACTCTGCACCATATTTAGGATGGACCTATTTTTCCTTTCGATGACACCATTTTGTTGTGGTATCCATGCAACTGTAAGAGGTCTTTGAATTCCATTTTCATCACATAATTTATTGAATTCTTTTGAAGTAAATTGACCCCCTTTATCGGATCTCAAATTTATTATAAAATAACCACTTTCTTTTTCAACAAAAGCTTTAAATTTTTTAAATGCTCCAAACACCTTTGATTTTTCTTTTATAAAATAAACCCAAGTTTTTGGGATACAATCACAATAAACAGTAGAAATAATTATTCTTGCCATAAGAAATTAGTTTGATTGGTCCACAGAGATCTGTATGCATAAGCCGCAATGGATTCTTTGCTCTTGAAAAAGATTCTTTTGGAAAACTCTTTCTTGATTGTTTTCCAAAATTTCACCCTTTATAAAACTTATTTAGGTGCTTAATGTATGGTAATCCATTCACCATACTCTTTTTTGCCAACAATCTTAAGCCACCAAAATTCAGATGCCCAAACCTTAAATGCCAAGCCCATGATGTATCTTTCAAATAAGATTTTAGACATTTAGCAACATCAGTTTGAATGTTCAATAAAAACATTCAAATTTTTATCATTGGGACTTTGAAAATCAAGTTTTCATATTGGTCTCTAATTGAAAGACTATAATTATTCATGAAAATTTTATAGCCTTTCTCCAATAGTTGTCCCAAGCTTAAAATATTAATTTTCATATTTGGCACATAATAAACATTGGAAATGAATTAATGTTTTCCATTTTTTAAGCGAATTAGAATATACCTTTCCCTTTCATCATTGTTGCATCTCCAAAGATAATATTACCACTTACATATTCATCAAGCTCCAAGAACAATGATCTGCACCTACATATATGGTGCGCCACTATCAAGGTACTAAATATTTTTTTTTCACATGCTTCTTCAGCTTTACATGCCAAGAGCAAAGTTGGCTCGCTAGTTTTGTTCTCTTCCTCAACATAATTGACATTTTCTTCAACTTTATTTCTGCATTCCCATGAATAATGGTCAAACTTATGATAGTTATAACACTTAACATGGCTTTTCTCATACTTCTATCATAATTCTGTCTTCTAAATGGCCTTGAGTAACTTTGTCTTGCACAATCACGTGATGAATTATAACGTTGATTGCTACTGCCATCTTCATGTGTTTTTTAATCATAATTTCCTCCTCTTCCTCGTCCTCGTCCTCGTCCTTGAGAATTACCACATCCATGGCCTCTACCATGACCTCAACCTCGACCTCGATCTCGACCTCATTCATATTGACTTTTCTCTTAATTATCTCCCTTTCTTTCTAATTGTAGCTTTGTTTGCAATAGATGCTCCATGGAGTCTTTCTTCTTTCTCAAAAGTTTTTCTTTATGGGCTTGTAAAGAGCCCATACGTTGATCAACCAACGCCATACTGAAATCTTTTGATTCCTTAATAGCTACAACATTAAAATTGAATTTTTTATCTAGGGAATAAAGGATCTTTTCAACAACTTGGCTATCATTCACATTCTCACCATATCTCTTCATGTCGTTTACAACTTTTAAAACTCATGTGAAATAATCCGTAACTAACTCATATTCATTTATATGTAAAGATTCATATTCACCTCTCAATGTTTGAAGTTGTACTTGATTAACCCCTTTGAAAGTGTTCTCCAAGATTTGCTATGCTTGTTTAGTAGTGGTTGCTTCAAAAATCTTCCAAACGTTCCATCATCAATTGCTTGATGGATTATGGTGAGAGCCTTTTGATCCTTCTTCCTTGAATTACTCAAAACATCTTTTTGTATTTGAGTCAAAGAAGCTTCATTTTCTGGTTTTGTGTATCCTTTGCCAACTATCTCCCATACATCTTGAGAGCCAAGTAAAGCTTTGATGCGAATACACCAAGTGCTATAATTTTCTTTAGTGAGACAAGTTGGTTGAAAAGGGACAAGATTGTTGTTGGCCATTTTTTGGCCCAACTCTCTAGAACTATAGCTCTGATACCACTTTGTTGGAAACTTGGTGGTGAGAATTCACTCAAACATAATAAGAACAATAATTTTAGGAGAAGAACACACTTATATTAGCTTTTCTTCAAACTTGATATAATTTGTTTCTTACCACTGTCACTCTCAATTTCTAAAGTTTCCACACATCCTTAAATGACAATACCACCAAGGTATATATAGGACACTAGAGAGAGTCACAATAGAATGAACTCTTATATACATGCAACATATTAATTAACATAGATTATCCAAATACATGAATCCTCTAAATACATGAATTCACTAAATTCATTAGTGCAAACTTTTATATGAATGTATAATTAAACTCCTTCATGGTTCATGTATGCTTGTGCCTATATAAGCCATATTTAATTTCCAATAAGAATTGCGAGCATCCAAAAAATAGATAATCTAAGTGATGGGCTTTGAAATCCTGAGCAACATCTAATTGCCTATTTTGATCACTTATTAAGAAGTGAAGAAATTATTTGGTTTCAAAAATCAAAGGTAAATTAGCTAACAGTGGGGATCGGAACACAAAATTTTATCATACCACTACCCTTATCCAACAACGTGGAATTCATATTCAACTACTAAAGATTAATAGTGAGGAGTGGTGCTCAGATCATATTATCCTTTAATAGAAGAGAATGAAACATTTTATAAATACATACAAGCTTGAAGCCAACTACAGTGAACCTATGCCAAGACAGATCAAACACTACCTGATGAGGATAAAAGAAGTTTGACAACCTAATTTAACCTTTTGAAGTTAGACATGCCCTTTTTGATATGGATCCTCATAAAGTGTGGGTCATAATGAAATTCAACTAATCTTTTTTTAAAAAAAGTGGGAAATATTACGTATCATTTTATTGACTTGATAAAAAATGCTTTTGAGAAAGGAAAATTCCTTTTGGACTTTAATATGTCTTATACCACTTTCGTCCCAAAAGTTGATCTCCCTGAGTATATTCATCAATTTAGACCTATAACACTTTCTAACATAGCCTACTAGATCATCATGAAGTGCATTTTCAAGTGCATCTTGCCTGTCTTTGAAGACCTAATAAGACCTTCTCAAATTGCAATACTGTTGATAATATTCTTCTCACACAGGAAGTAATGGCTCAAGTTGCCTCAAAGTCAATCTTGAAAAGGCCTATAATAAAATCCATTGGTCTTTTGTTATATGTGTTCTTTTGGATTTCAATTTTTCTATTGACCTCATAAATCTAATTATGTTCTACATGCTCTGGCATGGAATTATAAGTGAAGAATTCAAACATAAGAGAGGACTTCGTCAAAGATGACTCCTCAACCCTTATCTCATTGTGTTATGCATCAAAAAGTTGGCAGTTGACATTGCTAGCCTTATTAGAACAAAAATTTGGAAACCTTTTACGCTTACTAGGTTAGGACTACCCATTTCCATTTCTTTTATACTAATGATATGTGGAGACAACAACCACCAAGTAAGGCTCATCAAGGATACACTCAAAAGGATTTGTGAAGATTCAAGTGATATCATTAGTCTCCAAAAGTCTAAACTCTTTTTCTCTAAGAATGTGGCCTCCCACAATCATAAATGCATTATAAGTATCCCACAAATCCCAATGATAGAAGATCTTGGTAGATACCTTGGAGTGTCCATTCTGCACTATGAGAAATCCAAAACTATTTTCAAGAGCCTCATCGATAAAATAAAGAACAAATTCCAATAATGGAAAGCCAATAACTTAAACCTAGCTAGAAGGATCACCATAGCCAAGTTGGTTCTTTGCGTTATTCCCACTTATTCGATTGAAACAATTTATATTCTTGTAAGCACTAGTAATGAAATTGTCAAGGCGCTATGAAACTTCATTTGAAATAGCTTTCATGATGCAAAGAATCTACATCTTGTTAAATAGGAGATGATATGTTCACCAAAGGGATGGTGGACTCAAAATTCGCTGTATGAGATATTTAAATGATGCTCTTATTATAAAACTTAGTTGGCAAATTGTTCAAGGTAGACCTCAACCATGGATCAAGACTCTAAGAGAAAAGTAATATGAAAGAATCGTCAATCCTTGTTTGCCTAAGAAAAACAATTTTATGATATAATATCAGTACAACATAAATAAATAGCTATCATAACCCACTACCATCATCATACATGCAATCAACCATACGTACACACTATCTAGTCCACTGTATATTGTCATTTTCTTATTTTTTAGACCAAGTAGAGCAACGAATAAAATTATTTATAGTAGTTATTGTGATCTCCTCCTCATAGAGTATATTCCAAAGTCTATTGTAACAAGTGGGCCTAAGATCATGAGAGAGTCTTGTAATAACTAAGTAGAAATTTACCAGAAAAATATAATATATAAGTAAGAGAAGAATAGCAAGAGAAAACGAAAGAAATTTATCAAAACTTATCTTTTTCTTTATTGCTCTTCACCTTTATTGTGTTTCCTTTTTTCTTCCTTTACTCCATTTTCTTTCTGCTCTCTCACTCTTTCTCTCTCTAAACCCTTTTCTATGTGAGATCTTGTCTTTATTACTAGTTATGCTTCGCCACTCAGTGGTGTGTAGAATCTGTGGAGGCAAATATTCTCATCATTATGGCATCATCAGAGCCCTAAATCTAAGAAGGAAAATGGCGACTCAATCGAGATTGGAGAAATGTGGGCAGTGGAATGGTTACTTATTGGACCCCACTTCCGGAGCTTAACATTCAGAGTCATAAAATGTGATCTTCATAATCAAACTGTTGTCTGCAACTTCAGAGCAGATTTTGGTAACCTTTAAACTCAAATTTCAAATTTGACTTATTCAGAAAAGTTTTAGCTCTATGTCTCTAGTTTATTAAGAATTAAGAATCATCTCATTCGGAGCTCTACAGACAAAGATATGATTAAAATATCGAAGTATGTTCAGTAAAATCCCTAATTCATACTCTTCCATCCGATACTCTTACTTTGATGTAATTAGTCTTTTTCAATTCAACACCAAAGGCTATCAATTTTTGTGGAGAGATAGAAAAATATGTCAGGAATCTATTTGTTTAAGAATCAGGTCATTTGGAGGTCAGACGACAAAGTTATGGCCAAAAGAGTCAAACATGTTTAGAGCTGAAAAACCCTTTAGGTGCACTCACAAGGAACAAAATTGCGGTTGTAAGGATTGGGGGCGCTCATAAGGAAGGCAGATCGCAAGGATGGTGGTACGCTCGCAAGGAAGGCAGGTGTGATCGTAAGGAAATCGAGGTGCAATGATGACCAAAGCTGTCCCGTTTATATAAATATCATATGCAACATCACTAACTTCAAATGAACATAACTTTCAACTCCAATATCCAAAAATCGCATACTATATATCGTTGGAAAGCTAAGAAGATAAGCTATAAATTTCATGAAGACCTAAAAAGACATTTTGCCTCCAAGAGCGTCAAAATTTTCAATCAACATAGCTGTCCTGTATGTCCACCCTATGTAGCATCACAAACTTCTAATGCTTATATCTTTCAAGTCCGATATCCAAAAATTTCATACTATATAGCGTTGGAAAGCTAGGAAGATACCTACAACTTCCTAATGACAACTTTGTCTAATTCAGCCTAGATTAATCCAAATTTTCCCTTAAAGTCAGAGCACACATTTTTCCCTTATGAAAAATTGGAAAGTGCAATGTAGAAACTTGGAAGGTCATAATTCCAAAACACAATCATATTTCATTAATGAATCCAAAAAGAGTTTGAGCCTAGCTTTAATTACATATCAACACACATCAATAACTTAATACAAATACAAATGGATGCTTAATGTTTTATATACTTATAAATCTATCCAAAAGTCTAATCACTAACTTAGTTACAAAAGTCTCTAACTATCTTGGAGTTTTCGATGCCTTGCAAGGACTGCTAACCTTCTTGTTCTGCACCTAAGGAGGGAATAGTGGGGTGAGCTACATAGTTCAGTGACTAATATATTTATAGTCATTAGTAACGAGCCACATATTCAAGCATATGTACAAGTATGTCTTGCAATTCAATACTCAACAATTCAAACCCACAACTCATAATTAACAAGATGTCATCAACTAGAACCTATCATGTGATTATCCATTAAAGCATAACACTCAATTACGCATCATACTCAACAAATCAATGATGAAATGCACAACAAATGGCTCGAGAGTTCTGTGGAACGAAACGGAGAAATCGAAGTTTACACCATGAACAAAACAATTCCAGATTCTCAGGATCTCGTGTCCTCAATCGGGCAGCCTAGAGAAGGCTATAGGTCAACATGCACGTGACTAACGAAACGGGTTCCTCTCCTACCTAATCGCAAGCAAATTTATGCTCAATTCAATCAATCACAAATTCATATTCTCATGTTTCTTTTACTTTTTCTTCTTTTCATTTATCCAAATTGTTATGACACATTCCAAGGCATAACATGGTCTGGAGCACAATTCAATCATATCAAAATGTCATACCTGCTTCAATGCATAATATAAAACACATCATATATCATTTTCCATATCACAGCAATTCACAATTTGGCAATTTAACACACAATATACAAGCAAGACAAATTTTCCATATTACACAACCACTATAAATATATTACTTAGTTAATTGACTTACAAAAATACAAGTTAAGCTTGCCTTTCCTCTTGCTCTTGAATCGGGTTCGCTTGGTTTCCTATAACAAACCAATTTTCTCATTCAATCCACATTCACATGTAATTTTCATAAAACTTCACAAATCAAGATGCCAAAATTGAACTCAAACCTAACCTACCCATGTCCATCTAGGCTAGGAAAACCAAAATCCTAGCTTAGGAATCCAAAATCAAAATGGTTTCATCTTTCTCTTCTTTCTTCCTTCATTCTTAACGCAAACCCTAGTCTCTATTTAATCCCTTTTTGAACCTAGCAATAGGAAAGATGAAAACTTACCTATAACAAGTTGATTTCCTCTTCTTTTCCTTCTCTTATACTTTTCACTTTTTCTTTTTTCCCTCTCTTTGGTCTTTCTTCTCTTTTACCACTCTTCTCTCTTCTTCTTCTAATTCAAGAACATTTTAAATGGTCTTTCTCCATTTTACCTTTCATTTACCTTGTCCTTCCCATTTTGCCCCTTCTTTCATTTAATCCATCT
>JANVCL010000212.1:8967928-8979774 GCA_026546855.1 Erythroxylum incrassatum | reverse complement strand
GTGGTATCAAAGCAAGAGTTTTAAGGAATCATGTCTATGGTTGTGTTTTTCGGATTAAGAGGTTGGGTCTCGGTAACGGGATCCAACATTAATGGCATTGCCTATTCTCTTACACTCATATATAATTACAATGTTAAATGACTTTCCATTCGTATACCTCAACAATATATGGAAAAGCCAACAAAAACTATCAGTGGTCTCACTACCTAAGGATTCACTATCAAGCAATATAAAATGTTTGTGATAGTTTATGGTAATAAATAAAGCAAATAGACTTCAATATTTGTTCATGACATAACTGGTATCAAACATAACCATATCACCAAATTTCATATATGCTACTCCAGTTCTCGTATTTGTCCAAAAAGCATTCTTCATCCTTCCTTCCTCATCACAATCAATTATGTATAAAATTCTACTATCCTTCTCTTTTATTCTAATAATCATCTTCTATGCCACTTTTATGTCTCCTTCCTCCAACATCACTATTCTCAACCTGTCTATATGATTAAGATAATTCTTTCGTAAATATGTCATATTTTTATACCCACGTGCGGCTACAATACTAGGGTGTGCATTTGAACATGGTATACTTTCATAATTTTTTTTAATTTCTAGCCTTCTTTCACTAATTCTAGGTTGCATTCTATTCAACCCTCGTAATTTATGCAGTTGGCCTTGATGACACACAAATATTTCGATTTTAAAATCTTCATTATCATCTTTCTTTCCTACTTTATAGTAATAATAAACTCTTGTAACCTACATATTTTAGTTTAAATAAAAATTATTTTTAAATTTTCAAACTTTATTCCAATTGTAGTTTCCATCTATGCCCAATTTCCTCTTTAGCACTACGTATGGTGGTTATATATAAAGAACTATTCTCAGTCTTTATTTCATCTCCACTACACTATCGTGTTATATCACAAATATCATATTATTATTTATAAAATACTACTGCATTACATGAAGTATACCACTAGATGAGAATAGATACCGATATATATTAGATATTTACAAGTACATATAGCAAAATATACTATAAATCAAATGGACTAAAATTTCAGTGCTAAACAAAGACACTTGATGTTCTTTTCAAACTTTTCTTCTCTCCTCCAGTTTTCAGTCTAAACAATATAAGCCAAGTTCGGATGATGTTAATCACAAAATTTTATTTTACAATTTATAAACAATGTACAACAAAAGCCTTTAAAACTCTGCATCAAATTTATCAAAACAATATTATCACTTCAAACTCTTATATATTTATATGCATCTTTTAAAATTTATTGTACAAAATTATTACAACTAATGTAGACATTTTTTGTATTAGAATAACAATTATAATTCATGATTTTGACCTAAAAAAATTGACAGCGAATCTTACTCCCGCTACAATATTATGGTTGGTTGATACCACACTTACGTGCTTGCACGGTAGATAACACAAAAGCAATAGCCAATAACATATGAAAATAGCCAAATACACAAAAATACTCACAAACTTGTGCCGCATATCAAAGGTGAAAGTTCACGGTTTCAAACTTCAAAAAATTGACAAATGTGGTAGGAGAAAGGTAATATCATAATTTTTATTATTTTTTAATTTTAACTGACAAGTGATAACTACGGATAGTCACCACCTACGAGTCGTAAAATATTTTTATTATTCAAATAATAAAAAAATTTCCAAGAAATTGACAACACTTTTAAAAAGAAAAGAGGATCATATTTCATAGCACTTTTAAGAAGCCAACACTAAAAGAGAACATAATACTAGATGCTAAAACAAAAGGAAAAATGCAAATCCACCTATAATTGTATAAGAACAAAATCTAAAGCAACTATATGATGTAATCTATTCTTTTAACACATCTTAATTGGTTAATAGAAAGTGCTAGCCCAATTCCAACGGCCTCCTTTAGTGGAAGTCATTGTCAATTACACTCTGAAATGCTCTCCCTTCTGTTCTCACGGAGGAAAACTAGCTGGGAGGAAACTCTATTAATCGGTGCGTAGTTGAAATAAGCTGTGGCCAAAATTATATGTCATTCCTGTTAAAAAGACTTGACCCATTTAAAAAACATGGGTCACTTGTAAGCTATTTATTAGGAGTAAAGATCTTCTATTTAATATTATGGTGTCTTATTGTGTGCAATAAATCTTAGCCATTTATTTATATGGGACTCGCGTGGAGTTCGCAAAATAAATGACTGAAATTTCATGAGATAGAATAAGACAGAGTAAAACTGGACATAGGATCTGTGCTCATTTATTAGACCAACAAGGGCTCCCTTTTCATCGATTCCTTTTGGATGCACAATAATTAAGTTGGCTATTGACGTGAGAAAAAGGCAAGGTAAAACGTGCTCACTAGTCCTAAATATTACGTATTTAGTGAATTTACATGTTAGTGAATATAGAGCTCAGATCTTCTGTATAATATTATGGTATCTTATTGTGTCCAATAAATCTCAGTTATTTATTTATGTGGGATCCGCATGAAGTTCGCTAAGTCCTATAAAATAAATGGCTGAGATTTTATGAGATAAAATAAGACAGAGTAATACTGAACAGAAAATCGGATTTCTTGAATATAATTCAGTTAGTGGCATGTGCAAAACTTGGAACTCTGGAACAAGACTTATTACTATTTCAACAATGATTTCATTTAAGTGCTTCGAATACAACACACCACCTGAATGCGACGACAACGATTAGAAAAGACAACGGCTTAGGCCCTAAAGCTCCTGATGAACGACGAACTTTTGGTAAGCTCACGGAGAGGCTTATCAGTGAATCTAATCAAATTATAGGCGAAACCTCCAAAAATGGTACCGATGAATGGCCCAACCATATAAACCCAAATTCCTTTGAAATTTTGCATTATAATGGCAGGGCCTAATGACCTTGCAGGGTTCATAGATGCCCCAGAAACTGGCCTGTCAAAGCACACAACGGCTTGTGAATTCCACGCTTGAGATATACAATTATGACGGAAGAAGGAAATTACCCCGCAACGAAGACGTTTAACATTATAGTCATCCCAACGGCAATTCCTGCTAATTCTCCAATCTGCAAGCATTCAACATTAACACATCCCAGCACTTCTCTATAAACAAAACAAAGATTAAAAATCAACTGACCGCTCTGTTATCAGTGGCAACACCGGAGATGACAAACATTAAGAGGAAGGAGATGATTATTTCCATGACGAAAGATCGAACGTCAGGTCCTACAGGCACTGTACCAAAAAATGCGTCATGAGGAACTTTGAAGATTAGGCACAAGGTCCCGCTTGCCATAGTTGATCCAAATACCTGAGCTACAATGTACATAGGTACCTGCAAGCTACCAATTTTAATAAATTCTACATCGAATATCTTCATAAAATGAGTGAGGGTGAGAATGTTGAAAGTTTGTCCGAGCAAGCACCTGCCTGCTTATATGGAAAACGTCGAAAGAGCGCGAAAGTAACAGTCACAGCTGGGTTGAAATGTGCACCAGAGATATGTCCAATAGAGTAAACCATAACCATAACAATCAGACCCCATACTACACAAATTCCAGGAAATGTTACAGAACCATATAGCTTGTTTACTAAAACGGAACCGCAGCCAGAGAATATCACGAAATATGTCCCTATGATCTCCGCTATTATCTGTCATGCAGACAAAGAAGACGAACTTCATTTTTACGATGGTGTGTTTAAAGTTAAACAAAGTCGCGAGCTCAGACGTTCCTAACTAGAATTGTATTAGAGGAAATAATTGGACAAGGGAAAATAGCTCAATTGTGCAAGTCCTTTAGCGAGTATATTAGGTTTATGTAAGTTCCAACAGAATTAACAAAAAGAGGCTGCAGTTAAAGAAAATTTACTTTCTGAACAAGTTCAACTGTTTTAGAAGATGAGGACAGGTTATCAGAGGGCTTATTTTGGCTCCATACTTTAGCGCTCCTTTGCCCTTCTTCTAACTTCACCACTTCATCCTCGCCCGACATGATGCCTAGTGATCGTTGATGATTGAGTGATACAGAGAGATGTTCTATATGTTTGATGTGTGAAGAAAAATTATTGAGGTTGTCAAGGTTGATTTGCTTTTAGAATGAAGCTGAGGATTGGTAGTTTCACAATTTTAGAGATTACTTGGTCGAGGAAAGGGTCTATGTTTGTTCAGAAACTAACTAGTGAACAAATTTTGTATTAACTGTGAATTGGTGCCCAAGTCAAATGACACATTAGTTATTTTCTGTTAAATTAGCACGTCGATCATTATCCTTTCCGGTAAAAAATGCCATATGTTTTCTTCTGCGTAGTCTTAGCAAATAGCGAACACCTGGATTTCTGTTCAATTGTCATCTACATATTTTAAGACAAATTTACATCTCTTATGCCAGCCTATTGTCGTCAAATCTACAAAGTCCGCTTCAAAACAACGTCGGACAGACTATATTAACTGGAAGCTAAGAGCCCCCCAAAAAAGGATACAGAAAAGGGCAAGAAAACTAAAAATCCTCTAGCTATACATATAGACTAAGAGACCAATCACAATTATATTGTACCATTAATTCATTTATCTAATACTAGAATTGCCGTTTTATATATTAAATAATTAATAGTTTTAGCATGATCTGATTATAAAAATTTATGTTCATAAAGTCAAATACAAAACACATTTTTTTATTCAAATTTTTTATATATTATATAATATAAAAATTAACATTCCCTTTCGTATGACTATGAATTGAAGTATAATAATTAATTTGCTTGTAAGAAGACAGTAATTCATGCCCTTGTCTCAATCATTAATGTAGCAAGCATCATCAATATTATTGGCAAAATAACTCAACTCGTATCTATGAATGTTGGCATAATGACTATGGAATGATATGCTTGCATTGACAAGAAGAATATAAATTATATTCACGCGTGTTAAATGACAGTATCCTACCTCTAATATCATATGAACCATATCTTATAAAGATATAAAATAAAGAGAAAAAAAGAAGATTTATGTGTTTATAACAATTTACTTATACAAACTCAACATAAAACTCGTACATCAGTCTCATCAAATTTCGCTGTAGGTCACATAATGCATTAGGTTAGTAATTATAAAAATCTGTTCACATGATGGAAGGATACCCTTCATTAATATTCATAGACATAATTAATACCAATAAACATAAGTATAAATATTATCAAAAATTCCTAACAAATATCTTTAGATATTTTTATCAGGATTACGTACTTTTTGTGTTATTTTCATGATTAATTGTTAATTATGTCAGTTTATATCCTTACAACCAATCTTTTGGTTACAATTGATGGATGAAATTATTTTATTTTTATGTGTTTTGTTAATTATAATTAGTACTTAACATTAAAGATAAAATTTCTAAAATAATTACTATACAATTGAAATTATGATGATAGTAGAATTATAAAATTAAAATTGTATTTATGTATTATTCTTAGTTATAGTTTCATCAAACTAGATGTTAATGGAAAAGTAAAACTAGAACAAATTATGTTTCTTTCTTATGAACAAGTAATTGATCTTATAAATTAAAATTTGGAGATATTTAAAAAAACATGTGGCTACTTATTAGAGAATAAATTTACTAATTTAACTCGATTATGAGGACTCCAAAAGAAACGTTATTTGTGTGTTCTGTGAATTTTCTCATTATCATAGTTATATAGTTTATCCTTAGACTTGAGATATACCAAAGCATCTTAAGTGAGAATTATTATGTGCTAATATTAATTATATTTTATTTAAGGTAGCTTACTCAACAATACTTAGATATAATGTGAACTATATAGAAATAGTTAAATCAACAAAGAATTCATCACCCTTAAAATAATTAAGGAGAATATTATAATTTTCTTTATTAGTAATGATTTTAAAAAATTCTCTAACCATAGTGAATTAAGATTTGAAAAGATTATTTTTCAAATATTAATTATAAATAAATTACAAATTAGTCAGAACAAACATGATTGGATTTAAATAAAATAGATACTAATTTCACGTTCTATGTCTAATTAAAATATTAATAACAAAAGGATTGAACTATACGTTATAACAATATATGGATAGGTTACAACTATAATCTCTCTTGATGCTTTTCTTTTAAATGAACAGTCACTTCCATACCTACATAGTAACTTTCCATTTCAAACGTGTTCTAGCTGAGGGTTGGTAACTTCCCCCCTTTAGGAAGTTACATGTAAGGCCCCTAGAGAGGTTCCTCTCCTAACGATATGGCTCAGCTCAATTGCCCTACTCTTCTAGAGTCACTGAATGTTAATTTCCTTAGTAAATAAAAGGTTAAGGGCATGAATGAAACTGGAAATTCCTAGAGCAATATGGTCTCTACAGACTTGCTCAGGATAAGCCCAAGTATTTTTCTTCTACCACAATAGATGGCATTGTATCCTCACTACTTGAACTGCTATAAGAAGGGCTCAAGCTCTAGAGCAAAACCTATATGGGCTTCCTTGTTAGCAAGAGACTTACTTTCCCCTTCATGCACAATTAGGCATTAGCTAGGTGGGGAAACAAAGTTCTTGACAAAATCCTTCTCACCGATGATGGCACATTTTTATTCAAATTCACAGACTGTGATAGTATGAATAAAATAGTGTTAAGTCAAAATGACTTCACGTCTAACAATTTTGGTGAAAATCAAATAATAATAATATTAAAAATTGATGAACCGTTTTGGTAAGACGGAAGACGGAAGAAACTAAGACAGAAGCAGAAGCAAAAGTGAGAAGGAAGAAACTAAGACGGAAGCAGAAGCAAAAGTGGGAAGGAAGAAACTAAGATGGAAGCAGAAGCAAAACTAAGACGAAAGAAACTAAGAAGGAAGCAGAAGCAAAAGTAAGACAGAAGTAATACGAAGATGAAGACCCGATACTACGTCGGACGGTTAATTAGTTTAAGTTAAGTGCAGAACTCAACTGAATAATTGTTTCTACAAAGATTAAGAAAGAAGCAGTTATCAAGAAACTGTTGAATACGAAGGCTATAAATACAAGTCGGAGTCGAAGACTAAAAAAGTTAGTGAATTCAGTTAGTGATTTTGAGTTAGCAATTTAAGATAGTGATCTTAAAGTTTTAGCAAGCACTGTATTTGTTGTGCGAAAAATTAGAGTTATCATTACTGTAACAAAACTCGCAATATCTTTCTTGTAAGAGAGAAGAAAAGCTGAGAGCCTGAAGAGGCTAAGTGAGAAAAATAATACTTGGCGTAAGAGACCTGAAAAGGATTTGTAGAGAAAGAATACTTGTACAGTTTGAGAAGAATAGTGAAATCTCAGAAAGGATTCTAAGGACTGGACGTAGCCCACAGTTTGGGGTGAACCAGGATAAAATCGTTGTGTCAACTCTCTAACTCTCAACTTTTAATTTCTACTGTTTTATACAAGTATATAGAAGTTAATTGCAACACATTCTGATTTTTACTTAATAAACTTTGAAAAAGCAAGTTTTCAATGAAACATAAAAGGGGATTGTATTCATGAAAAAGGATACACAATTCAACCCCCCTTCTAATGCATTTTGTATATTAAACGTAAAGTCTACACTAACGCGTGATTTACTTCAATTGGTATCAAAGTGTGGTGTCCAAGAACCATCGTTACAAAGTAAGCATAAAGATATATGGCAGCATCACATGTTTATATAACTGAAGGCACCTCTGTCGCTAGACTTATTGCATTCAATGGTGAAGATTATCATTACTGGAAAGACAGGACGCAGCTCCTCATTGAATTTACACATATTGACCTTTAGGAGATTATCTAGAATGGATCGTATATACCGGTGGATGATGAAGGAAATGTCATTCCACGTACCAGATGGTCAGCTGATCAAAAAGTAAGATTCCAACTAAATTCAAAGGCCAAGTTCTTTCTAAGTTGTGCCCTAAGCATAAGTGAATACGATAAAGTTCATAAATGCAACACTGCGAAGGAGATGTGGGATACTCTATCCATCGCACATGAAGTCACCAATCAAGTGAAGGAATCTAAGATAAGCATTCTTGTACACCAGTATGAGCTGTTCAAAATGAAGGAAGATGAGTCTATCGATCAGATGTTTGGACGATTTCAAACTATCATCAATGGACTTAAAGCTTTTGGGAGAATCTACGATAATCAAGATCATGTTCGAAAGAATCTCAGGAGCCTACCGAAAAGATGGAGACCGAAGGTCACCGCGGTACAAGAAGCTAAGGACTTGAGCGTATTAAAGCTTGATGAATTACTTGGTTCCTTGAAGAAACATAAAGTGGAGCTCGATGCAGAAGATAAACCCAAACGGGATAAATCTATAACATTGAAGGCTGGACAAAAGAATCATAAGATTCAGAAAAAAGAGAAGTTCATCATCAAAAGCATTAAAGATCAAAGAAGTCAAGAATGACGACACCACTGAATCTGAACAAGATTCGAGCAAAGAAGATGATGAATTATCTTTTATCTCGAGAAAGATCAGATATGTGGAAGAAGAAAGCAAGAGGAAACAAAGTTTTCTTTCAAGAAGAATGGCAAAGATGAAGGTAAGAATGAGAAAACATCTGTCATTTGCTACGAATGCAATAAACCTAGACACTACAAGTCTGAAACCAAAGAAAAATAGAGAAAATAAGAAGAGCATGATGGCAACATAGGAAGATTTGGATTCGTCTAAATTTGATATTGATTCAAAGGCATCAGTTTAAGCAAACATTTGCTTGGTTGCCGAAAGAGAAAGTGACGAGGAGGTAACCTCTAATTTTAATGAATTACAAGGTGCATATTCAGAATTATTAGAAGATTCTCATGCAATACTAAGCAGTATAGATTGTTAAAGAAAAAGTTTATAGAAATCTTGAAGAACACGCAAGTGTTAGAGAGAGAAAACGTCTGCTTGAAGAAACAAGTAGACAAGATGAAGAAAAAGGTAGCTATAAATAGATCTAAGGAAATCAGTCAGCTGAAACAAAGAATTAATAACCTTTCAGCAGATCTATCAACATTCACTGAGAGTACAAAAAAGATGAATGACATGCTAGGAAGATACAGACACCCTAATGATAAGATTGGTTTAGGGTTTATTAAAAACAATACTCAGTACAAAAAGAATTTCGTCCTGTATAGGAAGAAAACTCGTCAGTCGTCTTATTATCATTCCATAAATCATTATAAGATTAACCCCAAAGGACCCAAGAAAATCTAGGTACTTAAGAAAAATATAATATCTACTGCAGATCTCCTTCCTTGGAAAAAGAAACTAGAACCAATGATATTTAGACAGTGGATGCTCGCGACATATGACGGGAAGAAGGTCTATGTTCCTAGATCTTCAAAATAAGAAGGGAGGATCGGTAACTTTTGGAGACAACCAGCAGGGCAAAATAATTGGATTCGGTAAAATCAATAAAGATTCTTTTGCGTCTAGTTGATGGTTTAAAACACAATTTGATTAGTGTCAGTCAATTATGTGATTCTGGTTTTGAAGTATCCTTTAATTAAAATTCTTGTGTAGTCAAAAATAAGGACGGATCTATAGTCTTTTTTGCCAAAAGACGAAACAATCTTTATAAAATCAATTTAGAAGATTTACAAAATCAAAATATTTCTTGTTTTATATCAACAGATGAAGAAAAAACTGATTTGGCATAAAAAGCTAAGTCATGTTAGTTTTAAACATATTTCCAAGTTGATTAAACATGATTTGGAAAGAGGATTACCAAAAATAAATTTTAATAAGGATCTTTTTTGTGAAAGTTTTCATAAAGGAAAACAGGTTAAAACATCTTTTTCTTCTAAAAAATTGTAACTTCATCTAGACCTCTAGAGTTGTTACATATGGATTTATTTGGTCCAACTAGCATATTGAGTCTTGGCGGAAAGAAATATGGTCTCGTAGTTATTGATGACTTCACTAGATTTTGATGGATATTATTCTTATCATATAAGGATAAGTCTTTTAAGTGTTTTAAAATGCTTTCCAAAAAGTTACAAAATTAAAAAGGAATTTCTATTGCTAGTATTAGAAGTGATCATGGTGGTGAGTTCGAGAGTGAGAAATTCTGAATATTTTGTGAGGAGAATGGAATCTTCCATAATTTCTCTACTCTTAGAACTACACAGCAGAATGAAGTTGTAGAAAGAAAGAACAGGACGATTCAGGAAATGGCAAGGACTATGCTGTGTGAAATGAATCTCCCTAAGTATTTATGGGCAGAAGCTGTGAATACAGCTTGTTATATTCAAAATAGAATCCTTATTCGATCGTTGTTGAAGAAAATTTCATATGAGTTATGGAAAGAAAGGAAGCCTAATATATCTTACTTCCATCCATTTGGTTGCAAGTGTACTATATTGAATACAAAGGAAATTTTGGATAAATTCGATTCTAAGACTTATTCAGGAATTTTTCTAGGATATTCATTATCTTCGAAAGCTTATAGGGATTACAATCTTATTTCTAAGACTATTGAAGAGACTATTCATGTCAAGTTTGATGATAGTTCTCAACCAAATAAGAGAGATGATACTAATAATGAAACCCTATCAGTACCTTTGGTTGATAGTGAAGATGTGCCACCATCAAATACTCCTTTATACAAAGTAGAAGATATTCCTGAAACACTTGATCTGAAAAGGGATTGGAGATATAAGAGTTCTAATCCAGAAGATTTGATTATAGGAGAGACCTCAGAAGGTGTGAGAATTAGGCCCAAATTTAGAAGAGAAGTCAATGTAGATTTTAACTCTGAGATAGAGCCTAAGAAAATTGATGAAGCTCTTCAAAATGAAGCTTGGATTTCAGCTATGCAGAGGAGCTGAACCAGTTTACTAGGAATAAAGTTTGGTCCTTAGTTCCCAAACCCTCTAAAAAGTTCATCATAGGAACTAGATGGGTTTTTAAGAATAAACTAAACGAATCAGGTAGAGTGAGTCGTAACAAAGCGAGATTAGTAGCACAAGGCTATAATTAACAGGAAGAAATAGACTACAATGAGGCTTATACTCCTGTAGCAAGACTAGAAGCTATTAGGATTTTGCTTGCATATGCTTTCTGTCATGATATAAAGCTTTTTTAAATGGATGTGAAAAGTGCATTTCTGAATGGCTTTATAGATGAAGAAGTTTATATAAAGCAACCTCCTGGTTTCAAAGATTCTAAGAAACCATACCATGTCTAGACTTCATAAAGCTTTGTATGGATTAAAACAAGCACTTCAAGCTTGGTATGATCGTCTGAGTTCTTTTCTAATTGAGAATGATTTCATAGGAGGTCATATAGATAAGACGTTATTTAGAAAATACATTAAGAATAATTTCATTATAGTTCAAATTTATGTTGATGATATTATCTTTGGTGCAACGTCTAAAAAGTCATGTACTAGTTTTGAGAATTTAATGAAGAATGAGTTTGAGATGAGCATGATGGGTAAATTGAAATTCTTTCTTAGGTTGCAAGTTAAACAAACCGAAGAAAAGATTTTTATTCATCAACAAAAATATATAAATGAACTATTGATTAAGTATGGGATGGAAAAAGTAAAACCAATGTCAACTCCTATGCATCCTTCAAACCTTTTATCTAAGGATGAAGTGGGTAAGAAGGTTGATCAAACTCTGTATAGAGGGATTATTAGTTCTTTACTTTATCTTACAACAAGCAGACCTGATATTTTGTTTAGTCTTTACTTGTGTGCAAGATTTCAAGCAGATCCTAGAGAGTCTCATTATATTGTTGTTAAAAGAATTTTGAGATATCTATCAGGTTCTACTGATCTTTGCTTAATGTATGAGAAAGGTAAAGATTTCAGGT
>JANVCL010000212.1:8940519-8954235 GCA_026546855.1 Erythroxylum incrassatum | reverse complement strand
AGAGATTGAATTAGAACTTAATTCCTTCATACAATTTGTAGCCCTATCTCTCTAGTTTAATCCAAATCAAGAATCATCTTATTTGGATAACTAGAGCAAAAATTATGGATAAAACACCGAAGCATGCTCAATGAACTTACATTTTCCAACTTTTAACTCCCAAATTCTCATACAACCCATCTTGTAACTAAACTATCTTTTCTATCTCCTTTCAATTTCTTAAATTCTTATTTTCTCTACACATGAATAATCTCCAACAACTTTCTCATTTAATAGTCTTAACTTTCAAGAAAGGTTCGAGGTCCAACACTCAGGCTGGGAGAGTGCAGTTGATTATCTTAGTTCTTAATAATCTCTATAAATATTGGAGTTCTCATCTTCTTTTACCTAAAAGAATCATTAAGGAACTAAATAATGTATTAAAGACTTTCTCTGGTCTAGGAGATGTCACATTTCTATGGGAGCAAAAGTTAAATAGGAGTAGCTCTGTTGGAGAAAGAAAGAAGCGAGTCTTAGACTAACCTCTATCTCAACCTTTTAGACTATGCAGATTGCAAAGAGGATTTAGATACTATACAAGGATATGAATTCCATTTAGAGCAAATGTATTAATGAGATATATCTCAAACAGAACAATGTATGATAGATTAAGGAGAAGAAAGAGCATTCCTAGCTTTTTATCTAGATCTTTAGAAAAAAAGGCATCAGGTGTATTCTTTCATTAATATCTACGTGGGGAACGATAATGATACTTGTTTCTGTTTCGACAATTGGACTTAATTTAGTCCCCTTTTCCTCATAAATGACATTTGTCTTCAACATTTTCTCCACATGATCGAGTGCAAAGCATCATATGAAATAAATTCTAGCAATTTTAAGGTATGGGGACTAAAGGGCTTCATATTTATCTTCCTAACTATTAACCAATTTCCTCAATCCCTGATAAGCCTATATGTACTTTAAGCTCCAATGGGGAATACTCAAACACTACTTACATTAAGGCACTTAAGCCTTCTCTCCCAATTATTCATTGGTTCAATATTGTTTGGAAAGCCTCCCTGAAACCTAAAGCCTCGTTTACAACTTAGCTAGCAGTAAGAGGAAGACTAAAGACTAAGGATAGGATTTATAGATCCAATGACATTCTTTTTGAACTATGCAATATTGAAAAAGAAAGAATTGCCTATTTATACTTCAAATATGATTACATTGTCTCCATTTAGGCTAGTATTCAACATGCCTTAAATTAATCTTGTCACAAAGTAGATAGAAAAAAGATTCTAGCATGGGTTTAAGCAAAATTCCACTTTATGGGGAAGTATAGAATCTGCTTAAGTCTTAACTTCAATTGTACAATTTATGCAATCTGGAGGGAAAGAAACCAAATAATTCATCAAAAGATTAGAACCAATAAGCATACTCTAATTCATAAGTTGCATTGTTGGATTAAAGAAACCTTGGTAGCTCACTAAGTGACTAATCACCTAATCACTTATCTAAGAAGACAGTGGAATCTTTAGTTCTAGTTTTTACTTGGAAATCACTTATGTTGTTGTATCTTATCATGACCTAATCTTATTGTATTATCTCTTTTTATGCCTTTCATGGCTATTAATGAATTCTTTAGTTAACTTCCAAAAAATATATAGATAGGTTAAGGATATATTAAGTCAAACTATTTAAATATTGGACAATCATAAAATATTGATATACATAAATTTTAATCTATAATTATAAAGTTTTTAAATAAAAAATTAAAGATAAATTAGAAGATTTTTAATTTATCTAATTTTAATTATGAATTAAAATTATAATTTGTAATCATTACCAACATGTTAAGAACTCAATAGGTCACACACAAAGAATAATTAAAGAGAAAGATTAATTTAAATTAAGATAGACTTCATTATAAAGTTTAAGAAACTTTAGGGATAAAATATAAGATATATTACTTTAATTAAATTAATTTTAGTTATGGTTAGAGTTAGACTTTAATTATAATTAATAATTTAATTTTAATTTGATTAGGAAGATACCCTACTCCTTCTCTATAAAAGGGAAAGATATAATGGAGCTAGAACTCCTATAAATCCTTCTTAATTTTCAAGTTTTCTCTTTCCTAATATGTAGAATATGGATACCATTAAAGGATAGACATTTGAATAGCTTGTAGTCGACAACTTCTTTGAGAAGAAAAAGCTTTCAAAGGATACTAAATCAGGTTTGTGTTTGATGCTTTTATTTCCTGATTCATGTTTCAAATTATTATATTAAATGGATTTGATGAAAGCTTCAAATATCATTACATAGCACCTACGCTTTGATTTTAGTTCATTTTCCAATAATGATATCAAAGTCACTTTTAATTGTTTAACTTGAATTTTTTACTTGATTTTTGTTGATTTGATAAAGGGATTAAGGCTAGAATTAGAAACATGTTGATGCATGTCACTATAGGTTTTTAGTTTTTGGAAAATTTAAGGTCTTTCTAGAGAGCTTAATCACATGTCCCCCTAGCTTTAAAATTTCTTGAAAGTTCACTTGCACCCTTAAGTTTTGAAGTTTCTAGAAGACTTGTTTCAAGATTGTTTGTATATTAATCCTTTCTAGAAAAATCAATCTACTTGCTCCACTTTTTTAGTTATTAAGAGAGGCTGAGAAGCCTTATCCCGATGAAACTAATTGCGAAGTTGGTAACCAGCGTCAGGAATGGTCCTTACACCAATGGTAGTAATCATCGTTAATAAAGCCCCTTCCTCCCCGCTTATCCCGCGGGGCAAGGGTGATAATATGTAGATTTGTACTTACCAGAGGGAGGGAGATGAGATGTTTCTAGCAAGAGAAAGTGATAGAGATATCTGAGCTGTGAGAAGCAATCTTGAAGATAGCTCGTTACTAATAATAGAGAAGACAAAAAAAAAAAAAAAAGCAAAGATCAGAGGCAATGGCAGAACAATCAGAAACATTAGATTTGAAAAATGATGGGTGCATGTATAACACATTTATAAGGAGGATTGTCATATGCGTGTAATGCACGCCAGCCTCATAAAAATTTCACACATCAAATAGTCCTCTCCCTATTTTTTTCTAATTTTAAGCCTTTAGCTTTTATTAAATTAATTTTTATTTAATAAATCAAGATTAAATTATCAAATTAATAATTAAAATCTAGAAAAAATTTTAAATGTTTTCTTCCATAATTAGATAACTTTAGATTTTTAATATAATAATATTATATTAATTACAATGATACGCAATATTTTAAATTTTTAAATTACTTAATTAAATATTAAGTGCATGTTAGGAACACGATTGTTACCTTCTATTATTTAAGAATAAAATAATAGTTTTATTTAATGTAAGATATGTTAAGCAAACTTACGACCCTTTTAATCTTAATATATTAAATTAATAGGTCATAATTAAATTGGTATGACTTTAATAAGCAAATTCATGATCTTAAGAATTAAGAGGAAGGCTAGGAAAAACATATCAAACATGTTTCAACAAAAAGTTATCACTTAACAAATTTAAGAGTCACATGAGATGTGATTAATAAGGATGTTATTTACCTAACTGAAGTTTAATTAATTTGTTAATCAAACTCAAGATCAATTAGGTTTGAATGGGATCTTAGTCTACTAGAGAAATTACAATAATTTTTAGAATAGTACTAAGGGCTATTATTTTGAATAAAATAGTTGGAGTAATAAAATATTTATTAAAGTCCTTATTTTATTTATTTTGTGGATTAAAATAATACTCTCGTTTTTGTGTCTTTATGGTTGTTAGATGAAATAAGTAGCAATTTATGTCTAAAGAGCATCATAGATTTTAACAAGCTCATTAGACTTAATTTCTTATATTGGTTTCTTAACTTTAGAATTTTTTTAAGCAAGAAATAGGGAGAGTGTTCCTTGGTTTGATTTGATATGGAGAAACTCCCTTAATCCTAATGGTTATGTGATTATGTGATTACTGACTGTTCGTTAAGAACATAATCAAAACCAAGAATAGGTGGTTTCTTTCATATAATCCAGTTTGTATGTTGGGTCAGGAAGCTGGAGAAGATAAAGATCACCTATTTTTTCAATGCAGATATTTCAAATCAATTTGGAGTAAAATTATGCATAAGATGGAAAAATATTGTCAAATTTATGATTGGCTTAGAGTACTAAATTGGATTATCATATTAGTAAAAATTCGGAAACAAAATGGAGTAATTTTCAAGACAGCATTCACCACTACTATCTACTCCCTGTGGAAACAAATGAACAAAAGAATATACAAAGATGAAGAAACAAGCAAATATCAACTATTTGAGGACATAATCAATTGGATCAAAGTTGTATCCATTACCAAGAATGTTTGCAACAAGTTGTTTATCGAATTAAAGAACATATGGCATTTGTAAACATATAAAAGAGTTATTATTCTATTGGTTTTTGTTGTTTGAGTAGATAATTGATCCAGATGAGAACATTGTAGTATTGCAATGATGGAATTAGCTTTACTATGGTTAATGAAAATTTATTCATTCTCTGAAAAAATAAGTTGTATATTCTTTACACTAAAATTCCATTAAAGCCTAATATGAATAGAATTAATTAAGTTTAGGAGAGAAGTAAGCATCATATTATTGACGTTGAACAAGTTACTTGTGTGATACTAATATGTCTCCTAAACTTTAGATGTAATACAAGAATATGATGGTCACAATATGATATTGTAACTCGAGTTATTTGGTGCAGAAAGTAAGGTGGAGAGTATAAGACTTCCAAAGAATTATATCAATACAAGAAATGCATAAGGGTTCTTTAAGAAGGTACCCAATCTTATTGTTGTTGTAGATTTTTTTAGAAGGAAAAAAGGTTCTAAGAAGAATAAGTACAAGAAATAAAAGGCTTATATTAAAGTAGGAAATTCTATGGTTTCAAGAAAGACAATGATAAGGAAAAATGATTTCATTATGGAGTCAAAATATATTAAAATAAGAAATGTAAAGTTTATCTTAGTAACTTATTGGATAAGAAGCTTAAGCAAGTTTCTTCCTCTTTCTATTCCAAATTTTGGGTATTAGATATTGGTTATAATTCTGACATTTTAAATAATATATGGATATCAACAAGGAGTAGACCATTGA
This sequence comes from Erythroxylum incrassatum, assembly GCA_026546855.1. NCBI lineage: Eukaryota > Viridiplantae > Streptophyta > Magnoliopsida > Malpighiales > Erythroxylaceae > Erythroxylum > Erythroxylum incrassatum. The sequence goes on along the minus strand of JANVCL010000212.1, from coordinate 8,949,092 downwards.
GAAAAAGCAAAGTGGAACGGTGAATTGGTAATGGACTAATTGCAAGTTGGTAAAGGAATAAGGATTATTGCCTTAGTTGTAGGAAGTACTACAAGAAATATTATTTCTATCTCTTATTTAGATTTAAATATAGTGTCTTTATTATTAAGAATAAAATTTGTTATATTTATAAAGATGACTTTAATATAGATTTAGATTACTTGTAAATAGTTTATACAAATTAGCTTTAGAAAGGATAATCTTTAACATAAATAGTAGGAAAATAAAATTAACTAACCAAAATCCATCTTATTTTTAGCATTCTAGGTTAAGTTATATCAATAAAACTAAAATATCAAAGTTATATAAAGAAGGATCCTTTTGATTAAGAATCATATAAATCTTGTTTATTGGTTGAGATGACCAAACTACCGTTTACTGTAAAGGGAGAACATGCTAGTGAGTTACTAGAGCTTATATATTCAGATGTATGTAGTCCTATATTTACTCATGCTAGAGGTAGATATATATTTCATTACACTCACAGATGATCATTTTAGATATGTTATATATATTTAATGTTACAAAAATCTAAATCATATGAAAGGTTCTAAAAAATTTAGACTTAAGGTTGAGAATAAACTAGTAAGAGTATTAAGACACTTATATCCTATTAACATGGTAAATATTTAGACCATATATTTCTTAACTATTTAAAAGAGAATGAGATTCTCTCATAATGTAATCCATTTAAAACTCTATAATAAAATAAAGTGTCTGATAAGAGAAACCACACTCTAGATCTTATATGCTATATGATGAGTCATGCATATCTTCCTTTTATCTTTTGGAGATATGATATTAAAAATGACACTTACTTTCTAAATAGAGTTTCATCTATATCAATTGATAGGACTCTGTATGAGATATATACTTATAGTAGATAAAACTTATCATACCTAAAAATTTTGGGATTTAATGCCTATATGAAATTTGTAATATTTGATAAGATTCAAGCTAAGTTAGATAAATATAAATTTGTGGGCTATCTAAAAGGGAGTATTAGATATCAATTTTACCATTCCCTTGAGCAAAAGGTGTTTATCTTTAGGCATGCTACATTCCTAGGAAAAGAATTCATTCTCAAGAAAAATAGAGGGAGTGAGGTAGAACTTAACAAATTCTATAAACTTGAAGTGCACATTCAAATGGAATAAGAATCTCAAGTTGATATATATGATGTACATAACAGATATATAGTTCACCATATGCTAGTAGGATACATCATCCATTAACCAGATTTGATCTATATATTGAAAAGGGGAAAGATAATGTGCTACCTATAGAGCCTACTACTTTTAAGGAAATAATATTTGACAATGATTCTTTAAAATGGTATTAATTCATGAAATCTTAAATGGATTCTATATATACTAACTAAGCATAGACTTTAATGGATACACTAATAGAGTTGTTCTTATTGGATACAGGTGGATTTTTAAAAAGGAAAACTAACATGAATGATATTATATGTATGTATAAAGTAAGGATAATGGATAAAGGTTATAAATAAAAATGAGTTAATTTTGATGATTATAAAATTTGGTAGATGGATGTCAAAATAACATTTCTCAATAGGAATTTGCTTGAGGATGTGTATATAACACAGCTTAAATATTTTCAACCTATGAAGTTTCCTAATCAACTATGCAATTTACAAAAGTCTATTTATAGATTTAAGTAAGTGTCGTGAATTTGAAACATCCATTTTGATGAGATAATCAAAGAGTTTGATTTTATTAAAAGTATGGATAAACCTTATGATATAAAAATGTTAATAGGAGTGCAGTCATATTTTTTATGCTATATGTAGATGACCTATTATTAATTGAAAATGATATATAATTGCTCTAATATGAAAAGATTTGTTCTTCTAAAAATTTCTCCATGAAGTATATAGGAAAGGTAACTTATATTTTGAAAAAAAAAAGCTCTATAAAGATAGATTAAAAAAAGGAAGCTTATTTGATCTCAGTCCACGTACAAAATAAAGTGTTAAAGAAATTTAGCATAAAAATTTCTAAAAGGGAATTCTTACTTGCATAGCATGGAATTCCTCTTTCAAAGAGTATATGTTTAAAGACATAAGAAGAGAGAGATCAAATAGATTATATAGTAAGTTAAAAAGGTTTTAAACAACTAATTATTGTTTGAGGCAGAGTACATTTTAGTGTCTAATGCATCAAAAGAAGCTATTTATAATAAGAGATTCATAAACAAACTTGGAGTGAACCATAACATTATTAAGCCAAAATTATTGTACTATGACAATAACGATGCAATATAATAGAAAAAGGAACTAAAGTCTCATAAATGATCTAAGCATGTACTGAGGAATTTTCACTTGATTAGGGAGATAATAAAGCTAAAATACATTACATTAAAGTGACTGCCTACTAAAGAGAATCTTACAGATACTTTAACTAAGTCATTGTCTTAAAAAGGGCTTGATTGACATATAGATGGATATAGTATTACATAAATAAATAACTAAATTTAGTACAAGTGGAAGATTGTTAATTTATACCATTATATACAATCAATTGATTAAATTTATTGTATGAAATTATTAATTTATTCAATAAAATCATTCTTTATCTTTATATATTTTGTTAATTATATTTAATATTTATTATTAAAGATTAAATCTCGAAAAAATAATTATGCAATTGAAATTATAATGATATGTTGATTATAAGATTTAAATTGTATTTGGATGTTATTCCTAAATAATTCCTTATTTTAGTTCATCAAGATGGGATATTAATATAATCGTAATTACTTTTATAAAAATTAATTAATCTTGTAAAGTTAAAGTATAAAGATACTTAAATAAACATGTGGGTGCTTATTAGAAAATAAGTTTACTAAATTGGCCTGATTATTAGGATTCCAATTAGAATATTTCTTATGTGTCTATAGATGTCCTTATTATGATGGTTGTATAATTGATCCTTAAACTTGAGATTGCTAAAGTATCTTGTGTGGGAATTACTATATTTTGATGCTACTTATGTTGTATTTTATTTAAGGAAATTCAATAGCGCTTGGATATAGTACGAAGTATACATATATATTTAAGTCAATAAAGGAATCACCACCCTAAAATAATTAAGGAGAATGTTTTACTATTTTTATAATAATGATTTAATATGGGATACTGATAAAGGATCTCACATAAAGATATTATTGTCATTCTCATAGGTCTTTTAAACATTTTCTTTCGAGTCTTATATCTTTTATTTATCATAAACATTTAATATGTAATACTTTCCTTTTAGTTATTTAGCCTAAACATTTCCTTACTTAGCCTAAATATTTTCTTGTAATGACTTGTTTGATTTATTTATATAATTGTCTTCTTTCTTGTGTGTGTATTTATTTACTTAATTTATCTTTCATTTTTACTCTTTACCTTGTTCTATTTTTATTGTATTATTTATTTTATTACTTTTTTTATTTACAAATATTTATTTTATTATTATTATTATTATTATTATTATTATTATTATTATTATTATATTACTTATTTTTATTTATACTTATTTATTTATTTATTTATTATGTCATTTCAATATGTATATGTAGATTTATATTTGTTTTCTTTCTTTCTTCATGTGAGTCTATGGAAAACAACTTCTCTACCAGTTTAAGGTAGGTTTGCACACTACTGGACATCTCTAGACATCGTATATCAGTGGGACTTTCACTGGGTTTTTATTATGGTTGTTGATGTTGTTGTTATATTTTCAAATATTATGATGTTGTTGTTATATTTTCAAATATTAATTATAAATAAATAACAAATTAGTAAGAATGAACACTAATTTATTGATTTATGTCTACTGGGTGACGAAATGAATGAATGTTATGTTATGACCATATGTGAACATGCTGAGTGAAACTACTTTAACATTCTTCTTATTAGAATGATCATGACATATTGTTAGATGTCAATCTCAATATATGATTATAAATTTTTTAATTAAATAATTAATATATGATTTGATCTTAATTGATTTCCCAACAAGTTAAATTTAATTTTTTTAATTTTCTTTTTGGCAAACATAATAAGAATTGAATATACTGACTTGATGAGTTTGAAATAAAATGAATTCTTAGTCCAATTTGTTATTATATTAACAATATTTTATATTTATCTAACGATAGAGTCCATTTTTGCATGAACAAAATGTTGAGAAATTATGGTGAGATCTGAACCTACACGTACTAAAAGAAATACAAAAATATTTATTTAATTTTATGAAAGCTAAGATCACTTTATATTCTATAACATGATTATTGTATAAATATAATAAATATAAACATAAATGGTACCTTATTATGAAGTTTGATTTTTTTCTAACAATTACCCTTCAATCAATTTCTAAAACAGGTCCATCATAATTGTTGTATTCGCATATATGTTTGACCTCTAATGGTATCCATACAAACTAGTTAAAAGAACTCTACTAGTGTTGTAAAAGAGGTAAGTAAGAAGTTTAGCTCTTTTAGAGTCTATGCCTATTTATAATAAGATTTGAATTTTTTAATAATTTAATTAAAATATAATTTTAATTTCAATTAAACTTTAATTAGAATTAGAATTAATTATAATTAAATAAATCAGGCTCAAATAAGATCCAATATCTCATGTTGGTCTTTATTTATTAAATTTATCATATTTAATCTTTAAATTTTCTCAAACTTCACATTCAAATAAATCCATCTTAATTGAATTACCTTTTCTCTCATCAACCGTTCTTCTTGTGTGAACGATTAGATTCTTAAACATATGAACAACTTATATAAATTATAAAATTGTACTAAATATTAGATAAATTTAACTCTTTTAATTTATCTTTAACTCTCTAGTTAAACAATTTATATTTATAGATTAAGATTGGTGTCTAATAAAATATCATAACTACCTAAATATTAGGAATGTCAAAGTAGTTTTGAGTAATCTTTTCATGCATGATTTTTCTATATAATTTAATCTTTTTCATCATATAATATTTTGATTAGACATAAAGACCAATAATTCTTATTCTTAAACCAACAGCATAGGCCTCATTCGTGAAGGCATAACTTCTTATACATTGGTCCAATGTTTTTCCAACTTTCCATAACTCTAGTTAACACATAAATTCACATTTCTTCTTTTATGACCACCCTCTAATTCGGCCATTAAGTGAATCCAAATCTCCGATTTACAATCAGCCTTAACATGTAGTCATGGGTTGGACCTTTTCCAACTCAAAACCTTATAACTCATTTATTTCTCATCCAATAAAGGTGAGTCAAAGCTTCATTTTCAATAGGCTCATATGACTATCACATATCCAAATACGGGTCAAAAATAATGTAAATTGGATTTATTGTAATTTTTACAAGCCTGACCTATTTCTGTTCTCTTCTGTATCACTAAGGTTAGTAACAACCTTCACTTATTCGGCCGTATCTAACAGAATACTCATCCAATTAAAATTTCTTTTCTAAAAAACTTAGTTGACACATTTTTAAGCATTTCGTAAGAAGAACTCATCATCCAATTCTAAGTCTATGGTCTTCAAACAATTAACTATCAATTATCGTTTCAATCTCGCTAGTATTCTGAACCAGTACCAATTCAAGGCCTATTACTCTTATTTGGCTCACCCTAAAATCGTGGAAACATTCATGGAGATAGAAGACATCTAGATCTACAACTTCTATGTTTTGAGTTTCTCCAGATTCATACGTTAAATAGCTCAAAAAAATGAACAAACAGAGCCACGAATCTGTTTCCATGACAGCTTAACCTTCAAAACCCTAGGTTTTGATTTAACCCCTCAAATCACCATAAAAACGAAATCCCTTCAAGTATAAGTATCATTAGACATCAAAGAACAATAATCCATCACCCAAATCATGCAACCCATACTTTCCCTCAAATAGGTTTCACAAAAGAAGAGAGAAACCAAGCTTTAATCTATGGATCTAAGCAAAGGAATGGAGGCTTACCTTTTTAAACCACCCAAATCGCTTAAATCTCCTTCCCTTTCATGTTACAAAAATTGAAAAAGCTTGAGAGAAGCATCCATGGAGTTTTTGTGAGAGAGAGGGAGGAGGAAGATGATGTTTTTTGTTATATTATCAAACTTAGCATCTTATATACTCCTATTTTCCACTTAATTACAAAAATGTCATCCTTATTCTGGTTTTTAAAACATCCGTCCGTATAATTTCTTGTGACCACCAAAAAATGTCATACATCAGTACATTGATGTCACTAAAACAATTATCCATTTTCCTGGTTTTAATGACATCAGCTTCAAATACCGATTTATTTCGGTGTACCGGGTAATCTAGGTACCAGAATTTCTACTCAAATTTTCTCCCAAAGTGTTCAATGGAATTTGTTAATACATCCAAAAATCATTTATCTAAATTTCCGTTACCATTTGACAGTAAATTCTACTACCAGTTAACAATTGTCTTACCACTTGACATTTTTCCTAATCCAGAATTTACCCCGAATGTTTTTCAGAAAATTTTTCCCACAATTCTTTAAAAATTCTAAATCAATCTTTCTCAAATTGATCTCCAAAATCATAAATTTTTATGAAGAGATAGAGGAATGTCTCAGAAATCCAACGCTTCAAAAATCAGATCAATCGGAGGTCTATAGAAGAAGTTATGAGCAAAAGACTATCGGATGTTCATCAACCTCTCAAAACTTCAAAGTCGCCATGATGCAATTGCACCATAGCGACTTTTGCTATCAAAACTTCAATGTAGCCGTAGTGCTTTTGCACTACGGTGCTTTTTCTGCTCCCCTCATAGTCGCCATAGTGCTTTTTCACTACGGTGCTTTTCTGTTACCCCTTAAAGTCGTCGTAGTGCTTTTGCACTACGGTGCTTTTCTACTACCCCTCAAAGTCGCCGTAGTGCTTTTGCGCTACGGTGCTTTTCCACTTCTTCTTTTTCACAGACATCTCAACTTCTAAATCCCATAACTTTTGCTACAAAAATCACATTAAGGTCATTCTTAGACTATTTCAAAGAAGACTTCTAGTCCTACAACTTCCATGAAGACCTAAAAAACAATTTCGGTCTCTAAAAGGGTCAAAAGTCCAAAAATTACCCCACATTTTCAGAAAAATTGTCCTAAAAGTCTCCAAAACTTTGAACCCAACAATTACACTCTCCAAATCAATTTTTCAAAACAAACAACCCAAATTTCTCATTAACAATCACATTTATTCACAATTATACCCGGAATGTCAATGAATGCATGTACACTTATTGTTAAGTGCAAGGATTCCCTATTCATATGCATGTGCACCTTATGTAATTCATGAGCATGAGATGTGTTGTCTCAATTTCTCTGATTGATCTCCCATGTACCAAATCTTTAGGGTTTTAACCTTTTGGATGGAAACGGGATGTTACACATTTTCCCTAGTCACTTTAGGATGATGAATCTATATTAATCACTCAACTACCTCCATACAGTTCGTGATATATCTAACGAGTACCATTTGAACAATCCTTGACTAGGATATGTTATAAATAGTATCAAAATATTACAATCCCCGTATAAAATACTTTGGATACCTCAAATCAAAGAATTACTTTTATAATCATTATAATGAGAATTTTCATAGACATACAAGTAATCTACTAAATAGAATTCCCATATCGAGTCAGTTTAGTAAACTTGTTTTTAATAAGTACATATATGTTTGTTTAAGTATTTTTACTTTGGTCTATAACAACGACTACTTCACATGACATGTGGTAATCTTTTTTTTTTTTGATAAATCAGTAAGGCATTTATAAGATGAAAAAAATATATGTACAGACGAAAGGAGTCAATCCCTAAAACTCGTAGCCCAATAAGGACTATAGGAAGCTCCCACTTCCCAACCCTAAAGCAAAAGCGAACATGTGGTAATCTTATGCTCTATTAATATTCATTCTTAATAAAATAACATCTAAGAATAATTTATAAATAATATATAAATGTAATATGAATTTTATAATTATGATCTAATCATATTTTTAAAATATACATTTATCCTATAAACTTTACTTTATAATCAATTAATTAAACAAACATGCATAACATAAAACATATTTTAAATAATTATGACATAAAAACTCAATGTTATGAATACCGTACCGGACTTGGTACCGGATTGAGCTCTGGAACAAAATTTTATCAGTACCGGGTACCGTTTTGAGAAATTTTTTTAATTTATAAAATAGTCCCTAAATTTTTTATAAACTGCAAAATAGTCCATATTAATATATTATACAATTGTACTGTATACTTTACTAGATTACTGTTTACACCAATCATGCTTTCAAAAATCTTAATGATAATTAATTTGAAATAACAATAATTTTTAAATATGTTACATATAAATAATAACCACAATTAATATAAACAAAGACAATCATCATCAAACAATTATAAAATTAAGAATAATACAAAGTATTTAAAATATTACAATAATACAATTTCATCATTATAATAAATAATA
>JANVCL010000212.1:8919238-8930461 GCA_026546855.1 Erythroxylum incrassatum | reverse complement strand
TAAAACCCTCAATTCATATAATTCTTTTTAACACTAACAATATATCACAAAATAATAATTTCTCACCAAAATCGAATTTCACTAAATCTCTTCATTTAATAATCATAACCTACACAATAAAATCCTCAATTTATTCCAACCAAATGAAAAATTATCAAGCTAAACCCTCCAAATCAAATTAACAACTTATTTACCAAAGGAAAAGAATCGGGGCCCAACATTTTAATGCTCCATTATTTTAGTACCTTTTTAACTTATGTAGAAATGTGTGAATACTTACTAAAATCTTATAAGTACTATATCAACAACTTAGATAAATCGTCTAAGGAAATTATAACACATCTTGAACTCCAATTCTTGTAAATTCATTCAAAGGTTTAAGCATATTCCTCTACTTAAATGAATATATCCATGCTTCATCATGCCTTTACTTGCAATTTTGGTACTTATCACACTCAACCAAACTTCACCAACAATTTTAAAAAGATACAAATTGGAACCTTAATTTCTTTCTTATGCCAATGACATTTAAAATAATAACTTTAATGTAAACAACAAAAATTAATACAAAAGACTTAACTAATTACAATGTCATTATGTAATAGAAGAAGTTAAACAGACAAAGCAAACAAGAAACAACTCAACATAGTACAGACATAGGATGGTATATAGGCTGGAAACTGGTGATGCAGCTCCAATGAGGCTTATCAGTGAAAAATTCCACGAGCCTAGGAGTGACAGTAAGAACTTCATTTCTCGATTCACAGGTGTAAACAACGCCACGTACATTAATTACATTGGTTTTTTAAACGTAATATTGAATGAAAAATGCATGTAAAATAACTCAGTTATCTTCTTTTATTGTATAGTTAGATGGATAAGAGTTGGATGTCCATCGAAAATAGTCAATTGAGTACGTTGAAGGATTAATAGTATTATGCGATTTGTAAAAGATCAAATAGGTGATGAATGTAGTATATGTTGTTCATGCATCGATTGCTTAAATGACGACTTCCAAAGTCAAGATGTGGTATATAATCACTTGTTAATCCAAGGTATAGATAAATTCTATACTTCATGGCTTTATCATGGTGAACGTAAGGAAGTAAGTTGTAGTAGAAGTGGCGGTACATGTTATGATGACAGTAACAATAATGATGTAGATGATTGTGATGTGAATGATGATGGTGATGATGTGATTGACGAGATGTTAGACAGTTGTCCAAATTATATGGAGACTATGAATGAAACAGGAATGCCTAACATAATTGGTAGTATTACAGAAGATAATTATGGAAAGTTATTGAAAGTTGCTCAAGAACAATTGTATCTGGGGTGCTCTAATTTATCACAACTATCATTTGTTGTGAATTTGTTACATTTAAAGGTTTATAATAAATGGAGTAACAAGTCCTTTAACATGTAATTGACTTATTGAACGATGAATTATCTATTGGACACAAGTTGCCCAAATCTTACTATGATGCAAAGAAACTATTAAGGGACCTTGGATTAGGATATATTTCAATTCATGCTTGCAAGTATGACTGGGGTTTTTTTGGAAGGAAAGTAAAGATCTTCAGAGTGTCCAAGTTGTGGTACATTAAGGTGGTAGGTGGATGATAGGAAAGGGAAAAAGATACCGAATAAAATCCTTCGATACTTTTCTATTAAACCACGATTACAAAGACTTTTTATGTCAACAAAAATAGCCATAGATATGAGGTGGCATAAAGAGAAATGCATTAATGATAACATTATGCATTATCCAGCAGACTCAATCGCATGGAAAGAAATTGATAGAAAGTTTCCATGGTTTGCACAAGATTGTCGTAATGATTGACTTGGATTGGCCTTAGATGGATTTAATCCTTTCGGTAATATGAGTACTTCATATACCATGTGGCTGATGATTTAGTCATATACAATTTACCTCAATGGATGTGTACGAAGGAGTCTTTTATATTGTTGTCTTCGATTATTTCAGGACTGACTGCTCCTGGTGAGGACATCGATGTTTACATGCAACTATTAATTGATGACTTAAACGATCTATAGGAATTTGGATTACAAACTTTTGATGTTGTTAAAGGCAAAACATTTATAATGCATGCTGTTGTTTTGTGGACCATAAATGATTTTCCAACTTATGGGAATTTGTCTGAGTGGAGCACTAAATGGTATATGGCTTGTCCTGTGTGTAACCATCAAACATATTCAATGAGGATACAAAGTAAAATATATTATACGGGTCATCTTCGTTATTTGGAATATGGGCATAGATGTCGAAGAAGTAAATTGTTTAACGGCATAGTAGAATTGGGTGAAGCTTCGATACAGTTGTCCGGTGATGATATTGTTTACTAGCTATCACATTTGGGAGACATTACACTTGGTAAACATCCAAGTAATAGAAAGCGAAAGAGAAATTATGTCAAATTGAATTGGACAACAAAAGCATATTTTTCAACTCACCATATTGGAAGGAATTACTATTGAGGCATAATCTTAATGTCATGCATATTAAGAAAACATTTATGAGTCCATTTTAAGGACTGCCATAGGAATTGATGGGAAATCCAAAGACACAACTACAGCTAGACTTGACTTGGAAGACATGAATATTATAAAGGACTTACATTTGAAAAGAAGAGATGATGGGTCTTACGTTATTCCCCATACTTGTTATAACATGTCAAAAAGTAAGAAACAATCATTCTGTCAGTTCCTCCAATTTGTCAAATTTCTTGATGTGTATGCATCAAATATAGGTCGTTGTGTGAATGTTAAAGAGGGAAAAGTGTGAGGGTTGAAAAGTCATGATTGTCATGTACTTTTGCAACGATTACTTCCTGTTGGAATCTGTGGGTGTTTGCCGAAGGATTTGTTCGTTACGTTGGATCAATTGGGAGAGTTTTTTGAGCAATTATATTGCAAGACACTTAAAGTTGAAGAGCTTAATTTTTTTTGATGTTATGGTTCATTTGACAATTCACTTACCATGTGAAGCAAAACTTTGTGGACTAATTCAATTTCGATTAATATTTCCGATTTGATGGGATTTAATGCTTCACTGCTGTTCTTTAAACACAAGAAACTGATAAAGCTTTTGTAACTTTGCAGGAATGGAAATTGCAGAAACTAAAGAAGACAAGATTTTTACTTGGTTCGATAGTCAAGGACTATCTACATCCAAGGTTCCCACTTTACAGTGGTGGAGAAATTCACTAATGCAGAAAGAGATGGAACAGGTTACAGAGTTGAGTGTTTCTTCCAAACACTTGCAAGAGGCTTTCACTCTCCTAGTACCCACTGGTAAGTACTCTAGCTAACTCTCAAACCTTTCTTTTTAGTCTCTCTTTCTTGCACTCTCAAGACTGAATACAAAGTGAACTGAAGATATTAACTTTCTGTGTTGTGTTGTATGTCTGATACATAGGCTCTGCCCTTTTATAGCTGATGAGGTGAGGAATAAGACTTTCGGTGAAGACTTGCTGAATCAGATCATAAGCATGTGCCCTTCACGTGACTGGTTTAATGATCTCCATATGCTGCTGCGTTTTTTGCAAGTGTCATTTAAAAATATGTTGGTTGCTTTAATAGAAACGATAATGCTCCATGTATCATGCTTTGGACTTTGTGTAGATGTAGCCTGCCTTTGTTGACCTTTTGACTAATGTGTTAATGAGTCACGTGGGTTGTCTAAGCAATTTCTCTTGTTTTTTGTCACTTTGTGGAAAAAACCCAACAGCTTCTCCTTGTCTTCTCTTCGACACCTCTTCAGACACAAGCACACACTCAGCTTCATCTTCATTCCTTCTTGCATTCTTGTTGGTTCTGGGTATAGATTGATGGAGAATAGGTGATTACCATCATAAGAAGAAATAGCTAATGGTGTTGCATTGGTTGCCTTACATAGAAAAAGTTCAATTACTTGCTTAACAGTAACTGAGAAGGAAGTAACTGAAGGTCGAAAAGAGGAAAAATCGGAAAATTTCGAAAACAATCCAGCTCAAGGTTCAATATCAGATTATGACAGCAATAGAAGTAGCCTAGATGATAAAAAGGGGAATATTTACGAGGATTACAAAGCTATATATGAAAAATGAGTGAAAACGTGTACAAAGAATGAAAGATTGGAGGAAGAGAATCTTTCCATGAAGAACACCATACAAGAGTTAGAAGAGTTAGAACAGAAGTTGATGTTGACGTCGGATGAGCTTGGAGAAGCTAGAATGAAATTGGTAAGTACTGAAAAGGGATTGAGGATGTTGAATAGAGGCTCGGAAAAACTAGATAAGTTGATAGAAACTGGTAAAGTTAAAGGAAATTTCGAAGGCATAGGCTATAAAGGCAAGTGTTAGAAAGTGAATGAAGAAAATTTTGAAATGTCCAAATCAGCCCAAAAGGTAGAAGCATCGAAAAAGAGTCGAAGATTTATATCTACATGTCATTTTTGTGGAGTTATCGGGCGCATAAGGCCAAGATGTTATAGGATGTTACAAATTATGTTTCAAAGAGGTCAAAACCAAAAATCTAGACACTCTCCATTAAATTTCCAGCAGCGTCCCATGGTATCGAGGCAAGCTTGGATTAGAAAGGGTCAAGTACAAGCAGAAAATGTAGTGAAGGAAAAACAAGAAAATGCCCAGATTTGCAGTTAGATGTTGCAGATGAAATAACTGTAGAAAGTGACTCACAGCTAGTTACTGCAGATGGAGCAGCTGCAGAAAGTAGTTTACAGTTAATTACTGCTGAGGAAGTGATTACAGAAACTGAAGAACTTTCAGTTACTTTAGATGATGAACTAACCAAAACAATGGAAGCTGATTTGAATCGAGGTTCTTCGTCTCGAATCCGAAGAAATCATCTAGTAGAACATGTTTTTGGAGATGTGAGCGAAAAAAGAAAAACAAGAGAGAGAAAAATGGTTGATTATCAAGAACTTACAGGCTATTTGTGTTGCACATCTTTATTCGAGCCAAAGAATAAGTCCAGGTTTGAGATTCTTCGAGGGTCACAGGGATAGTGTGCTTTACATTTTTGAAGTATTTTTATGTTGCAAAAAAAAGACAAAAAACAAAAAAAGACAAAAAAAGAAAGATTTTTTGTTTTTAGTTTTATGTTACTATTGACGTCTCATCTTTTAGTAGTTTACTTAGTGACTTCTATTTGGCTCTACCGAAGACTTTTCAACTCTCTCATCGGTATGGATCTCTCTCGGGTATCTCTCTCTCTTTCGGCATCTCTCCCGGTATTTTGAATGGTGGTAAATTGTCATATTAGCGTGCTTATGATTCTTCCGCTGCATTTATTGGTGATTATTATTATTATATTTTTGTCCCAAGGGGGAGACATTAGATTGTTTATGGTGAATGTTTCATTCAGAGGGAGATTTCAAGGTATATATTTGACTATTTGTAGTACTTTTTGACATCTTTTTGTCCCAAGGGAGAGAAATTTAGATGATTGGTGTTCTTTGGAACTTGATGTTTGATTAAGGGGGAGCATTGTTAATTTCATCTAATTTATATGTCCAATTATGTTATTTAGGGAGAGTTTCATATTTGTGACAAACAATGCCAAAAAGGGGGAGATTGTTAGAATATATTTTATATATTCTTTATTTAATTTTGGCATTATTTATTAATTGGACATATATCTTGGATTGAAGTCTATTATTATGTTGGTATTTGAATGATGTACGATTGGATTTTTTATTGTGCGGATAAAGGATAAGAGAAATTTATTTTGCGAAGATTTTGGGGATAGCAGAATAAGTGAAGTGAATATCTTATATCTTGAGGTTAATTGCTGAATATACATGTGGGTGTGGCATCATTGTGCAACTGAAGAAATCTATTTTGATTATGCTTCTTTTTTTAAGTGGACTCTTTGAAATCTATTAAGATATGTGAATATCTCCTTGGTGAGTAAGAAGTCTAAAGGTTCACGCAAGTTGAAGAAAAAATCTGCAGTGAATTGCTTTACGCATGCGTGGATATTGGGTTATGTGAGATAAGGTAACATGGAATATGCATTAATTGTCTATTAAGTGTGCATTAAATGCTTATTGGGAAAAGGAGTATGTAAGGGTGTGCTGCAACAAGAACGGTGGTGTGTGTGCTTTCGAAATAGAAAGTTTTCATGCGTATTTGAAGATATATACTGGTTGCTGCGTATGTTATAAAGATACAGCTGATTAATGTGTTCTGGTGTGTAAGCCACGGTTAAGTTGTTTTATCAGTAAGAGAAGAGTTTCAACTGTGACTTCGTGTTGATGTTTATGTGAGTTAGCCTATTGGTGTTGCGACGACTTCCAGATCTATTTCAGTGGAGCTTAACCTTTCGGGAGGTTATGTTCTTTTTTCTCAAGTGTATGATTATTTTGTTCTTAGTTGATTGATCACTTGAGTTGTTTATTTCTTATCTTTATTATCAAATATTGAGTTGATTGAGAAAATCCTCTGTTGAGGTTAGTACGAGGCGGTCGTATTATTGGGTGTGAAACTCTTTCACGGGTATTTAGGTTGTGGGATAGTGTCAAGAGTTGAATGGTGTCGGCTCAGTAAAACCTTGGGTAAATCTATTGTACTGAAAGTTATTAAGCTGGGTAAGGGCCCCGCAGACATAGGCAAAGTGTGCCGAACTGCGTTACCAAATTTATGGTGTTTTTGTTATTTCAGTTCTGCTTGTTTTTATATTTTATTGGTGCCAAATAAGTTTGCAGAATAATTAACCCCCTTCGGTTTTTCAATTGGTATCAGAGCAAGGTCACCGATTCAGAACTTGGTAGCAAGTTAGTGCAGATCCTAGTTTCGCGAACATGGCTACAAGAGAGGCACTACAAGTGAAAACTGGAAAAAGTGTGAATAATGTAGAAGACGAATCAGATGAAAATGAAGACTTAGTATTACTCACACAAAATTTTGGTAAATGGCTAAAAAGAATGAAGAAGGACAGATACAATTTTAGACAATATGACAGAAGTTCATTGAGTAAAAATTCAAGACAACAAGTCAAGACACAAAAGTGTGAACGGAAGGCAAGTCATGAATCTCAAGGTTTCGGACACATTCAATCCGAATGTGCCAATACTGTGAAGAAGAAAAAAGAAAAGTCCTTCATAAGCACCGAGAGTGAATATGGTAGGGATGAAGAAATAGCTAATGGTGTTGCGTTGGTTTCCTTACACAGCAAAAGTCCAGTTACTTGTTTAACAGTAACTGAGAAGGAAGTAACTGAAGGTCGAAAAGAGGAAAAATAAAAAAATTTCGAAAACAATTCAGTTCAAGATCCAATATCAGATTGTGACAGCAATGGAAGTGGCCTAGATGATAAAAAAGAGAATATTTACGAGGATTACAAAGCTATATATGAGAAATGGGTGAAAACGTGTAAAAAGAATGAAAGATTGGAGGAAAAGAATCTTTCCATGAAGAACACCATACAAGAGTTAAAAAAGAAGATGATGTTGACATCGGATGAGCTTGGTGAAGCTATAATGAAATTAGTAAGTACTAAAAAGGGATTGAGGATGTTGAATGGAGGCACGTAAAAACTAGATAAATTGATAGAAACTGGTAAGGTTAAAGGAAATTTTGAGGGCATAGGATATAAAGGCGAGTGTTCGAAAGTGAATGAAGAAAAGTTTGAAATGTCCAAATCAGCCCAAAAGGTAGAAGCATTGAAAAAGAGTCGAAGATTTATACCCACATGTCATTTTTGTGGAGTTATCGGGCACATAAGGCCAAGATGCTATAAGATGTTACAAATTATGCTTCAAAGAGTCAAAACCGAAAATCTGGACACTCTCCATTAAAATTCCAGTGGCATCCCATGGTATCAAAGCAAGCTTAGATTAGAAAGGGTCAAATACAAGCACAAAAACGTATTGAAGGAAAAACAAAAAAATGCTCAGATTTGCAGTTAGTTACTGTAGATGAAGTAACTGAAGAAAGTGACTTACAACTAGTTACTGCAGATGGAGCAGTTGCAGAAAGTGTTTTACAGTTAGTTACTGTTGAGGAAGTAACTGCAGAAACTTGCAGTTACTTCGAATGATGAACCAACTAAAACAATGAAAGTTAATTTGAATCGAGGTTCTTTATCTCGAATTCGAAGAAATCATCAAGCAGAAAATGTTATTGGAGATGTGAGCGAATGAAGAAAAACAAGAGAAAGAAAAAGGGTTAATTATCAAGAACTTGCAGGCTACTTATGTTACAAATCTTTATTTGAGCCAAAGAAAAACACCAGGTTTGAGATTCTGCAAGGGGCAAAGGGACAGTGTGCTTTACATTTTTGAAGTATTTTTTATGTTATTAAAAACAAAAAAAAGAGAAAAAACGAAACAAAAAAAGGAAGAAGGAAAGTTTTTTTCCTTTAGTTTTATGTTGCTATTGTCGTCTAATCTTTTTAGTAGTTTGTTTTGTGACTTCTTTTCGGCTTTACCGAAGACTTTTCAGCTCTCGCATCAGTATGGATCTCTCTCGAGTATCTCTCTCTCTTTCGGGCATATCACTTAGTGTTTTGAATGGTGGTAAATTGTCATATTGGCGTGCTTATGATTCTTCCGTTGCATCTATGGTTGATTATTATGATTATGCATTTTGATATTGTTTTGTCTCAAGAGGGAGACATCAGGTTGTTTATGGTGAATGTTCCATTCAGGGGGAGATTTCAAGGTATATATGTGACTGTATGTCTTGCTTTTTGGCATCTTTTTGTCCCAGGGGGAGAAATTTGGATGATTGGATTGATATGATGTTCTTTGGAGCTTGATATTTGATTAAGGGGAAGTTCTCTTTTCATCTCACGTGGAATGTGTGTTTGATATGTTATTTAAGGGGAGTTTCATGTTTGTGACAAAAATGAAAAAAAAGGGGGAGATTGTTAGGATTTATTTTAAATAAATCTCATTTTTATTTTTGGCATTTTTTGGATATGGGATATACCATATGTCTTGAAGATTTGACTTAAATTCGAAATTATATGCTGGAGATTTTGTTTTGAAATTGGGCTCTTGATTTGGAAAGTTCGATATTGGATATGACATGGATAAGTAGAGTAATTGTTGGACTAAATCTAGGTGAGTCCAAGTTTGACTAGGATTCAATCAAAAACCTAGTAGTATGCGTGTTTGAGTGGGACTCTAATAGAGCTTACACGACAGGTGTTGTTGATTGCGATTGTGTAGTATTCTTTTTTTATTTTGGTAAAAAATTGTGTGGGCACATTGCTTGGTTGGCTGCTACGTTGTTAGCTTTTTATCTCTTGATTGAGTTTATTTTCATGGGGCGTTTTGCAGCAGTATAGTTACATTATCCTTATCTCTAGCAAGCAGTCCAAGGGTGATGTGCAGTTGATGTTTTTGCTGGGTGAATTAAGTTAACTGATGTTTGCAGCACAGATAAGGATTCATCAGAGATTGATACATATATTGTTGGTGCTGCCACTTGGTTATCTTGGTGAATAATTTCAGATCTGGAATTGCTGCGTTCTTGATTTTATTTGTCTTTGTTTTTTAGTAGAAATAGTTTGAAAAATTCTCTGACGAGGTTAACACGAGTCGGTCGTGTTATTGGGCATGAAAAATCTTTCATGGGCAGTTAGGTTGTGGGTTGGTTACCTAGATTGGGTCTTACGGGGTAGATCAATCTTGTGTATTTTTTTGTAAACTACTCTTTTGGTCAAATCATGTTCGTTTTTGCTAATTAGTAATTGATTTATAATTGACGTTTTAAAACACCTTTACAAATGTCAATTCACTCTGGTCAGAGAATTCCATAAATCACTACTAATTAAGAACAGTGGAACATTCTCTCTAATTACTTTGGAGTGATGAATCTTTTATTGACTTACTCAACTATCTCCACATGGTTCATATTGTGTCTAAGTACTACCGACTGAATTATCCTAGGACAATTCATAAGTACTATCAAAACACAGCAATTCTCACACGAGATGCCTTGGTAATCTCAAGTCTAAGGATCAATTATACAACCATCATTATGAGAAAATCCACAGACATATAAGCAATATTCCATTTGGGATTCTCATAGTCAGATCAGTTCAGTGGATCTACTTGCATCAAATTATAATTAAATCCAATTCACTTTACAATCCTTCAAGTTTCAACTCAATCCATAAAATTCATCCTAGTGCATAAAATAAACATATATGAAAAAGATGCTTCAACTTTTACACATTTTTATAACCTTTACTAAACAAAAAGTCAAAACACTAACAATAAAATAACACACAAGAACATTTAGAAGCTTATTTGAAAAGACCTAATTTTTTAATATATGCGTAAACACCTTCTCATGAATACTCTTAGTTACTTAATTAATTCATTATTTTAAATGGATATTAGCATTAATCTTTAACTTCTATTTTTTACTTAGTTTGGACCAATAGAGTGAATTTATTTAAGGCTTAATTATTAAAAAAATTCCTAAGTATAGTCAATTTTATAATTCCAAAATTTAAAAAATGCTAATAAAATGCTTTAAATTTAATTTTTTAAAACAAAATAGATATTATTATACCTCTAATTAATGATGCTAACGTGGCTAGTCATGTCAACTAACCTATTTTCCATGTAGCTAATATGCGTCTTATCATTTCCCTGTCACAAATAAATATTCCATCTTGAAGAACAAAAATAGTGGGAATACCTCTTCAAAGAAAGAGAACTATCACAAAACTACTAAATATTATATTCACATGTTCCTTTTTTGGGACTGTGGTGAAAAAGGACACTTCAAGAAGGATTGCCCTACACCTAAGTGTTAAGTCAAAAATTGACGTTACGTATTGAATGATTTTGATGACAAATAAAAGCAGACAAATTTCACCTTAATAAAAAATCAGACGAAGAAGAAAAATAGACGAACAAAATTCAGATGAAGCAAAAACCAAAATAAAAGAATTCAGATAAAGAAGAATTCAGTCGTGGAGAAAAGCAGACAAAAGCTATGCGGAGAAAAGCAGACAAAGGTTATGCGAAGAGAAAAACAGACGGAAGCCTTATGGAAAAACAGACGGAAGCCTTATGGAAAAACAGACGAAAGCTTATGCGAAGGAAAAACAGACGAAAGCTTATGCGAAGGAAAAACAGACGAAAGCTTATGCGAAGAAGAAAACAGACGAAGCAGAAAACAGACGATACTAAAAGCAGACAAAGGGAGTCGGAGGTATCAGTCTATGGAAGTTACG
>JANVCL010000212.1:8901630-8919138 GCA_026546855.1 Erythroxylum incrassatum | reverse complement strand
TGTTGAAGGAGTTAAGAGTTTCATGCAATTTGTAAAAGATCAAATGGGTGATGAATGTAGTATTCGTTGTCCACTAATCGATTGCTTAAATGTTGACTTCCAAAGTCAAGATGTGGTATATAATCACTTGCTAATCCGAGGCAGAGATAAATTCTATACTCAATGGCTTTATCATGGTGAATGTAAGGAAGCAAGTTGTAGTAGAAGCGACAGTACATATTATGATGACAATAAAAATAATGATGTAGATGATTGTAATGTGAATGATGATGGTGATGATGGGATTGACGAGATGTTAGACGATTGTCGGATATAGAGACTATGAATGAAACAAGAATGCCTAACGTAATTGGTAGTGTTATAAAAGATAATTTTGGGAAGTTATTGAAAGTTGCTCGAGAACAATTATATCTGGGATGCTCTAATTTCTCATAACTATCATTTGTTATGAAGTTGTTGCATTTGAAGGTTTATAATAAATGGAGAAATAAGTCCTTTGACATGTTAATTGACTTACTGAACGATGCATTACCTATTGGACACAAGTTGTCGAAATCTTACTATGATGCAAAGAAACTGTGTTCTTTTTTGGAAGGAAAGTAAAGATCTTTAAGAGTGTCCTATTTATGGTATATCAAGGTGGTAGGTGGATGATGGAAGAGGGAAAATATAACGAATAAAATCCTTCGATACTTTCATATTAAATCACAATTACAAAGACTTTTTATGTCAACAAAAGAAACTATAGATATGAGGCGGCATAAAGAGAAATGCATTGATGATAACATTATGCGTCATCTAGCAGACTCAATGGCATGAAAAGAAATTGATAGAAATTTTCCATGGTTTGCACAAGATTTTCGTAATGTTCAACTTGGATTAGCCTTAAATGGATTTATTCCTTTCGATAATATGAGTACTTCATATACCATGTGGACGGTGATTTTAGTCCCATACAATTTACTACCATGGAAGTGTATGAATATTGATGTTTGAGTTAAGATTATGCGTTATCTTCATATTTTGTTTTAATTGTTCAATATAATGACACCTGGTAGAAATAAGGGAAAGAGGGTGGCAACAACAAAGAAGTTCCTCCCCTACAACAACCAACTCATTCTGACCCCATCATTTAACAACCACCAATTGCATCCTCGAATGAAGACAGTCAACAACAACCTTTACCAACATCGTCTATTAGTGCTGAGGGATCTTTAGGTTTGTTAGTGTTAATCAAACATATTTACATTAATGTTGAAATTACTCATTACATGTTTAGTGTGTTTTTCTTATTATGATTTTTTGTTTTCAGGTTCCAATGCTAGCATTAGAAAACAAGGTAAAGGTATCATAAAAGGAGCTGAGTTGCAACGGATGAATGTTGCAATGAACAGCAAGTTGTCTATGACCATTAAGCCCACGCAACGTTGCCCTCTAGATAAGATCCAATCTACAAAATTGTCCAGTGAGTTAGGCAACGTTGTGAGGAATGAATTGCCTTGCCTTCAACATGTCAGGCAGTTAAAGAAAGACAACTTGCTCTAAAATGCTTTGGGCAAAGTTTCGGTAATATTTCAATTCATTTGATTATATGTATTGCGATTTTACTTAACAAAAACAGTAAGTTAACTTATATGTGTTCTTTACAAATGA
This sequence comes from Erythroxylum incrassatum, assembly GCA_026546855.1. NCBI lineage: Eukaryota > Viridiplantae > Streptophyta > Magnoliopsida > Malpighiales > Erythroxylaceae > Erythroxylum > Erythroxylum incrassatum. The sequence continues at coordinate 8,917,485 of JANVCL010000212.1, read as the reverse complement.
AGCTCAATATCGTTGATATCGACAAGCCTGAGGTTTCAAGCTATGTTAATTCACTGTTAAAACAAAGGGCAAAGGATCATCGATATAGACTTCATAAATATTACCAGTCTTTTCCTTCCGATCAAGAGGCAAGGAGACATGTTTCGAAACGAGTGACTCCAGCAAATTGGATGAAATGTGTGATTATTGGGCCTCTGCGAAGGTTCAGGTTTGTTTTATTTCTCTTCATATTTCCTTCCATTAATTTTAATTATAAATTACATGACTACTTCTCTTAATTTAGGAAAAGTGTGAGAAAGCCAAGGTGAATAGAGCATAAATGAAAACCCCTCATAACACCGGCTCCAAATGATTTTTTATTGTCTAACAAGAATTTATAAGTGTAACGTTTCAACTTATTCTTCTATTTCTTAATACAATAAATTTTATTATCTTCTAATTTTTTAAATGCATATAATAGAGTCAAACTCAACTCCAAGGACAGATCATACTGCATAAGCTAACACACTACAAAAAAGGTGAAGGTTAGTCTGAAGAGGCAAAAAGTAGTTACGTTTGTACAAAAAATTAATATTACAATTTATTTTTGATGTAATACTAAGTAATAATTTTTCAGTTAACTCGATTTTGTACTTTGAATTGTAGGATAAGATGCAGGAGTTGTTGCAGACATCATTGTCTCAGGGGAATCAGCCCAATATCGATGACATTTGCAACAATGTCCTTGGTATGAGATCAGGGTATATCAAAGGTCTTGGGTATGACCCTAAGCCTGTTGGTGCATTTTCGTCACAACAAACATATATCACGATGCTTCAAGAGGAGAACCAGTCACTAAAGACTAAGTTACAATGTACAGAATAGAAGTTAGATCAAAATATCAAAGAAGTGAACAAGCATAAAAAGATGGTCAAACAATTACTTGGTTCAAACTATGTCAATAGTAATGACGGTGAGGAATCTTAGTTTGTATAAATTTTGTTCAAATTATATAATTAGTCTATAATTATTTTCTTTTAATAAAATGCATTCCATTTTAAATGTTTATTTTATTTCAATTTATTATTATTTTAATAATATGTCACCAACATTAATTATAAAATGTAACTAATTTATATTTCAAACTAATTTAAAAATTGTAATAAATTAAATTAAATTTTTTAACAATTATAATAAAATGTAAATTTAAAATTAAATGTTTGTCCCTAAAAAGTATTAGCTACCAAAACAAAATCGTTACAAAATATTATTACTTACATATATAGGAATGTCTCTAAAAATATTTGCCTACAACAAACAATTAGTAGCTAAAACTATTCTACTACAAAAACAAAATCTTCAATAAAAATAATTACCTATGACTACAGTTTAGTAGGTAAAAACATTTATCTACGTAGCATTTACGTCGTAAAATCCTATGTATGACATTTTTGGGTCTTATTGGTTATATGTTTTACCGACGAATATATTGTATATCCAAAACTTTTTTGCAACAATTTCAAAAAATGTCACAGATATTGTTTTGTTACCAGAATTCAACGACCATTATGGTGACAATTTTATTTCGTCACCAATTATTATTTCACATAATTTTTTAATATTTTGCGACGTTTGAATTCATTGCCAATAACCTTATTTGATGTAGTGTGGTAAAGAGGTTGTAGCAAAAGAAAGATGTGACAGTTGAGATTTTTGGAGATATTAGTGAAGTTGAAAACAACAAAGATTTGGGAGGTGGTGAGATTGAAGCGTGAGAATGATAGGGTACTCTATTTAAAATGGTTTTCTGTAAACCTAATTGACAGTGCTTTGTCTAAAAAGGAATTGAGACCATTAAGAATGTAAAGCAAAATTTACATCGCTTTCTTTGGGGTTGTTGTCGATCCCCAATTTTTGTCCGTGGTAAGATCTTCATTTCCTGTAACTTCACCACATCATTCAGCTACTAAAAATAGTGTTATCCGTGAACTTGACAACAAAAGAATGGTAACGACTAAGAGCTTGTAATAAGATGCTTGGCTAAGGAAGTAGAGTTTCGTATCTGTCTGCTTATTACTTGGAAGTATGTTGAAAAAGACGCGACAGTTCACATGGTAAGAAAAGAGTGACTGTAGAAGAGGAATGCAACAATCGTATACTGGGGAGACAAATTTCTAAATCTTGGAATAGCCAAAGCCAGAACAAAAGAATACTAGGATTGTTAGCAAGTTTACACTTTGCAATGGGGAATGATAGCTAGGTTGAGGACTGATTTATAGAAAACAAACATAGTGCTTTGATGAACAAATTTGTAGTCATAATTGTTGTGGTCATATTTGTTACATTTCAGATAGGCTACAACAAAATCGATTCTTTTGCTCTCCTCAACTAGCCATTAAGATGACGCGATCTAATCGAGATTTGGAATAAGATTTAAATGAAATTGACTGCTTAGTTTTATTCAGAGAGAAATCCATTTGAGCAAAGCTAACCTGAAGCGAAGACCTTCAAGAAAGACTAAAAATGGAAAAGGGCAACTTTAGTACCATCTTGTGTTCTTGTTTCGAGAATTGTTAAGATATTTAAGCAGGAAGGCTACAGGTTAACTTAGGCACTGGAGATATGGGTTTTTGGTATGCATCTATCAGGATAAGGAAGCAAAATTAGTGTCAACAAGGAGTGGCTTAATTGGTATACACTCCTCACTTAAGGCGCTCCCTTACAGGAAGTTTTGAGTTCGAGTTATGCCAAAGGAGGAGAAATGGGATATTTTCCTAATTGATGATCATCTAGCTTCCTGAGAAAAGTTTCTTGATCAAATCAATTACGGATGTCTCGCTTCCAGCCACAGTGTAGAAGTTGAAGCTACTAGGAACTTAATGCTGAGCAAAGGAGTCAGTGATCAATCAATAGCCGACCAATCAAGTATGTGACGGCTCCTTGTGTGCAGAAGTGTACAGACTACATAAGAATTTGAGAGATCTTAGAGTTTCAAATTTACCTCCTCTAGAGCTCTTGAGGTGAGGTCTTAGAAGCTTAGGATTAGTCCAACTAAACTGAAATACTTAATGTAAATTAAAAGAAGAAGAAGCAAAGTTAGCTCTAAAATGTCTCTTCATTGTGCTAGCTTAATTCTTTTCTTTCGGCTGCAATAAAAGCTCTCTCGTCTAGTCTTTTTCTATTTAAAAATGGAGTACATCTAGGACATTTTGGTTGTCGCTTTTCGGCTGTTGCTTTCTTTCATTTAAAAGAAATTATGAAAAAGGCCAAAAGTCATGACAAGTTAGGCAGAAAGCAACTGTACAAACTTTTAACTATTCAATGCACGTTCACCATCGGCAAAAGATGTTTTGTTCTTTTATTTAATAGCTCATATTCTATACTTTTCACATGATAAAAAGTGTCTGCAAGTTTTCCATATTTTTGTCAAGTTATACTTATATAATACTTAATGATGATGTTCATGTGATTGTTTTTAGACATACTTCGTTACTTGAGCTAATTTCTATTACATAATTTAAGAAGGAAGATTTATCGAAGAATTAATTTCTATTACATTGCAGAGTTGTCTGATAAATAAATTCCTTGAGCTACATGGTTATCATAACTTTGTCAATTTTTCTTTTCTTTAATCTTACAAGGGCAATCGACATAGGTATTATTTTTCTCCCTCCTACTCTCAATTATTTTCTTTTTGTTTCTATTTCCCTTCGTTAGATTTTTTTATTTACCGGAATGGAAAAACCAGTGGATGGAAATGGAATAAAAACAAATATTTACTTACCATGGGACTTATCAAACAAACAATATATCCTTATCTTGCCATCCCCATACCACAAAGCAGAAGTTGCATGAAGATGCGTGAAATAAGGAAAAGTTGTATGACATGGAGGTGGAGTTGTTTCCCACTTTTTCAATCTTATTCTTCACTCAACAATTAACTTTCATTTGATTTCTTACTTCAACTCTTCTATCATTTGCATTAACTTATATGCACCTCAACTCTTCTATCATTTGCTTGCACTTATATGTACTTATGTAATTACATTTAGTGATGTAAGCTTTGAACAATATGAACGATTCTAATGATTATGTGAAAATAAATGAAAATGATGAGGTATGGAATGATACCATAGAAATGTATTTAATCTCATCAATAACTGAAGAAGTGAAGAAGGGAAATTGAATGACTACTATCTTTTTTAATATGGCTAGAAGAATATTAAAGTGAATCTTCAAACAAACTTCAATAAGGAGTATACTGATATTTGTTTGAAGAATAAATATAATAGATTAAGGGCTAAATTGAAGAATTTCAAGAACTTACTCAAAGAAATAGGAATCGATTACTACTCATTTACAAGTGAAGTTAATGCTACAAATAAATGTTGGGAAAACGTATTTAAGGTAAAATATATCTTTGTTTTATGAATATATCATATTATATAATATATGTTCTCAAGTTTCCTTTTTATCATTATAGGAGCATAAAATGGTTCACATATTTAAGAAAAAAGGATGTAAGGGTTTTTAGACTTATATCATATTTTTAGAGATACTATTGCAATTAGTTTGCATATACATCCATCAACTAAATCTCTATCAAATACTACAGAAGAGGAACACATAACCGATGTTGATGAAGATTGCTCTTAAAATGAAAAAAGTCAAGTTATAAGTTTTCCATCTAAGAGAAAGAAATTTCCTAAAAATAAGAAGACAAAAAAATACATTCTAACATTGTTGAAGAGGTCTTGGTTATAATTGGTGAACAATCAAAAAAGAATAATAATTTACTTAAGAAAAAACTAAGTGAAATATCATCCACTGTAGAGAATAGATCTAGAGCTTCATCAATTAAGTAAGAGTCTAACATAATGATAAAATGTTTGAATTCCTTAAATGAATTGGGTGTTGACGGTTTGCAATATGAAAACTTCATGAAGGGTTTACTTGATTCTCCACTTTATAAGGATATTTTTATGAAGATAGCAGATGTAAAAAAGCTAGATTGGATTATGTCGCTTTAGTTATATTTCATATTATTATATATTAAATTCTTATTAATTTGACACTTATATATTAAGCACTTCTTTACAGTTTGAACATTTTAAGTTTGTGTTTTGTATGAATGTTTTACTAAATTGTAAATCTATGTTTTGTGTGAATTTTTAAGTTTATATTTTGTATGAATATTTTGTCTATATTTGATAAATATTTTGACTAAATGTTTTATTAATTATTTAATGCTAGCATTGTAGATACATGGATTCTTTATTAGATTTTAAATCAGATTCTGATGATGAACAGACGAATGTAATCATTATTTCTCTAGCTAAAAGAGAGATCAAATATATTCATTTACAAAAGCAACCATGTAGAACTTCGACTCTATCAAGTTATAATTGGATACTAGAACTTTTGAATAGAAATCCTACAAGGATTTATGAAAACTTAAGAATGAGCAAAATAATCTTCTTGAACTTATGTGATGAGTTGAAAAGTTTAGGGAGCTTTAAGGCAACAAGTCATTTGATTATGGAAGAACAAGTAGCAATTTTCTTGACAACTATAGGGCATAATGAGAAAATTAGATTTCATATAGAAAGTTTTCAACTTTCAATGTAGACAATTTCGAAGTACTTTCACAAAGTCTTATATGCGGATAATCATCTTGCAAAAAGAGTCATAACCCTACCATCCTTTACCAATTTACCTCATGAGATTCAACATAATTCAAAATTCTTTCCATATTTTCATGCATATTCATATATTTAATTACTATTTTAATTATATTCTTATGATTAATAATTATTTTAATAATATAGTTTTATTTTTTAGGATTGTATAGGAGCAATAGATGGTACACAAATTGATGCATATGTTTCGACCGATGAACAAATATTATACAAGGGTTTAAAAAAATTGATCCAACCTAAAATATTATGTATTGTTGCTCATTTTACATGTATTTTACATATGTAATGGCTAAACAAGAAGGTACTGCAAATGACTCTCGAGTTTTTTTAAAAAGAACGACAAATCTAGTAAATCAATGCCCTATGTTTCTACAAGGTATTATATTATTTTAAATAAGCATAATAATTATGATTATTTTTTAATATCTTTTGTTAATGTTATGTTCTTTATATGTTAAATAAGTTCTATTTGGTTGATTTAGGCTACACTAATATGCTTATATTTCTTTCACCATACTAAGGTAAGAGATATCGTTTGCAAGATTATAGAGGAAGAGAAAAACCTCAAAGTCCACAGGAATTGTTTAACTGCAGACATTTTTTATTAAGAAAGGTTAATGAGAGATGTTTTGAAGTTCTAAAAGCAATATTTTCTATATTTTCAAATATGTCGAGTTATGATATGAAGAAAAAAAAATACATCTTTAATACTTGTTGTATTACACACAATTATATTAGAATATATGGACAAAGCAAAGAATTATTTGACAAATATACTAAAAATGAAGAACAAATTAAGGAAAGTGAGAATAAAGATGTAAGTTCTCAAGTAGAGTATAATATTACCCCAACACAACTTAGAAGTAGGTATTGAAAGTGAGATCAAATTACTACATAAATGTAGAATGATTATACTAGTTCTATTTTATTTTTTTTTTTGTAAATGATAGTACTATTATTTTTTGAATAATTATAATATGATGGACATATTTTATTGCTTAGAATGACTTAATGTAATTTTCAAATTTATAAACTTTTATTATATACAATTAATGTGCAAGTTTCTTTAATTATATAAATATGCATATATTTTATTTCTAACCATAATGAGGATTAATTAATTTAAAAAATAATATATTATATTAAAAATAATTAATGCAATAGTATAATTAAAAAATAGAAATAGGATGATAAAACAAAAATATTTATTTTTAGTTTTTTAATACAAATATCAACCAAATAAATTTTTTTTTTCAATTTTTATATTAGAAATTTTAATCAAACAATTTTTTTTTACTTAAAAAAACTAAAAACCAAAAACTAAAACTAAAAGTCACAACAAAAAAAGAAGTGGAACTAAACATTCTTTAAATTAATTGAATTAAAAATCAAAAATTAAAATTAAAAACTACCACAAAAAAATATGTGTAACCAAATGACCCTAAGTTAATTAACAAACGAATGGAGAATAACCAATGAATTTGATATCTATTTTGGATGACTACTTGGTTTGTTTAACTTCGTCATCCTTTTTTAATGACAGTATTTGTTGATGCAATTTTCTAAGTTGGAAGAGTCAAGAAACAAGTAATCGACCTTTTTATATATTTTTTAGTACTCTTGGAGTTGTCAAAGCTAGAGTTCTCCTGAATAACTCGTCAATTATCAACCAGAAGCTGAACGAATCGTCCCCACGACTTCTCAAACTGTACGTGCAACTACAAAGGCTGTCTAACTCAAACTCCAAATCTAAGTCAGTAAAATGGCAGATGAGGAGCAGAAAGTTGACATGCATGTCCACACAATACAAGGTTGGGCCATTAAGGCATCTCTGAAACTTTCTGATCGATTGTTAAAAAGGAGAATCAGAACTCAAACCAAAAGGCTGAAACCCATATGACATTCCAATTAGACTCAATGCAAAACTCATAAAAGCCCACAAGAAAGCCCCACACTGACACCACTATCCCATCTTTTCCTCATACAAGTGTCCAGAAAGTAAATAAAAATGAAAAAGCAGGTATAGATGGTATACAGTAGTTTTAAAAAGGGCAAAAAGGAGGTGCAATGAGAGGGGACAATGGGGCCTTTGACAAGATTGATCCCTACAAAAATAGATGTGGATGTGTAAGATGTGTGTTGTCACGGCTTTGGATTGTAAAAGGAACCACTCAATGTTTCGGCATGTCCCTCTCAAACTATCAACTCTTACTTCAATATGGTCCCCATCGTTGTTGGTCTAAGTCTACCCCATTGTCTGTAGTTTACCCTACAAGGGTCATGACTTTCCTGTCTTTCTATCTCAATGTCTTGATAAACTTTATATTGTTTTTTATGTTATATATTCTCTTCTCATCCAGACTTGAATGCTTTTGGTCCCAACCACATTTGCATTCCCTCTAATTTATATCCTAATTTAAGAAGAAAGATACCTTAATCAACTTCTGTAGAATATGACTAAAATTGAGATGAGTTAAGGTTTAAAAGAACATGGACACGAGAGCACAAGATTACTAACAATATGTCTATACCTTCGCAATATAATGATTTGTTATGTACTCAAAAGATGTCTCCTTCGGCTGCTGTGTACTAAACATAATATAACCCTCTATATTTTAAGATAATTATTTGGGTACTTTTTTAAAAAATCACATTAAATTTTCTGAAATTAAATAAAATAATGACGATAAGATAAATTATTTCAATTAAAATATATCCTCAAATTTTCACAAAAAGATAATAAATATAACTTAAAAACAAAATTTTCGACTGTATATGTGCCTTTTGCAAAACTAAAAGGTATAAATAAAATCTATAAATTTTGCCCCCTCACAGGATAACTTAGCGGTAGAAAGGGTGAAAGGATTGTGTGAAGGTTGTGGGTTCGAGCCTTGGGAGGAATAATTGTTATTAAGGTGGTGTAATCTCCTTAGTGGTGACCCATCTTTCAGGAACAGGTACATCTGATATTATTTAAGATTAAACCCAGATTTATCTATCTATGAGTCTGAGTGAGATCAGACCCGAATTTACCTATTTATGAGTCAGAGTGGATAGCTCATAGGTCTCAGGATGGTCGGGCAGAGCTCGGGACTTGAGTTATCAAAAAAATCTATAAATTTCATTGTTATAATGACATTTTTGAGAAGTACACAAGTGAAACTGCTTAAAAATAAACCATATAAGACAATGAACTTTAGTTGCTCAATTATAAATTATTGTGTTTGAACTTGGCGACATGATGGCATGATATATTTAGCTAACCAATTGAAAACAAATATATACGGCTCCCCATATATGCTGGAGAATCAAGCCACGCACACGAGCAAAGAAGCATGAGTGGTTATTTCAATTTGGCCTACTCATATCATTTTCAATGCCATCATATACATTTATGCCCACCTAATATGGTCCATCCTTATTACTGTGATTTAAGCATAACCTAATGATCCTTTTCATGCTTCTACTATTATATTTTGCACTGTCCACTTACTTCGCACTCACGTGCATTTAATAACATAGAATTGAAAATAAAGTTTATTGACAGTGGGAATTTAATGTATATCATCAAAATTAAGAAGTCATCAGCTTTTGTCCGGTGAATGGTAAATAAAGTAGCAGCGTGGGATTCCTAATCGCTCCTGAAGATTGATATAATACGTGACAGATTTTCTTTTATCAAGCCCCAATCCACAAGAAGGCTTAAAGCAGCCGCTTATTTCAAAGGAAAGTGTAAGGAAGTTGATGTAATCACAGTAAAGTGGACAACTAATAAAAAAGCTGGAATTCCTAGATTCCAGGTCTGTTGCACTGTGTTGTTTTTAAGGTACAATTTCATTTTATATCATTAGGGCTACTTCAATCATGCCATGCCCGCGAGCGTAGGAGCATATCAGATGTCATTCGGGACTTTTTTTCGCCTAAAATGTGTGTAACTTGTGCGCATACAAGCCGAAATAATTTCTGCTTCTAATCGCATGCCGCTTATAAATCTCATAATACGCCAAAAGAAAAACGTAAGCGCAGATTTATTTCAGTTAGGATATAGATTAGGCAATGATTAAGACATTTTAACAATCTTGTGTAAATATTCACTCCGAGCACTTGAGGAGAACACGGTAAACATCCTCTGACAGGAAGTAAACTGGGAAAAGGCCAAAGCTTTTCCCATCTAATACACTTACGGAAACAGATATAACTTTAAGGGAAATGGACTCTTCCACATGAAAAGGTATGTATTGTGGGGACTAGCTTTTCAGGCTTTTTCAATTATCATCCGCACATATAGTTTGATAGGTAAAAGTCACCGAACAGAATGTAGGACCCCAATCGGATAGCTAGCCAATTGATTTTGTCCAAATAAAAGAGTCCATATCATTGTATTTGGAGAAAAATGCCGGATTACTAACTCCCAAGCCCCTGCCATAATTATACATTCTCATTCGTCCCTACGCTTAAGTTGGATATTGCCATTGCAGTGACACACACAAATTAACACATACATAACCCCAAGACTCACCCCCTTTCGCTGGTTTTTCTATATCGCTTCGGTTCCCATGTTTCGTAATCCTTCCCCATATCACATGTTTAGAGTATGGGCGTCCACATGAGTTTAGACCCACCACTGCTTTGGACACGCGTGCAATGAGCCGTACTATGATCACTCCTACCTGTCCATGTCACCTAACGGAATGATCAATCCCATCGAATGCACAAATACATTGCCTGTCGCTTTGCATTTATTTTCGCCATGTGGAATGTGGTCCGTTTGATAAAGATCGGATGGTCATTGTCGCTTCTCTGTAATTGGTTTGTCATCTATACAGCCATCGATTTTGATATCAACCCAGAATTAATACAGACGTCTAAGTTGATCAATTTGATGTAATAAGGCATAATTGATTCAAATTATTAAACCCCATAAGAAATTGACAGCGGATTTAACAAGAAGTGAGGGAAAACAGGGATTTGATTAAATTGGAAGTATTAGAGAAAGGTGTGTCCCAGCGGCACGTTACAATAACCAGAAGAGTCCAAACAGGCAAGTCCAGGAAATCACCGGTCGAGAGGATTGGCAAGAGAACGCAACGAATTTAATAGCTTTGAAGAAAACAAGAAGATAAAGACAGGAGTCTTTAATTATGAAGGAGACCAAACGGAATTGCCCTCTCTTGTTTAACTTAGGGGGCATAAACCTGATATATGTTCTTAATGTAGCTATGCCATTCTGCCAATGGTTGGACTGCTCATGAGTTGACTCTTATTTGTTTGTTTTGCATTAGATGGGTTTAGTATACAGTTGACAACTCCCATGTCACGTCACTTGTTATTATGTGTAAAGTTGTATGCATTTCCATGTACATTCAATGTCCTAAGTTACCCAATTACGTGGGTATTATTGACAGTCGGCTACCTATGCTTTCCATGTACATTCAATGTCCTTAGTTACCTAATTACGTGGGTATTCTCCATAGATCGGCATTCACCAAGTAGGCCACAAAACTGCTTCTCGTGGATTGTGTAATGGGCTAATCCTCATTTTAGAACTGAAATTAAATACAGTTTGTTAATTATATAAAAATTTTAAAATTTACTTAATTTTGTAATAATAATTGAATGTTATATGATTATCATAAGTCTCTCTTGCAATATAAAACTCTTAGATAAAGTATATGTTTTGGAGGAGAGATCACAGATCTTCTATGCCAATTACGTGTTAAAAGATGTAACACAGAAGACCAGTTACCATGTGTTATCTCCTTTCTTATATTTTTGTTGTGTTTTTGTAAGTCAGAAGTGACATGACCTAAAGATAGATGAAAGCACGATTTCTTTCTTCTTCTTTTCCGTCCTATGTCTAATTGATGATGGCTTCAGGATCTCCAAAAGGATCCTCCTACCTCTTGCAACGCAGGTGATTTTAAGATCTACGTCCACTGTCTTTTCTTTTACTTTGTTTTCTTTTTTGTTATCTAAAGATCAAAACCTCAAAGTGCAGGTGGGTTGGTAAAAGACTCTTATGATTTAATTGAAGTCTAGAGTTCAAACTCCTCTCATGTATGCAACTATTTAAAACATGGAGTCAAAACTTTGTCTTTCGCAAAAGACCTACCTAGCTTGAGCGGGAATTAGTCTGAATGTGAATGATTTAAAAGTATCTTCCCATAATTATGACTCTCCTAAGATATTTTATGAGCAACCAAAAAAAACCTTACGATCAAATTTTTCTTTTCTTTACCTATTTGGAAGAAGTTGGTGTATGATACTACTCCAATAATTATATTTCAAGTTTTTTTTTCTTTTCTTGATGTTATTTCTGCGTCTGATTATCATTATATTAGATTGAAGATTTTCATGGTAGATTAATATTACCAATTTGGTAATCGTTTTGCATTTCTAAATTTGACTAAAAACTTTGGACGTGACATCAAAATGAGGCATTCAATAGAAAATACAAAAGACTAGATACTCTTGCCTATGTCTAGCGGTGCTTTATTTTGGGAGGTTATTCTTTGCTAGTTTGATGGTCAATGATTTTATTTTAGTTTATCAAGAAGTTTCAATATTTTTACCTAACACAAAATTATCCTATTGGTTATTTGGATAATTCATGTTACATAGTATTGCTTTGTTTTTAAAAACCTGTTCATTATTTATCATAAGCTATTATTTTATCTATAGCTTTTTGTTTGCTATTGTAACAACTATATGAATATGTGTTAATCATACAGAACCATCGTGTGTATTATAGAAAAATGGGTATGCAAATTTTATTACATCGACACTTAGTATATACTTGACATAGGAAGACTGTGAAGTCGTTGTTAATGGATTCAAAAATATTATTTATTATTGTTTCAACAATTTAGTAGAAGTTGAAAAGAAATATGCTCAATTTTGTCAAAAGAAGTCATTATATTCAACAATATAACGGGATTTGTAATTTTTGTTGTTACTATATTTAGTATATAATATATGGAATCATTATCCTGGGTAATTTTTCAAATTCTCCATATTGATTGTCCCAATTATAATGGCAAGATAAAGTTACAAATATTAAATGTTAAGCTTAATATTGGTCAACATTTTTATCAATGTAATAATACAAATGTGAATATTGCCCTTATGTTTTTATGAACACATTATGATTATTTTTATTATAACGTATATGGTATTAATGTTATACAAATGACAATCATTCAAATTGTATGTGACTTGTAAGCATGTGGCCATGGTAAAAGAGATGAGATTTTGTTATTGTAAACAATTTTTCCAAAAATCTTCTTATACAATAATCTTCTTTACATTGGGCTAAGAATTTTAACTGCAAGATCATTATTGCTCGCAAAAATTGAGTTTATTTTATATTCATAAATAATTCAAAATTTGACATAAGTTTAATATCTTTGTTTTTATATTTATTTTATAGGTTCCATGTGACTATATATCGCGGGTGTCTGATGCTTTTTAATAGTAACTTGTAGCACAATAATATCTAAAAGAGTAAAATAGAATGAGAAAGGAGTTGCATACGATGGACCCCTATTATTGATATGGTGACCAACTATTTTGACAGTGTAGACAAAATATTTCAATAGTAGAACAGGGAAGGAGTTGCACGTGATAGACCCCCTGCTATTAATGTAGTGACTGATTATCTTGACCCCTACTATTAATATAGTGACTGATTATTTTGACATTGTACACAAAATATTGCAATGCATTCTTAGGAATTTTTTGTAGTGACCAAACCACACAAAATATTTGCCATTATGTTAATAATATAAGTTTAAGCCCTTCAATATCTTTCAAAAAAGATTCGCCAAAATGTATCTTTAAACCTAACTGAAATGTCACATCATAATCCTAAAAATCAAAACTTCAAAGAGTTTTTAATAGTTATATATTCGTAATAGGAAAAAAAGAATTTTACTTATCACAAAAAAGATTATGCAACTGAAGTAAATCACACGTTAATACACAGCTAATATTTGATAAGCAAATGCACAAGAAGGAGGGTTGAATTATGTTATTTTTTTCAAAAATCCCCTTTTTGAAAACTTGTTTTACTTCAAAACTATCAAAAATCAGTATTGTGAAAAATTGTAGTATATTCTCTAAGTGCTTTGTTTGAAACAGTAAGAGTAACAGTTAAGAGTTGAGAGATAGTTGACACGCAGATTTATCCTGGTTCACCCCAAACCGTGGGCTACATCCAGTCCTCAGAGATTCTTCTGAGATTTCACTATACTTTGCAAAGATACATTTGATTCTTCTTTGTCCAGATTCTTCAAGCTCATTTTGTCAATCGTTGCGGAATTGATGGTGCTTTTGATATTCAGTTTCATCCTGTTTCTTCTCTCTAGGAGAACTCAAAAATCTCTGAATATCTTTGTCAGCATCATCCCATAGGGCATACTGTTCAAGTCTTTCTTCGCCTTAACCATAGAATGGAAAATAAGGAAAGGCAGATCAACAGGCTGATGAGTAAGTAGATAGAATAGGCATTGTTCATTCAATGTCGTCACCAAATGCCTTGATTATGTTCTTGGTAGAACACAGTGGAAAAGAATTAAGTGTAGAACCTTAGCTTTTGGTATAAGACTTGAGGCCTTCTTCTCCTTTGGGTCATTGCTTCCATACAATCGTCGATTGATCTCAGACTCCTTTACGCTAGCTTGCGTCATCCATCTAGCTTTACTTGTGAGTTTCTCTCCAACACATGGACACATAGTGACCTTTTCGATAACCTCCATTGTTACTATAATCGATAATTTGTCTACCATTGATACAAGAGTATCTCCTACTACATCCACATTCTTCCAGAAATCATAAACTTCATTCTAATATACGGTCTCTCGAACTTGAAAAAAGTTTCGCCATCCTGCTACAACAATCTCTGGTTCGATATCCAGATTGTCCTTCTTCAAGGACTCAAAATCAACAAATCTTCCATAGATCATAGCTGAATCCATCTGCTTCTGTAGTTTGTAAAGGACTGAATGCACAACTTTCTTTCTGAAAGGGTGAAGTCGGTTACTGAGGTTGAGAGTGTGAGCAAAGAATGTTTGCTATCCAAACAGGGTAAGGAAAAGCTTTTGTTGAGGGTTCTGCAAAGGTCGATGTCAGGGCATATCAAGAGTGTTCTAGAATAGGTGATATTCTCAAGACTTGTGAGAAATTTTTCCCTCCAAAACTTTCTTGTGACAGAAGTTACCAGCTGTAACTCACTGTTATTGTCACCGTTAACTCTTACGACCTTTTATCTGGGTTGTGACGTGTCAGACGATTGATCACATAACATAACCATATTGAGGTTCCGTCTAATTTCTTTGAATCGTTCTTCACTCAATGGCTTGGTGAAGATGTTCGCCTATTGACAGTTCGTCTCAACAAACTTAAGACTTATGATCTTCTTCTGAACATAGTCTCTTAGAAAGTGGTGTCTGACTTCGATATGTTTAACTCTTGAATGTTGAATCGGATTCTTAAACAAGTTGATGGCACTTGTATTGTCACAAAAGATTGGGATCTCCTCTTTTTATACTGAGTAGTCTTCTAACTGATACTTGATCCACAAGGTTTGTGAACAACAACTTGCGGCTGACATATACTCAGCTTCAGCAGTTGATAAAGCAATTAAACTTTGCCTCTTGTTTAACCAGGAAACTAAGTTGTGGCCAAGGAAGTGACGTGCTCCACTCGTGCTTTTTCTATCAATCCTATCTCCGGCATAATCCACATCACAATAGCTAATCAACTTGAAATCTTTACCTTTCTCATACATCAAGCAAAGGTCAGTAGTATCTGCGAGATATCTCAAAATTCTTTTGACAACAATGTAATGAGACTCTCTAGGATCTGCCTGAAACCTTGCACACAAGCAAACATTAAACAAAATATCATGTTTGCTTGCTGTAAGATAAAGTAAAGAACCAATAATTCCTCTATACAACGTTTGATCCACCTTCTTACCAGTTTCCTCCTTAGAAAAAATGTTTGAAGGATGCATCGGAATTGTCATTAGTTTTACTTTTACCATATCGAATTTAGTCAACAGTTCCTTAACATACTTTTGTTAATGGATAAAAATCTTTTCTTCGGTTTGCTTGACTTGCAACCCAAGAAAGAATTTTAACTCACCTATCATGCTCATATTAAACTCATTTTTTTATCA
>JANVCL010000212.1:8830038-8848908 GCA_026546855.1 Erythroxylum incrassatum | reverse complement strand
CCATCGGTTCCAACAAGAGAGACGACCCGAGGTTCAGCTTGCTGCAATCTTGGAATTTAATTATTTTGACCGATTTCTAAGGTCGATTTCCGAATCGAACGACAGAGCCGCGATCAACTATGTATTAAAAAAAGTTATACTGAGTTTTGACTGAGTGATGTAGCACGCCACCCTCACGGGGCATGGACTCGGATATCACCATCGATGCCGGGTTCGGGTCACGTGGGAATGGGGTGTTACATGCAATCTGTCTCACAAAATATGTCAGTTCACCTAAACAATGTTCAATAGATGAAGTGCTTACCTCATTTTCTCGTCGAACATCATTACGAGTGCTGAATTGTTGGGTATTAGTGGCCATCCGCTCAAGTAATATCCTAGCTTTAATGGGAGTCTTCTCGCAAAGTGCCCTACCACTCACCACATCAACCAAACTCCTCTCTAATGGCAGCAATCATTCATAAAAATATTGGATGAGAAGTTGTTCTAGTATGTTGTGATGTGGGCAACTAGCACACAGTTTCTTAAATCGCTCCCAGTATTCGTAAAGAGACTCCCTATTGTGTTGCTTAATACTGCATATCTCCTTCCAAATACTTGCTATCTTTGAGGCCAGAAAATATTTTTCCAAAAATAATCTCTTCATCTCCAACCAAGTGTTCACACTTCCAGCCAAAAAATCGAATAGCCAATCTTTTGCTGCATCTTTGAGCAAGAACAGGAAAGCCCTCAACATGACCTGCTCGTCTGTCACCCCATAAGGCTTCATGCTCAAACACACCACTTCGAGTTCCTTAAAATGCTTATGTGCATCCTCACCTACAAGGCCATGAAAGTTAGGCAATAAATGAATTAATCCATATTTTAACTCAAAGTTAACATGTTCAACAAATTCAGAAACGTTATGCATAATGGTCTATGAGTTAAATCGGGTGCAGCCAACTTGCTTAGAGTTCTCGGATTTGCCATTGTATCTTCGGATTCTGCTTCCAATTTGTTTACCAAGACCTTGCTTCGATACGCAATCTTTGCAGTGTCCTCTCGATCTCCGGATCAAGGTGCTCAATTTCTCTACGAGGAGACCTAGTCACTACCATGCACCAACACTAATGGACAATTAAAAATTAACAAGTAACAAAAAGAACGAGTATAAGCAAATATATTCACAAAACACCAACCAAAATCAAATACAAAAATTAAGTTACCACACTCCCCGGCAACGACGCCAAAATTTGACAACCCGTGTTGAGTGCACTGCAAAATTTACTTGACATCGATATCCTCGTTGAACCGGTGTCGGGAAGTTAGCTAGCCATCTTCATTGTTATGTGTATTGCTCTTGCTCTATTTTTTTGAAGCCTCTTTTCATTTATTCTCCGACGTTTGCTATTTGTTTGTGCGTCTCACTGTAGCATTTGGTGTGAGGAATAAACGTTGGCAATTCCTCTCCTTTTCTACACCAGCTTTAAGTTTCCAGCAGCTCCCTGTAGCATTCAGCAGCTCTCCACGTTTAATGCCTCATTCTTGCCTCATGTGCTGCCACTGTTCATTAACGAGATGATTAAATTCATCATCCCTTAAATCCCTTTGCTTGTTATGTGCGCCGAAACTCTTCTCCCTACACTGTTCCTATAAGACAATTAAAAACCCATCAGTGTGCCGGCCTTACGCACAACTGGTGCGTTACAGGGGATTTATAAAAGGCGCAAAGGGTTTTTAACGCACAGTTGTGCGTTTAACGCTGCGTATTAATTGACTTGGTTTTTGTTTTTTAGGCAAACAAGTTATATTTCAATTTGCTTTAAAAAAATCTTGTCATTTTGGTCTAAAAAATATATCAACATATTCAACCTAGTAGTCAACACAAATCACACATTCGATTATAAAAATAGGATTGAAATCACATGTAAATGCATAGAAAAATATAAGAAAATTCAATTCTATCATTAGCTCACCCTTCTAAAAGGTACACTAACAGGTCAGCCTTTAATTTCCTGAGACCACCTCTTCAAAATGTTACTTGGTTTAAGCTGGTTTGGTCCAAAGCTAATAGCCCTCGATGTTCTTTTATTTTGTGGCTAGCTTTCCTTCAAAAATTACAAACACGAGACAAACTTCTCTATGTCCAAACCCCAAATCACTGCTCCTAGTGTTTCAGCAAATGAGACTATTGACCATTTATTTTTTGCGTGCTCCTATTCCAAATCTGTATGGGACCTTTTTCTCAACCATTTCCATATACATATCCCAATCCCTTCAAATCTCCAATCCATTCTTAATTGGTTTAACCTCCATTCCCGAGCCTCGGACAATAACCTTTGTTCCAATTCTCCTTTCAACTATTGTATACACTTTATGGTATGAGAGGAATACACGTACATTCAAAGATGAAGCAAAGGATGTGGGGAGTTTGGCCTCCAGCGCAATCTTCCAAGTTATGGAGCATCTCAGCTCAAACACAGAGGGGAAGTATTCATAGTGGTCATTTTCACTAATATTTTTATTGTTAAGTTTGTTTCAGGTCAATAACACTTGGTCTTTATAGCAGAAATGGGAAGAACAACAGGAATGGCATTTAACACCTCCCTGTACAATAAGTAGGAAAAGACTGTTGGGAATTCGTTAAAACAGCACTTAGCAGTAGATCAAAACTCCTTCCACAGGTTGGAAGGGCGATTTTTTCAAGCTTCTCAACAAAACAGTTACTAAAGAGATGGAAAATCGGCAGTACACTTCTTATTTCCTCTGTGCTCAATGTTGAATAGATGTGTTGTCTTGTGTTTGTCTGCTTTTGCAACTAATTTTTCGCTCTTTTCGAAAGTTCCATTAGCTTTTGGTATTATGATTGTAGATTTTTTTTTGGTTGTGCTGTGAAGCATGGAGAAAAATTATAAGATTGCAATAGGTTACTCAGGCCCACCTTTTGGTAGTATGAGATTCTTGTATAAGGAACTCAAGTTCTATACATAACAATTATTTAGTATAAAGTATTTCTGATTTACCAAAAAAAATAGGTCCTTAAATTTAAACAAGAACGAAACAACTAATGTTTTCACTAAAAAAGTCTAGATTTTTAAAATAACAATCGTGAAGATATCAACTAAACACTCAATTTCAACCAAATGCTCAATTTATAATTTATTGTAAATATAATATACTGTTAATTCTATCATTAATGTTATTGGCATGAACCACTATGTAAGCTGATCTCTTCATGCATCAACACATACATGACATCATTAGTTTAACACTTACTCTACTATTCATATCTTATATATTTTTCATCACTTCAGCATTTCGATCTTAGTATTACAACATTGAAGTTTGTTATTTTTCTGCTAACCATCATCCCACTCCGGAGACGCAATTCGAAGATTTCTGAGGAGTAACATCGAGATTTGTTTAGTCGACGTGTGGGTTCCTTCTTATGGTAGGTGTTATGACTTTATGACTTTATGACATAAACCAACATTGTATACCAATACGAGGTATACAATGTTGGTTTATTAATTAATCTAAATATTTCTTTTTCATTTCTTTAAGGTCATATGTGAGAAATGCAAACATTTAACACCACAAAAGGGACCTTTAGCGACCAAAAATTTTATCGCTGATAGTCATTAGCAACGATTTATATTCGTCACTTAATTCATCCCCAAATCTTTGTAGCAAAAAATTATATGTGACATTTTCACCAAATTGTTGCTCATATATTCGTCATCAAAATCGTCACCAAATCTCCGTAGCAAAAAACCATACGTGACATTTTCACCAAATCGTTGCTCATATATTCGTCATCAAAATCGTCACCAAATCTCCGCAGCAAAAAACCATACGCGACATTTTCACCAAATCGTTGCTAATTGGATTTTGCTACGAGTAGTTTTCATAAGAAAAAATTGTAGGCGACTTTTTTTAAAATCGTTGCCAATAGGTTTTGGTTACGATTCGTTTTCATCACTAAAAAAGTTTTCATCACTAAAAATTTAACTTTGTTTCTGAAAACGTAGCTAGAAGTTTTTTGCTATGGTTTCAAAATCTTAGCTAATAACTTTTAGCTACAAAAAGAAACCATAGCTAAAACTTATTGGTGATGTTTTTTAAAACATAGCCAAATATTTTTGACATTGTTTTGAAATTTTTAATATACATTGTAACTAAATATTATATCATGTAGATTATAATTATCGGTTACATTTTTAATCGACATTATTGTATGCCAATAAGTTTTGGCTGCAGTTCGTTTGCCTCATATAACTTTAGCTTTTTTTTTTCCTGAAATCGTAACTAGAAGTTTTTTACTATGTTTTCAAAATCATAGATAATAACTTTTAGCTACGTAAAGAAACCGTAGCCAAAACTTATTGGTAACGTTTTAAAAAACGTAGCCAAATATTTTTGGCTACTTTTTGAAATTTTTAATATACATTATAACTAAATATTATATCATGTAGATTATAATTATTAGTGATATTTTTAATAAATATTATTGTATGTAATATTTAGAATTTTTTGTTGTATAATTTATTATGCAAAATATGATAAATAAATAACTGAAAAATAGAAGCATTGTATATAGAAAATAAAATATCATTAAATATGATCATATACAAGATGATAGTTACAATTTCAAAAATACTTGTATACAAAATAAAAAATACAAATATTAGTTTAATGACTAAGACTTGTTTTCTTCACTACTTACATAATTCAGGCCAAGTAAATTTTTGACCAACTTTTAATTAGTATGAAGCTAATATAGGATTAAAACTTTCGTCCAATTCGAAAATTTACTTACTTTCAAAGGGCAGGAATCAGTACAACAAAATTTTTAGCTAATATTTGTGAGCAAATATTGACATTAAGCTTAGGCCGAAGCTAATAAACTTGGTCAATAACCCCTCTGGACCGCAAATGAAGGCATCGATTTTCAAAATTCCAGAGTTACGCGGAGTTTGAACAAATTTACCTCAATTTCACCGCATAACACGTCAATCCATTCTTTGATAAGCCCAAGAGAGGTCGTAAGCTGGGACTATGACCTGTTACGCTTACCTGGAATCCTCCTCCAAGTCCACATAATTAATTCAACTGAGATTATAATTATCATATAGCGGTACGGAACTACATGCACAGGAAGTTTCTATACTTTCTCTTCCATTGACTTTGTAATTTAAGGAAAGCAATACTATAGACATTACAGTCAAGAAGTTCAATGTACTTGAAACATAATCGGAATTCAGAATTCTAAATTCAAACATCTTTTGGTAAATAATACATGCATGCAACTGCTAAATGCAAATCCAAGAGTACCCAACTAGAAGAAAACTGTACAACTGAGGTAATACATGACGTATATGTCAAAGCTTAGCCACCCCAATCCATCAGTCACCAAGAAGACACAGCGGTTGACGCATGCTAAGCTCTGTTTTGAGTGCTGGAAATTGCTTCAAATCATGTGACTTGCCTAAAACTTCCTGCGAGAAGAAATGTAACGTCCAAATGAAGAGTGTACGTAATTTGGAAATGTAGTTTCCATTATATCTGTTATTATGGAGCCAAGGTCCATAAAGGTTTTAGTAGGTGAAATATTTAATTCTGAAACTAAATCATGGTATTCCAAAAAAGGATATGGAACAAGAGCAAATTATCTTGAATCTTTGAATATTATTACTAAGCTACAAACCTATGAATTGACATAAAACACCTGCCACTTAAATTTATTCGAAGTCTTTAACCATAACATGTTAAGAAAAAAGGCTCATTACCTTCAACAACAAAGCAAGATTAAGGGCAGCTGAGACCACACAGTCAAGATGTTCTATCTAGACTTCTTGAGCGAAAGGTACATTTCTAATTCAGAATATTGTCAAATTAAACTATTTCTTCCAAGAATAAGCTCAGGCTAAGGCCTTAAATATAGCACATTATAAATGAAACTACAAGAATTTCCTTTGTGACTTAATCATCAAACACGTCAAAGCAGTCCCATTTGAGATGGTTTCAACTTCAAATTCCAATGGTTAAGAATGTTGCCATTGTGTTAGATGCTATGTTATCACATTGCATGAGAAACCCCTCTCGCTAGAGACAGAGCTACTTGTTCAGCTTCAGGAGAGGGGTGATTGAAGGATC
The DNA here is from genome assembly GCA_026546855.1 of Erythroxylum incrassatum. Classification (NCBI taxonomy): domain Eukaryota; kingdom Viridiplantae; phylum Streptophyta; class Magnoliopsida; order Malpighiales; family Erythroxylaceae; genus Erythroxylum; species Erythroxylum incrassatum. The sequence continues at coordinate 8,842,773 of JANVCL010000212.1, read as the reverse complement.
AAGGAGCAAGAAGGTGAGGTTCACTCCCCACCCACAATACCCTATCAAACCTGCCTATCTGACTACTTCCCTTTACCCCAACTGATAGGTCCCAATCAGAAGCCAAGTAAATTTGATAAAGAAAATAGGAAGTTTGTATATTTTTTTGATTGATGATCTGCTGCTGCAAAGTACATGGTTTTAAATAAGAAAGAAAAGCAACAACCTTGCCTATTCTCATGCCTATAATCGGCAGTAATGAGATTTATTTGCCTTGACTAGCTAACTAAATTGACTGAGCAATTTACACACTAAGAATAATAAATAAAATAATTGCAGCTGAAAATAAACAATAGCAGCAGCATTATTAATGCAAGAACTTCCTATTCTTCACAATGACTCTCGTCGACCGACGTATTGGCTTATCATTACCTCCCCCATCAGATGGAACCTTGTCCTCAAGGTTCAGTTGTGGAAACCGTGCGTGCAAGTCTGCAGAATGCTCCCAGGTAGCATCTTCACGTGGTAAATCCTTCCATCGAACTAAACATTCTTCCAAGAAGCGACCGCCAGTCCTAGTCCAACGGGTATCCAATATTTCGGTTGGTTCCAAAACAGCATACCCATCATCGGTGAGCTGTGGTAAATCAGTAGAAACAGGAACAGAATCACCGACATGCTTTTTGAGAAGGGAAACATGGAAAACTGGATGGATTTTCGAACCAGTAGGCAACTGCAATTTATAAGCTAAGTTTCCAATCTTCTCAATGACAGCAAATGGCCCATAAAATCGATTGGATAACTTATGAAAAGCTCATTTGGAGACTGATTGCTGTCGATAAGGTTGTAGCTTGAGATAAACCAAATCACCAGGATTGAAAGAAACATCTCTGCGCTTCTTATCTGCAGATTGCTTCATCTGATTCGCAGCCCGCGAAAGATGGATTTTCAAGTCGTTTAAAATTGCATCCCGAGCTGTCAATGTTTGATCAACCTCATGGACTAATGACTGGCCCAAATCATAACGGGGAATCATGGGAGGGTCCCTGCCATACAAAGCGAAGAAAGGAGTCATACCAATAGAGATGTGGAATGAGGTGTTGTACCAATACTCGGCCCATGGCAAAAAAGAACTCCATTTGCGCGGTTGGTGACTTGCAAAACATCGCAGGTACTGTTCCAGACAGCGGTTAGTGACTTCGGATTGCCCGTCAGTTTGAGAGTGATAGGAGGAGCTCATATTCAAGTTAGTTCCTGACAGCTTAAAAAACTCCCGCCAAAAATGGCTCATGAAGATGGGGTCGCGGTCACTAATAATTGATTTTGGCATGCCATGATATTTCACAATCCCATCCACAAATTTGTCAGCAACAATGTTGGCAGTGTAAGGATGTGATAACGCCAAGAAGTGGGCGTATTTGCTTAATCTGTCTATGACAACCAGAATGGAATCCTTACCACAAGAAGAAGGGAGACCATCAATAAAGTCCATGGCAATATCATCCCAGACTTGATGTGGAATCGGCAATGGCTGAAGGAGGCCAGCTGGGGACGAGGTTGCCGCTTTATTTTTCTAACAAACAGAGCAAGCTAAGATGTAATTCTGAATATATTTTCGCATAGAGGGCCAATAGAATTGCTGGGCAATTCTCTTGAAAGTGCGTAAAACTCCATAATGACCACTAGCAGGAGAGTCATGGAATTCCTGCAAGAGCTGAATGGGTACGTCAGATTTGGGAGGAATTATCACCCGATTTTTGTAGAACAGTAATCCATTTTTCCAAGAGTATGGTTGTCCTGGTGTTGCAATTGCCCTTTTACCAATAGCAATCATATAAGGATCAGTAGAAAGAGTGGCTTTAATCTGATCCCAAAGAGTGGTGTGAGGAACGAAAAGTGCATCAAGACTGGGACTCCCCTGAACACGCGATAAGGCGTCAGCCACCCTATTTTCTTTGCCTAGTTTATATACAATTTCATAATCATAGCCCAAAAGCTTTGAAACCCAATTTTGCTGCTCCGAAGTGACAACCCACTGTTCCACCATATATTTCAGGCTTCGCTGGTTTGTTTGGATAAAAAATTTCCGCCCAAGTAGATAAGGACGCCAAGTACGAATTGCCTGTAATATGGCCAGCATTTCTTTAGCATAGATGGATCAGGGTTGCTTAGAAATCCCCAAGGCACGGCTCATGAATGCTATTGGGCGATCCCGTTGAGATAATACTGCTCCAATACCTGTATTTGAGGCATCTGTTGTGATGACAAATGGCTCATCAAAATTTGGCATGGCTAGTGTAGGAGTAGTAGTCAAAGCTTGTTTCAGGGCCAGGAAGGATGCATCAGCTTCGGCTGTCCAGAAGAAGTTTCCTTTCTTCAATAAATTTGTTAATGGTTGAGCTAGCATTCCATAGTGATGCACAAATTTCCTGTAATAACCTGTAAGGCCCAAAAAACCACGCAACTCAGTTATAGTAGATGGTTTAGGCCATTCAAGTATTACCTTGACCTTGGATTGATCCACCTGAACACCCTCGCGAGATACAACATGCCCCAAATATTCAATTTGCTGCTGACCAAATGCACACTTGCTGAGTTTAATAAAGAAAAAATGCTTTCGTATTAACTCAAAAGCTAGCCGCACATGCTCCATATGTGATTCCCAAGTCGGGCTATAGATAAGAACATCGTCAAAGAAGACAAGCACAAATTTTCTTAAGTAGGGGCGGAAAACTGTGTTCATTAGAGCCTGGAAGGTTGAAGGAGCATTGCACAGGCCAAAAGGCATCACCAGATACTCATAGTGACCGTTATGAGTTCGGAAAGCCGTTTTATGAATATCTGCTGAATGAACACGGACTTGGTGGAACCCCGCAATGAAGTCCAGCTTAGTAAAATAAGCGGATCCATATAGTTCGTCAAGCATATCGTCCACCGTAGGAATGGGAAACCGATCCCGAATAGTAACTTCATTAAGAGCACAGTAGTCCGTACAAAACCTCCAGGAACCATCCTTCTTCTTAACCAGCAAAACAGGAGAAGAAAAGGGACTTGTACTAGGCCGAATTAGACCCAATTTGAGCATATCATGAACCTGCTTCTCAATTTTGTCCTTCTGAAAGTGAGCATACCTGTAGGGTCTGACATTAATAGGATCGGTACCATCTTTGAGATTGATGTGGTGGGCAATCTCTCTCTCCGGCGGTAGTTGAACTGGTTTCTGATAGATGTCAGAATATTGAGTTAACAACTTCTGCATATCTGGATGTAGTCCGTCGGGTAGAATGGTTGAAGATGATTCCACACAGATTGCAAAAACTGAACTTCGTTGCCGCAATTCTTTGGCCATGGCGTTGAAGGAAAGAGGTTCAATCGGTTTACTCTAAATTCCTTGTAAGTGTCTCTGTTGGCCATCCCATTTGAAATCCATCGTCAAGTTTTTCCAATTACAAGAAACAGTTCCCAGCCGCTGTAACCACTGCACTCCCAAGACAATATCTAAACCAATTATTGGCAGAGAAAAGAAAGTAGCCACAAAGGGTATACCTTGAAGTGAAAAGGGAATATTCCTGAATTTGCTGCTGCAGAGTAAAGGAGTTCCGTTGGCCACTTTGACATTGAAGGGCTTGGTCGGCTTTACTGGGAGTTTGAGCAACTCAGCAATTTTCTCATTGATGAAATTGTGAGTTAAGCCACTGTCAATAAGAACAATCAGTTCTAAGGAGTTGATGTGGATTGCAACTCTCATGGTGCCAGCCGAAGACCATCCTGTAAGGGCATGCAAAGAAATTTCAGGCTCTGCGTCATCATCCTCTTCATCAAAATCACATCCACCGTCCAAGAGAAGGAGCTGCGGTTTAGAGCATCTGTGGCCAGGGATAAACTTTTCATCGCAGTTAAAGCACAAACCATCAGCCCGCCGTTTCTGCATCTCTTCCCAGGTAAGCCGTTTAACTGGCGTAGTCGATTTGGGCTTAGTCGGAGATGAATAGCTCGTCTGATAAGATGGGCGAGTTGCCTTCCTTTGTCGCAGCAACTGCTCGTCCCTCATTCGAGCATAGTTAATAGCTTCCTTGAGCGTTTTTGGTTTGAACATCCTTATGCCATCTGAAATTTCTGTTTTTAAGCCGCCCATAAACGTCCCTACCAAAGCCCTCTGCGTCCAACCTTTCACTTTATTACCCAATCGTTCAAATTCCCGCTGGTATTCTCGCAAGGACCCTGTTTGCCGAATCTTAGAGAGAGACTCATCGAAATCCTCGCATTCAGTGGGTCCAAAACGAGACCATAACTCTTCGACAAAAATCTCCCAAGAAATTTCCTTGTTTTCTTCTCGATATGTACGTTGCATCCACCTCCACCACTGATTAGCTTCTCCCTGAAGATGATAAGAAGCCAAATACACCTTTTCAGAAGGATCCGTTTTCTGGTAATCGAAAAATTGCTCCACCCTAGCCATCCATTATGTTGGGTCATCGTCTGAAAATTTAGGAAATTCGATTTTGGCGAGTTTGGAAGCGAAGATAGGCTTTCCTCCCTCTCTCGATTCCCCTTTGTCAGAACGATTCTCTCTGATACCCACGCTGCTGGTCCCTTCTTTGTTAGAAAGAGTCATCTCAGAGAACCTCGAGACTGCTTCCTCAATCTTTTGCAGTTTGTCGTTAAGCCCTTGACCCATGCTGCTAACTGTGTTCTAAAGTTGCCCTACAGTAGCTTCCAAACTTTCAATTCGTTCCTTATTGGTCGCCATAAGAAGGAAACGAAAAGAAATGGAAAAGAAAAGATAAATAACCGGGCTCTGATACCAATGATAGGTCCCAATCAGAAGCCAAGTAAATTTGATAAAGAAAATAGGAAGTTTGTATATTTTTTTGATTGATGATCTGCTGCTGCAAAGTACATGGTTTTAAATAAGAAAGAAAAGCAACAACCTTGCCTATTCTCATGCCTATAATCGGCAGTAATGAGATTTATTTGCCTTGACTAGCTAACTAAATTGACTGAGCAATTTACACACTAAGAATAATAAATAAAATAATTGCAGCTGAAAATAAACAATAGCAGCAGCATTATTAATGCAAGAACTTCCTATTCTTCACAATGATTCTCGTCGACCGACGTATTGGCTTATCACTAACATACTTTAAGATGATTCATGCCTGACCAAGAACTAAGAAATCTGTACCTTAAGATTCAGGAATTCCAAATATGCACCTCTAAATCAAAGCACTTATCAACCATCAAAACATTAAAAAAAAAAAGGATGTCACTTTGAGAAAGTAAAATTCAGTTAATGAACAATTTGAGAACAAAAGGGGATGTCAAAGATGAGATCCATAATTATATGGCTTGCAGATCTAGATTGTCAAGAACAAGGGTTTAAATAGGTCATAATTTACAATTTAAATGGTTCACTGAACATAAGCTCAGGTCATCATCTACCGCTAGTATTTCTCAAATGCTATTCAGTGGATTAAAGGGTTGTCTATTCAACTCTATAACTGATTAAAAAAGTGAAATTCTAAGTGAAACAGCAAAACCGGGTTCAACCTCACCCTCATTGCATACCTAGCTCAATCATTTTCACATTGGTAGACTTGTGGTGAATTACCATAGTAATCAGGCACAAACAAATGTGGCCAATGGTCAACCAACTATGTGCGAATATTACAAGAACAAACAACCAGAAAAGGATACAAACAGGTACAAAAGAAAAGCCAATTACCTCGTTTATGCAATTCAGTAAGGATTTTTGAGCTACTATATTGAAATCAAGAAATAGAGATCTTTTGTGTCAGGAAGTATCACACATTTAAAACAATAAACCACAGATAAGACATAAATAACTTAAATAGAGTGGATAAGGAGATGATTCTCAGCACAGAACTTACTAGTGCAGCAGTATGTGCGTCTTTCAAAATGTTTCCATCTATTTCCAGCCTCGCAACAGGAAACGCTGGAAGGTGGCCTGATTGCTTTTTTCCAAGCAAATCACCAGGTCCACGAATAAGAAGATCCATATTTGCCAAATAAAAACCATCTGATGATTTCTCCAGCACCTTTAAACGGTTAAGGCTACTAGAAGTAGATGCTATTAAGATACATTTGGACTTCTTAGCTCCTCGACCCACTCGTCCTCTGAGTTGGTGTAACTGAGCTATTCCAAATCTCTCAGCATTCATAACAATCATCATTGATGCATCTGGAACATCAACACCAATCTCAATTACCTGAGTTGAAAGTAGTATTTGTGTTTCCCCAGATCTAAAACGTCTCAATGCTTCATGTTTTTCATCACTCTTCATTTTCCCATGCACTAACCCACAGTTGTAACCTCGAAATCTTTCAGACATGGCTTCAACATCTGCAGAAGCTGCACGAAGCTGAGGGAGTTGCTCGGATTGTTCAATAACTGGATACACTACATACACTCGTCCTCCTACACCTAATTCATCTAACATCATCTGACATATGTAATGTTCTCATTAGACAGCAAATTTGACGGATGTAAATGGGAGGAGAAAGGTAAAAAGACATTCAATTAACCATGCAAGGCATAATAGTAGATTCTTAAGGGTTTATAAGATGATAGAACTGAAAAAGATTTAACTATTAAAACCATGCAAATAGACAAATGATGGTATTGTCAATAATTAAACTACTAATCAAAGCGAATCAAGAACCTTTTGCATCATTCATAACTTTGGAAAGAAACGGCCTTATTTAAATATTACTTCTCTTTCCCAATTTCTCTAATATCAGATGACAGGCTAGTGGCTCTAAAACAATTATTCTTGATTTTGTAATATAAATCACAACTGATATATGTATGATATTCTTGATCCCAAAAGTAGTACCTACACCTATATTTCGGTAGACTTATTTTGGTAGATGCAACAATATACGTTAAACAGCTACAAAATATTACTTATACCTTGTATAAATTCTCGAAACCATCAGAATTTCCTTCAATAATGTGGCTTTCAACAGGAATCCTTCCAGGTGGTAAATCAGTTATCTGCCATGAAAGAAGTTGAAAATCACAATCTAAATGCCGCAGAAGATTTATAACAAGAGTCCTAAAATTAAGATGGAAAGCACAAATTATAGAGCAAAGACAAAATCTCTGCGGTTTAAAACGTGGCCTGATTTGGTGTTGGGACCCGGTAACCCATTCGGCTCAATCAGGTCACTCACCAAAGTACGATGGCAATTTGGTGTGAATCGTTGGTCGGACCAGTTTAAATGATCTACCCAGTAAATTAAATTTTTAAATGTTCTTTTCTTTTTTCTTATTTTGAATCTCAGACTAGCCCAACTTAGCAACGAGTTCATCCCCCTGCCATGGTCTCTTAGTTTGCATGGGCCAATATTTTGAACCAGTTCTAAAAACACAGAATAATTAATATTTTTCAGGCAGCATATGCATTACAAATATACACACCATAGAGAAAAATATTAACACACAAATATTTAATATGCCGCTGCATGCATACAAAAAGAATAGGGCTCCAATTCACCCAATATTATTTCCTGTTCCATTAATTTTCAGCTGACACACCTAGGACAGAGACAGCCTCATCCAAAAGTTTATTACATGCCAATTTTCAGCTGACATACCCAGGACAGAGACAGACTAATCCAAAAGTCTACATAATGATGTGACTAACCAAACTTCTACAAAATGCACAAATAAAGCTTGCATAACATTTTCTATACATCACATAACAAGCAACAGGATGTGCAACATTTACTTGTGTTAGAGAAATATCCCCATACAACGCCAGAGCAAGTGTCCGTGGGATGGGAGTAGCAGATAATGCAAGAACATGGGGTGCCATATAGCCATCATATTTTGTTGTTTCATCTGAATCAACTGCTACTGTTCTTGAAATTTGAGAGCTACAAAACAACTGCAGGAATAGGTAGATCAACATCTCATTTATAGTATTATCAATGGAATGATGAGACAGCATGGGGGAAAAGATCAGGATATGCTATGAGAATGAGAAAAGCCAACCTTACTGTTAAATCTTCCTCTTTGGACCACGCCAAATCGATGCTGCTCATCTACTACAGCAATACGTAATGCAGAGAACTCTACCTTTTCAGATATTAAACTGTGGGTTCCAATGACCATAGAGATGTGTCCACACTGGATATCCTGACAACAAGTAATGCTACTGGTAAGAATCTCATACATTATCCAAATAGAAAACAAGTCCCCAGATACATACCTCACGAATCATGCGTGACTGTTTTAATGGGGTTGAACCTGTTAATAATGCAATACGAGGCTTGGAACCATCTTCATCAACATTGCCTAGTAAATCAAGCAAGTGTTCATAATGTTGGATCGCAAGCAACTCAGTTGGAACCATAAAAGCTGCCTGCATAAGGAGAGTATACTAAAAGTATGAACTGCATAACCACTCTATACAAATAAGAAGTAAAACCATTAAAGAGAAGCAAGAGACATCGTGGAAATTCCAACTGAAAATAGCAAAGGAATGAACTTCAGAACAACAACTGCATCAAAGTATAAGTACATACTGAACAAATCATATGGCTTCAATGCAGACAGGTTAACGATATCATTTCTCAAACCTGATAACCAGAGCCAACAACCTCCATACATGCCAAAAATGCTACAATAGTTTTGCCACATCCGACATCACCCTGGAGAGAACAATCAAATGATTAGCTACCGAGTCCATAGCTATTACAGCTCTCGACCACGTATACAAAGTTTTGTTTATTTGGAATTTCAAGTGATTATGTAAAACGTCCTTGCATAGTTGGATGGCAGTTATGTGGCAGATTGGTCTTTATATGTACCAGGTAAGACAGCATCATCAAAAGCTTCAATCTTTTGTGCAATATATTATTGATTTACAGACGTGCTGACCTGACAGAACTGAAGCCAAAGCTTTTTATTAACATAAACCCCCAATTTCTGCAATTGAGTTAGGGTCCAATCAGCATGTCTATAAATACTACACAATCCATTGCTAATAGTCTGATTCTGTGTATGCACTTGATCTAATTTTCATACTGAATTGTAGTAGTACATCATAGGATTGCATTGATGTAAACTATAGCTAACTCTAAGTAACCTATTTATCAGTACCAAACTTGTGTTGTCTATAACCTCGCAAAAGACAAAAGCACCAAAGAGATGTCCAGCTAAGCTGATTAAATAATAAGTCCATAGCCTTTACCACTATGGGTGCAAAGAATTGAGGTTTTCACTGATGCATATCTCTGCATATACCAACAATTGGGTAGCAGAAGATGTAAAATATCAAAAGCAACGAGAACACAGTTCTACAGCTTTAAGATTATTGGTATTAAAGTACAACATAGTCACTCAAGAAGAAGAGGGAGTGATGTAACAAAAAGAGCTAAATTAGTTGTAAATGGATGTAGAGCCGACATCCATGACATAAAGAGCAAAGAGCCAAAGACTAATCAACTCTCTAACTAATTCATTCTAAGCTACAAGCTTAAAGGCTCCTTAGAGTTGTTCGGTTAATCTGAGCTTGAACCAATAGAAAGGTATGACTGTATCTACCCCAGAGTAGATGTGCACTGGACTGTAACTTTGAACCCCCCTTGAAATGGAGATTAGAATGGAAGATATTGAGATAAGGTGATGTCCCACAATAAAAATTAAGAATCTTAGACCATTACTACCAATTATTATGTCTTTTAATCCCACAGACAACGGTATTGAGTTTTGGAGACAAACTCGGCCTGGGATGTTAATTATTGCATTCATTCTGACATAGCAACCTAATTCAGTAAAATGAAAGGAGATCCTATACACAGAAAAAGTCAAGTGCTTCATAGACTTCTGGTTGTATCATCAATTTGGTCAAAATTGAAACTTCAATGTCATAAACAATAAAGGAACCGAGACACCTATATTTCAATCCACCTTAAGATAGAAACAAGGGCAGCAATTTTCTCGCACCTTAGCTTTGAACTATTGTCAATGATGAATACATCACACAACCAAAAAGAGACATCAATAGTATTTGAAACAGAGAAGTACATATAGCCCTATGTGATGTGCAAGTTTATTTTGATCCAGATGGATTGCACAAGCAAAGAAACTGTTGACAGCTGTATATTCCTGGTCTTGCAGGTTTAACTTCGGTGTGTTCCTAGTTTACTGGGTATTTGTTTTATGGGGCCTAATTCATAGATATTATTCCTGTATATTCTATTTTCCTAATTTAGAATTCCTGTATATATAGGGACTGCTATAAATTAAAAATATATATGAGTTATTTTTATTTTCCATCTTTGTCTCTACAAGAGAGGAAAAATGGTCATCTCCTTGAAAAACACAAGCCCTATTGTGTCAAAAGAATATGTATAAGGCGTTTTAGGCGGAAGTAGTTCTTATAGCCACTCACCTCATAAATAGATTGCCTTCTAGAGTCTTGGGTGTTAAAAGTATGAACGTCTTCCAACATTTTATCTGAATTTAAAGGCTACAAACAATCTTGTTCCTAGAATTTTCGAGTGTGTGTCATTTGTTCAGATTCATAATAGGGGTAAATTAGATCCTGGAGCTTTGGAATGTGTCTTTGTGGGCTATTCTTCGACTCATAAAGGGTATAAATGTTACCCTCCTCTGTCAAAACAGTTTATGTCTCAATGGATGTCACATTCATCGAACAAGATTCGTATTTCAACAATCCTAATCATTAGGGGGGACTTCAATTAGGGAAGACAAGTGAAGTTTTTTGCTTGATCCGATACAAATTATACAGCACCAACTATAGCTTCTTATTCATCCTCTCTAAACCATATGCCAAAACAATCATCTGACTCTATGTCTAAACAATCCATATCTGAACCTATGCTTGAAGCACCAAGTGAACCACAAAAACAACCTAATTCTGCCCTTGGAGATGTGAGATTTGGCAAATGTAAGGTGTTCACAAGAAAGAGAATTGTTCCTGAACCTACACAGGTCCAGGGGTCTAACTCAGATTCTTCAATGAGGTAATAATTTCTAATCCTGCATTACAAAATGAAATTGAAGTTCATATGGATGAGAAAGACCTTCCTATTGCCATCAGAAAAGGAACCAAAAAGTGTACAAAACGATAATTATACCTTCTTGCACATTCCTTATCGTTTAAAAATTTTTCATCATCTCATAGAGTCTGCCTTGTGAGCCTGAATACTATTACCATCCCTACCACCGTATTTGAGGCTTTATTTAGTCAAAAATGAAAACAAACTATAAACGTGGATATGGAGTGTTGACATATTAGGAATGACAGATTAGGAATGTGTATAATTAGGATTCTTCCGTTATTATTCTTCCTTAATTAGTTCTTCCTTAATTAGGATAGTTTGTTCCTATATATTCATGTGTATATACCTTGTAAAGATCAATATAGAATGAAAAATCCTTCATTTTCCCATCCCTATAGACAGATATCTCTATCAATTGATAGGAAAAAATTTATATTCCTTTTCAAGCTGCGTCTTTCCTATTAAGAAGTGTTAGGTCGTTATCATCTCTGCGCAGACTCAAAAGAGGCAAGGTGCTCATACATGAAATTCGATTTTTTGAAGAAAAAAAATCTTCAAGGACTTACTCGATTCCTGGCCTCTAAATAAATCCAAAGGTAGGGAAAAGAAGGTTCCAATTGAATAACTTCTGAAATATAATTTCTCCCTTAGTTATTTATTTGATTTTATGCATAGATATATATTCTGATACTATACGCACTGTCTCTGTAGAGCTTTTAATTCTAATATATTTAATTAGTTAGTCCTGGTAGCAAGAAAAGGTAAATTTGAATCAATACAGGAAGCAAAAAATAGTTTCAGAGCTGACTGCAAACAAAAGAAAAAAAACAAGGCTTACCGTGCATTGATACCATATGCCCTTCTCTATTTGGACGTGAAATCAACACAGGAGAAGACAACATTTCATTTCATTTAATCAAAAAACCGACGTAGTATAAGACATCTTTCCATCTCCTTTTGTGCATGAAAAAGATAAATGAAGACTATCCTTAGAAAGATTTAAGTGCAGAGTGGAGGATGATTTTAAGTGCAGAGTGGAGGATGATTTTAAGTGCAGCAAAGATAGGAGCTTATGATGAGAAACGATTGGAACACAGTACCTCAAGCTCCATACCTCTGCTAAGGGAAGTGGCGCCTTAGAATTTTCAAATTCAAAGAGTTGGTATTTTTTTGAAAGCTACAACATCATTATTCACTTGAATAGGTCCCAATGGCACATTAAATCTTCTGTTTTTATTGAAGATAGAATCAAAATATATAGTAATTCAAGTGACAAACTGAGAAGCTGACAATGGCAAACATGTAGAAATTATCCTTACCCGGGTTATTTACTCGAATAGCATTGAACTCCACATCATTGGGACGTCTCAGATAAACTCTACGAGGGTCTATACTTACAACCACTGCCTAAAACAAATTGAGACAAGTCAATAGATCGAACCATCTACATTTTCTGGCCACACTTAAACCAACTTTAAATAGAAATAAAAAGTACAAAGGCAAGACTATGGACGTCTTTATCAGTAGTTCATAAGGACAAGTTATGTAGGATAGAAGAGAAATCATTCAGGGCATTAGCATACATCATTCCAATAGTGAAGATTTTTCCCTTTTATTGTTGGTTCTTGCAAATAATGTGTAAGTGAAGAGAAATATGGATTTTAAAGCATTTCAAACTGTATAAAATACAACCTGGTT
>JANVCL010000212.1:8805786-8829938 GCA_026546855.1 Erythroxylum incrassatum | reverse complement strand
ACAAATTCACTTTCTGCTACTATTCATCTTCAAAATTTCAGATTTTCAATTCTCCAAAATCTAACACTTTCATTATTTATTTCTTGCTTTTCAATACCATTCAAAACAATTTATTCACTATCAATTTCATTTAAACTCAAAACACCATTTTAGGCCATAAGTAATCATAAACATATTTCACCTATCTTAATCTCATATAACAATTCACATTCTGAAATTTTCTTTTTCTTTGCACATGAATGATTCACCACAATTCCTCATTTAATGTCAATTTACACTTCAAAATGTCAAGAAAAATTCAGGGTCCAACAAAAACTGTTTATATGCTAATCATCTCTTTTTTTCATCTTTTAATTGTCTGGTTGAACTCTCACTGTAGCAGAGGAATAACTTTCACATGGAGAATCTAGTCCCCGCTCCATCTTACTCAGTAAATTCATAACCAGAGTTCAATCTCACTACAAATCAGAAATAAAGACCTCATGCACAGATTTTTATGAATACAAACGCCTAATCATGCCTCTACTTATAGAAAATACAACGGTAAAGGAGATCTGGACCACCTGTTAGAAAGCAAAGTAGTGCTCCTTTCTCATTCTTGGTTAAAGGTACCCCTCCTGTCAGATTGAAGAGTCATTATGAGTTTAAAAAATAACAAAAAAGAGCCAAACCGATATGAGATGCTTACCTGAGTATTTGTGCTTCGCTTCTCACCCACCTGAATCGAGAAGCTTTTGTAATCTTTGAGAAAGGAGAAATCAATTATATCCTAATTGTATAACGACAAAACTTTCGTCTTAGCTTTTTACGTCGTCGTTGGTTATATCAGCCTAGATGTTTCAGTGTATTAAAGTGTCTTATATGGCAGACCTCTTCTGTATGTTAACTCCTTAATTCTTTAATAATTTTTTTATTTATAAAAAAAGACGTTATCTTTTGCATATTAGTTAATTTCACCTTATAATGGATATATTAATAACACAAAAATTAATTCATCAATAACCTATTTCATTATCATTAAAATTATAAGTTTAGAATTGATGTATGAATTTTATTATAGAGAACATGGATTTAAGCAAAAATATAATGACAATAGTAAGTTATAACTTTTTATATTAACAATTGTATCCTATGTCCTTCATCAAATAAAAAGAATAGATAAATTCCCCTTAATACCTTCAATTATAGATGGGAATAATGACAATATTTTAAATACTTAATTATTTCTTAAATTTATAAAATATAATAACTAATAATATAAAAAATTAAATTTGATTCGGTTGAAACTTAATCTTTAACCTCTTTTATTATTTTGATTTAATATTTTAGGTCAATTATTTGAATATTAATTTGTTGTTAATATTTTGAAATAGCCTTTGAGGACTGCATATAACTAGACCTCCGCAGACTCCGCTACTCAGCGAGATTTATTCTAGATGATGTTGTTGTTGGTAATATATTTGTTCTTTTAATTCTTACATGTTTTTATACTGTTCTATCACTACTAACCAAATTGTTTAAATTTCATTTTAAAATAAATTGTAATAGTCTAAGTTCATTAAATAAACTCTTATTAAAACTTATTAATTTAAAATTATCAAAAGTTTGGATTAAATAAATACTGTTTATTATTTAAATATTAATATTAAAATCTAATTTATAAACATGAAATGAAATTTGAAAACGAAATTTGTATATATTTTTTGTGAAGATAATTGATAAAAATGGTGTAAGCGTATTCGAACCTGCCGCACGCTTGGCGTTGTGGCCTGCAGTTCTGGGAAAGATATATGTCCATGGATGACCATTGGCGGGCTGACCTCTTTGTTTCAGCTTCCTTTTCTGTTGGTTGTTCCAAGAATTGGTAATTCAGGCGTTTTTCCTTCTCATACATTCTCTATATATATGTCAAAGTCTCAATCAACTCATTCCATTGTCGTTACTACTTTTAACTCTTTAGAGTTGTAACCTTCCCATTGTATTTCATTCTTCAGCTCTTTCAAGTTGTTACCTTTGCTTGCTCTTGTTATTGATTTCTGCGTTTTTGCTTGTAAATGCTTTTCGGCTATTCAACAGAATTAAACATACCATGTTTGGGAGAATCCGGGGGATGTTGTTTGTTCTCGTTTAGCAGGTGTTCAGTAATTTACTCATTTCCAAGTTTAGAGCATGAATTTCCACCTGGGTATCTTTTAAATTTGATTCTTTTCAGTTTGTGTTCGATGGCTTAACTTTTCTAGTTGTTTGTTTCTTGTTCTCAGTTCTGGCCTTTCTAATTTGACTTTCTTAGTTTGTTTATAACCTGTTTGAGTTTTTGCAGAGACACTATCGACTTTTATGGTAACTATACCGGGTTAGCTCCGAATCAGTAAAGCATGGCTTCATCATTGTTTAGAAACATTCAAACCTATCCTTTATTGCTATCACCGTCTGCATTGTTCAGGAGAAACAATGGTGTTCTGTTTTGCACTCTGAACAGCACCACACAAACTGCCACACAAGAAAAACAGCCGAGTGTACAAACCAAAGTCTCACCACAAAGCAAGGTTAAAACAGTAGACAAACTCTTGAAGGACTATGAGGCAATCATTGGTATAGAAACTCACGTCCAACTATCCACTTCAACTAAGGCCTTTTGTGGGTGCCCTTACAATTATGGAGCTCAACCTAACACCACTATATGCCCCATCTGCATGGGTTTACCGGGCACTTTACCTGTCTTAAACTCCAAAGTTATTGAATTTGCTGTGAAATTGGGTCTGGCACTCAATTGCAAACTGTCTCTGAGCTCGAAGTTCGATAGGAAACAGTACTTTTACCCTGATCTTCCAAAGGGTTATCAAATATCACAGTTTGATATACCAATTGCAACTGGTGGCTACGTTGATTTGGATCTTCCTGTGGAATTTGGTGGGGGGCATAGGAAGTTTGGCATTACAAGGGTCCACATGGAAGAAGATGCAGGGAAGCTGCTTCATTCAGGAAATGGAAGCTACTCGCAGGCAATCACTTCTCCTCACAGCTTATATTAGTACCTTGAAATTCTTAGTCTTTGATCTTATTTGATTTCACTACTCTAGGATATAAAATCAGTATCAAGAAAATTGTGCTGTAGTTGTTTTCCATGGTTGATTATTTAAATTGCTTTTGACAACCCGGGGTTTAGTTTTATTGAGCTACCTATTGGACATGGTGTTTGCTTTCTATAGTTGTTTAACGGAGTTTTCAAATGTTCCATGTTTCCAAGGATCTATAGGTGTTTTATTGTTTAAACAGGATTCTTAAAACCTGTACCTCTTAACAGGTTGACTTGAATAGAGCAGGAGTGCCCTTGCTTGAGATTGTTTCTGAACCTGATATGAGAAGTGGAATTGAAGCTGCTGAGTATGCAGCAGAACTACAAAGGGTTGTTCGCTTTCTGGGTGTTAGTAATGGTAACATGCAAGAAGGCTCTCTACGTTGTGATGTAAATGTCTCAATACGACCACTTGGCCACGTAGAGTTTGGCACAAAGGTAACATGTGCATTTCCAGCAACTAAAGTAATTGACAGCTTGCCGCTGATCATATGTTGAAATTCAAATTTTAAATAGCACACTGGTCATTTTTGAGGTCAAAGGTAGCTTTTCTGTCACATTTAGATAGAAGGAAGTAATTGCTGTGGTTCTTTTTTTCTAGGAAGATCAATTTTCAATCTTGTGAACAAGAATGCCCTTTTTAAGCCATGAATTTTAGAAAATACTCGGTATTTGTGGATATTTTGCTGAAACTAGTTAGAAAACACTGTTATCTGATGCAAAACTTTTAATTACTGATTTGCATGCCCTCACTTTGCATTGACAGGTTGAAATAAAAAATTTAAACTCATTTGCCGCAATCAATAGGGCGATTGATTTTGAGATATCAAGACAAGTGCATCTTCATAGTCAAGGTCAAGGTGATTCAATTATACAAGAAACTCGTCTTTGGGAGGAAGGCGCTCAGGTTGTAGCTATGTCCTCTTGTTTATAATTTGTACTTTCATGAATTAGCTAAATACCTTTTTCATTATCACTAGTAAAAAATAAAAGAAGAAATAAAATAATTAAAGATGGTTTATGATTTAAAGTGTTTCATGTGCTTCTTTGCACTGCTTAGAGGACCGTCACAATGAGAAAAAAGGAAGGACTTGCTGATTATCGGTATTTCCCAGAACCAGATCTTCCAGGAGTTCTTCTCACAGAGGAGTATGTTGATAGTATACGGACTTCTTTGCCAGAACTTCCTGAAATGAAGCGAAGACGGTATGAAGGCATGGGCCTGAGTATGCAGGATGTTCTTTTCCTTGCAAATGACAAAAATGTAAGTTTTGCTGTAGATCACAAGGTTTTAGGATATACAATTGCTGACCATGACACTTCGTGTTTTTTCAGACTTCCTTTTCATCTATTTAAGGACCAAAAAACTACACGTGTTACTGTATTTTGTATCATGTTGCTTTATCACTCAAAAGTGAATTTAGAGAAAATATGCTGCAGAATAGAGGCTCATATTTATGTATTTCCAATTCTCAATTCAAATTGTTTCTTCCTCCTGCGAGAGATTCAATAACTATAAATATTTTCAAATTTCTTGTGAAACCCGGTTTTACTAATTACTTAGAGCTCATGAATCCATGTAGAATGTTGTAACAGTCAAGGGTTCAGTATATCCCAATTGAATAATTTGCACTTGTCTTGCAGGTTTCATATTCTATATTCTGGATTTTTGTGACCCTTAGTTGTCTCCATTTCATTATGCTCATTCTTTTAAGCTAAACTGAGAATGTATTATCCTATTTTTCTCTAGTTGTGTAGTTTCTTCCCAAAATATCTCTTAAAAATATATAGTGCTGGAATCATCTAATCAGCATCCTCTAACTGTACAAATGAATTAGGTAGCAGAATTTTTTGATGCAACAGTTGCAAAAGGAGCTGATATGAAGCTGGCTGCCAACTGGATTATGGGTGACATTGCTGCCTATGTTAACAATGAAAAGGTCTCTATAAATGATATTAAACTTAAACCAGAAGAGCTGGCTGAGCTGATAGCTTCGATTAAAGGTGGGACAATAAGTGGCAAGATTGGGAAAGAGGTAACAATGTTGCTTCACTTTTCCGATTCAAAGTTCCAAAGGTCCATAGATCTGCTGATGCGATCTTGCAATAGATAGTTTTGCTTTAGCTTTTACTTTTGAAGAGTTGTGGCTTCCAGTGAGTTATGAATTATCTTAGATTCTCATGATTTGATAAAGTCTTGTTGATTTTAGAAAGGAAATTATAGTTGATCAAAATTCCAGCTATGTCTCTTTTTTCGTTCTTTTTTTTTTCCTTGATGCTGGAATATGGAAGCCCTATTATTAACTAGACATTGAGATCATCATATGTTCCTCTTGTCTAATTGGATCCGTGACAACACATGGAACAAGAACCAACATTTAGTGAAATTTCAAATATTAGGTTATTATTATAATAAAATTAAGGTCTGGAAATTCTGCATCTTGATTCACTTTTGAAGTCAGAATGGGATATGCAGGCTTCCTTGTCAAATCTGCATCTATATTCTCATATATTGATATTTGCAGCATGATATTACTGAAGATGTGATCTGATTGACATTGTCTGTATATATTTCTATTCAATGTTTTGCAGATTTTGTTTGAGCTCATAGCCAAAGGTGGAACTGTCAAAGGAGTGATAAAGGAAAAGGATCTTGTTCAGGCAAGTTATTTTGGTCAAAATTTTGTCTAAAGACTGATGACATATGCACATGAATGTTAACTGTCTAATTTGACGTTTACTTCTATTCCTGATGTGCAATATTTCTGTTGATTATATAAACTGGATGCAAACATTACATCTTTCTTTCACAATTTTAGAGCAATGCAAGTCATGTGTGAATAGCCAAACTAGGTATGTTGGCTGGATGCATGAATAATGGTTTTACTGATACAGAGCAAGCTTTTCATGCCAGCTTCATTTGCATTGTCATATCATAATTTGAGCACACTTAAAAGTAATGAGATGTAGTGTAAATGTTCTTTTCAATGATGCATATAGATAAGAGTTATACGAAGATAACTGAGATAGCAAAGAATGTTAACGACAGCTCTCTTGTCATGGTTTTCTATTAGCAGATAACGGATCCTGCTGAGATTGAGAAAATGGTCGATAAAGTTGTTTCAGAGAATCCAAAGCAGTTAGAACAATATCGTGCAGGCAAAACAAAATTACAAGGTTTTTTTGCTGGCCAGGTATTAAAATCATCTATACTCGAGGTTTACCATGAAGGCCATTTCCAGGACTTATGCAGGAGAGTGAGCTTATTCTTAACATTATATTCATTTTCAGGTAATGAAAGCATCAAAAGGCAAGGCAAATCCATTACTTCTGAACAAAATCCTTCAGGAGAAACTGAATGCTAAGAACTGAAGACTTGAATTCACCCTTAAGGATATATTGCCTGCACACCAAAGACACACGAGATGTGCAAGTAAACAAAATGAAACTATGTTCTGACAGAGATGGCTAGTTTCGTGCCAGAAAATCCTCAAAACATGGGGATGCAGTGAAAGGAAAAGACAAGGAACCAATGGCTTCATGGATTACATAGACTTATTTTTCTAGCCAATCTTCAAAGTAAAAAGTTATTCTGCAATCTCAATGACAACCTATAATTCATTCAGAAATTCATTGGTGCTTTCAGTGAAGTTTCTCCAAGGGCATTTAACAATTTGAGGTAGAAATTACACTGGGAGTTAGTATGAACAATTTAATCAAAATCAATTATGTAAGTTTCTACATCCTTTTTCCAGCAAGCTGTTTTTTATTCAGGGATGATCAGCAGGACTCTTCTAATTATTAAAAGTGAACTGACTTTGATCATTGGGATTGCTATGAAGTGCTTGGTTCCTGGTATTTAACATGAACAACTTTATGTTGAGAAAGTTCAAAACTTTAAAGTTGGTAAGTATATACATATGCCTTTTCTGATTAAGTAAAAAGTCCTTCACGAACGTTCAACGTACGAACCCAAAAACCTGAAGATGAATTGGGATTTGCCCCCTTCATAGATTTCTTTAAAATACTATCAAACCTTTGCCTTGATGGCTAGGTTTTGATATGATCCAACGAAACTATGGTATCACCGCAAAAGAATAGCATAAAGAGCTACGCTCTGCCCTTCTGAGGATCATAATATTAAAGTTAGCTACTGTTGGCAGGTCTCGGATAGCATAGAGAGGGGAAAAGACGAGACTTCTGATTTCCGAAAGAATAACTACGCAAAATATAGTGTTATTTTACAAAAACCAATTGGCTCACCTAAAAGATTTTCCCTGCTTCACTCGTTTAAGTACCTAAATACAGTGCCAAGTGGAGCAACTGTTATCAAAAACAAAATTGCTGCACCACTGCGTATCCCATGTCAATACATAAAACATGGGACACAAACCGTTTTTGCACAATTATGAATGATGTCTATCACCTTAGTGAACCGTTACATTGTCGAGACAAAGATTGTTTGCTCCAAAGTTGCGGTGTTTGCCATCAGCCACATTGGACAATAGATAGCCTCTATGAGGGAGCTGGTTGATAAGAAGGGTTTCCAGTTGGCAAGCTATGCTCTTTCCTGGAACCATGAAATAAATAAAGGTTGCCTTGAGCATGCCTTCTTTTGAGCGGTGGGCGCGCACTCTCCCATCAAGATCATCTGTCTGTTAAAAAAAGATCAAAAGAAATGAACCAAGAATTAAAAGTTCAACTATCTGATCAAATACTTGAGTCTATTTGTACACTATAAACATGCTCATGAATCAAGGTTTAAATCTTGGTAGAGCTCCTTTGTTCTTTCGGAAGCAGGAAAAAAACATGTGTACTACGAGGTTCAATATAAATAACAAAGCAAAGTCACTGATAATAGACAGTCATAAGCATCATGTGAGAGGAAAGAGTTCATTGCTACTGCAATGAATTGGTTGTCCAATATTCAAGCATAATCTCAGATCTATGAATAAAAGAAATAGATTTGCATTAGGGTATTGGATTTAGTTTTATTAGGCTGCTCGAGAGGCGAGTATTGAGGGTGTGCTGTTTCTCTCTCTGCTTTGTTTTTGTACCTTCGTTTTCTCCTTTGTGGAACTTTTGTAGGTTGAGAATTCTGGGACATCTCTAGCTGTGTATATAACTTTTTCATCTTTGTATAAAGTTTTTCTGATTTACCCAAAAAAAAGAAGAAGATTTGCGTTATAAGAAATTACCACTCCAACATAGAGCTTCTTATCAGGTCTCAACATCACATAGACACATGAAGCACCTACTGCTGATGGAGGAGGCTGTTCCCTAGCACCAATAGCAACACACTGTACGAGCACAACTTCTGATGCATTTTGCTGCTTGTACAGGTCAACCATCTTCTTCTGGCAAATTGAAGTAATAGCATTCTCAACATCCTTCTGTCTGAATTCCATTGCCTTCACACAATTGTTATTATGCTGAAGAGATCCATCCATCACTTCACCAGATGGAAAAGGAACTTCGCTGGAACCATCAAAAATTCTTCCAGAGCAGAATTCTCCCACATTTTTTTCTCGCCTGTGCGGATGAACCTCTTTAGTATAGGCTGTATGATAAAGCTCCTCAGCTCTTTGGATAATATTCTCAGAGATCCCTTCCCTCTTAGCTGTTTCAAAAGCAAGGCTTTCTGTGCAGATCCCGTTGTATAATTTCCATGTTGGTTTAGTTTGTCCATCTATATATTCTGCTCCCATTGCTTTACACACGGTATTCTTGGTATGAAGTGGCAAGTCAAATATTCCATGCAAGTGAGTAGACACAATGCCCAGACAACCAATTTTATCAACGGTTTCAATAATGCTTCCAGCAATACAAGTTCCCTTTGCCGTTTCTGTCCCTCGACATATTTCATCTACAAGCACCAGACTCCTTGATGAGGCTCTAGTTATTATAGATCGGATTTCTGACATTTCAACCTGAGACATTACAAGAAGTACATGAACAAAGTTTCTTAATTTTGCAACATGCTCAAAGTTCTTAAGCAGATCAAGGATCTGGATACCTTATGGGATCAGATAATCAGATGATCAAATCAAAGAAAGAGAAAAGATTACCATCCTTACTTCAGCACTAATACTGACACATACAATTCATTCAGAGACTCGTGTTCATTGCTATTGCAAATCAATTGACACATCTCAGATGCAGGTTCACAATTGGAATAAGATGAGAAATAAAAACTGAAACAAGAGGATTTTAGAAAGGGGACAAAACTTCACTTTATTCCTTTGATTCAAGGGAATTTATACAAGAATATTTCCTAATTTAATACTACTAACTATCAGATTTAAAATAGGATAAACTTATCTCATCTTTTAGAAGATAAGTTAGATAATCTCCTAAGCTAACAGACTTATCTAAAAATAAAGATAAATAATTATCCAACACTCCCCCTCAAGTTGAAGAATAGATATTTATCATTCCCAACTTGTTTAAAATTGTCTCGAATCTAGGCTTAGGCATGATCTTTGTGCAAATATCTGCTTCCTGTGCTTGAGTAGGAACATAGCATAATTCAATGCCTCCTTCTATTTCACGTTTGATGAAGCTTCGGTCAATTCTAACATGTTTCGTTCGAACATGTTGAACTGGATTCTTAACTATGTTAATGGCTGATTTGCTATCGCTGAAGATTTTGGTGGGAGCAGAAGTGGGGATCTGTAGATCCTGCATTAACCTCTCTAATCAAATAACTTCCCAAATTCCTTGTGCAATTGCCCTAAACTCTGCTTCTGCACTGCTTCTTGTCACTACAGACTGCCTCTTGCTTCTCCATGTGACAAGGTTCCCCCAAAGCTTAGTACAATAGCCAGAAGTTGATCTACTATCTTCAATACAACCAGCCCAATCTACATCCATAAAACCTTCTATGCTCCTTTTCTCATTTTTTTGAAATTAATCCTCTACCTGGACTGCCTTTGAGATACCTCAAAATATAGTTGACTGCCTCTAAATGCCTTTGAGTTGGAGAGTGCATAAATTGGCTAACAATACTCACAGAGTAAGCAATATTTGGTCTAGTTAATGACAAATAGATAAGTTTTCCTAACAACCTTTGGTATCTTCCTTTGTCAATAGGAGGATCTTTTTCATCTTTCATGAATTTCCAGTTTCTTTTCAGTGGAGTTCCCATGGGTTTGCAACCCATTTTTTCTGTTTTCTCGAATAAATCAAGAACGTATTTTCGTTGAGATATAAAAATACCTTCTTTACTTCTAGCAATCTCCACTCCAGGAAAGTGTCTCAAGGCTCCGAGATCTTTTAATTTAAATTCTAGCCTCAATTTGTTTTTAAGATCATTGATCTCACTAGTATTATCACCTGTGATTATAATATCATCCACATACACAATCAAGATGGACTTCTTTTCATTTTTTCCAAATTTCACAAACAAGGTGTGATCAACTCGTTCCTGTTTGTATCCAAATCTGCAAAGAGTGTCACTGAAACTCTTAAACCATGCTCGTGGAGACTGTGCGAGGCCATATAACGATTTTTTCAATTTGCAGACTCTCCCCCTTTCTTCTCTAGATTCAAAACCTAGTGGGATCCTCATATATTTCCTCATCTAATGTACCATTTAAGAAGGCCTTTTTAATGTCAAGCTGATGGAGTTTCCAATCTAAATTTGCAGCCAATGATAGAAGAACTCTAATTGTGTTCAACTTTGCAACTGGAGCAAATTTCTCCTCATAATCTATTCCACAGGTTTGTGTAAAACCTTGAGCTACTAATCTAGCCTTATACCTTTCGATCTCTCTATCTTCCCTATACTTCACAGTGAACACCCACTTGCTACCAACCACCTTTTTTCCCTTGGGTAGATCTACAATATCCCATATTTTCAAGTAAGGCCTTCATTTCCTCAAGTACAGCTTCCTTCCACTTCGGCTATTGGAATGCATCATGCACATTTCTTGGAATTCTTGCACGGTTAGCAGTGAAAGCTTTAAACTTTGAAGACAACTTTAAGTAAGTCAAATAATTTGAAATAGAATAGTTGGTACATGATCATACCCCCTTTCGTAATGCAACTAACATATCCAAGTCACTTGCTACAGTTTCTTTAAGAGCCGGTTCCTGGTCAAATGATTGGCCTAGTTGAGGAGCTTTAGGCCTTCAAGAATACACCAAGATTGGCTGGTCGGGAACTAGTTCTCCCACTGAATCAGATTGGACAATTTTGGATTCAATGGTGGGTGTTTGTGAGTTTTGTGGGAAGATCTGGACAAAATTTTGTGAGATAGAGAGTGATATGCTTGGGTCTCAATAAGTCTCTTCATGAAATGTCTCCCTTTGAAGAGACGTAACAGAGAAGAACGATTGACTTTCAAAAAAGGTGACATCATATGAAACAAAGAATTTGTTCATAAAAGGTGAGAAACACTTATAGCGTTTTTGAGTGGGAGAGTACCCAACAAACACACACTTAATAGCACGTGGGTCAAGTTTGCTTCTATTAGGTTGATTGCTATGTACAAAAACATTACACCCAAAGACTTTAGGAGGAAGAGAATTAAGAATCTTTATATGAGGAAATTGATCTAGAAGAACACTTAAAGGGGTTCGAAATTGAAGAGTTTTAGAAGGGAGACGATTTATCAAGTATGATGCAGTTAGAATAGCTTCTCCCCAATAGGAATTTGGAACAGAATTGATAAACATCATAGATCGGGCTACCTCTAATAAATGAAAATTCTTTCTTTCCGCTATCCCATTTTGTTGTGGGGTATAAGCACAAGAACTATGGTGGATTATCCCATTTTCACTGAGATAATGAATAAAATCATGTGACAAATATTCTTTCCCATTGTCGGTACGTACTACCTAAATAGAGGTTTGGAATACATTTTGAATGAGCTTGTGAAACTATTTAAAGACATGATAGGCTTTAGTTCATTAGGTATACCCAACATCCCCTTATGATCATCAATGAAACTGATAAACCGACGAGTACCTGTTAAACGTTTAGCTCTAGTAGGACCCTAGATATCACTATGAATTAGTTGGAATGGTTTTGAGGGTCTGTATGAGTGTATGGGATGATTATTTTTGCTTTGTTTTGCAAGGACACATTGCTCACAATATAAAGAAATATGATCTTTATTGATGAAAAGTTGTGGATATAAGATTTTCAAATATGGGAAATTTGCATGACCAAGACGTTGATGCCATAACATAACATCATAATTTAACATAACAGAAAGGGAAAACTTATTTGTGTTTTAAGTTTAGTAGGAGTACTCTTTCTTGAGAAGTAGTAAAGCCCATCTTTCTCCTCAGCACTGCCAATCATCTTCTCCGAACACCAGTCCTAAAATTCACAATGAAAAAGAAAAAATGTCACAATACAGTCCATGTCCATAGTTAATTGACTGACAGATAACAGATTATAAGTTAACTTTGGCATATAGAGAACGGTATTTAATGTCAGATTTGACAAACAAACCCTCCCTTGACCAATAGCTGGTGACACCTTTTCATCTGTGACCCACACATTAACTTTCTGTTCACGTGGCTCATATTTTTCAAAAACATTCAAAGACCCAATTATGTGGTCTGATGCACCCATGTCCACAATCTAGAAATCGTGAACTAGAGACTTTGATAATAATGATTGACACAAGTTACCTTTATGCACTAGTGTTGCGGTAGGAGTCTGTTGGTCATCTTTGTTTGATTCAAGAGTTGGTGAAGCAATTCAATTTGCTGGGAAGACAAATTTAGCCCAGTAGATTTGCTAATATCAAATTATGCTAGATGTGCTGCTCCACATTTTTGCTGACCCCTTTGACTTTTAGGCTTCCAATCTGGTGGTTTCCCATGTAAGTGCCAGCAGGTCTCACATGTATGGTAGGGCTTATCACAGTGGTCACACCGGTTTGTTGCTCTCAAGGTTGTTGAGTAGACCCCTTTCGAGAGTTTGCCACTAAAGCTAAACCTTGAGAGATTTGTACAGAAGTGGGAGAGGAAAGCATGACCTCTCTTCTACTCTCTTCCCTACGAACCTTAGCAAACGTTTTTCGGATGGAGGGTAATGGCTTTAAACCAAGTAGTCGTTCTCGTACTTCATCAAGTTCAACATTAAGTCCTTGCAAGAAATCAAAAACTCTCTCCTTTTCCAACCATTTTCCATATTTCTCGGCATCAGCATGACACTCACAATTTATTGCATAAAACATATCCATCTCTTGCCATAATTCAGTGAATAAGTTATAATACTCAGTAACAAACATGTTACCTTGGTGAGTACTTCTGATCTTGGATTTGACTTCAAAGCATTGAGATGTGTTCTCCAAATCAGAATATATTTCTTGCACAGCCTCCCAAATTTCTCTTGCAGTTTTGTAGAATAGATAGGTTCTTCCTATTTTTGGCTCCATTGAATTGATAAGCCAAGCCATAACAACAGAATTCTCAGCATCCCAAGCACCATAAGTGACTGTTGTTTCCTGTGGTTGAGGAATTGCCCCGGTTAGATATCCAGCCTTGCCTCTTCTTTTGATTACTAGCATGACTAACTGAGACCATTCTCGGAAATTCGGAACTAGGTGTTTGGGAGGAGGTTTGTGTGGTGGAAGACTCGTAAAGGGTTGGTCGAACTCCAGCCATGATGTGGCTGGAAACAGATTTTAGGCTACCAGAACCGGCAGCTTTGATACCATGAAACAAGAGGATTTTAGGAAGGGGACAAAACTTCACTTTATTCCTTTGATTCAAGGGAATTTATACAAGAGTATTTCCTAATTTAATGCTACTAAGTATCATATTTTAAATAGGATAAACTTATCTTATCTTATCTTTTAGAAGATAAACTTATCTCCTAGAAGATAATCTCCGATAAACTTATCTCCTAGAAGATAATCTCCTAAGCTAACAGACTTATCTAAAAATAAAGATAAATAATTATCCAACATATATGAATTACCGAGTCTACCGGAAACAGCCTCTCTACTCTATAAGGGTAAGGCTACGTACTATTAGACCTCTCTAGACCCCGCTTTATTGCGGAAATTCGAACAAGGTGTGATGATGATGATGATATGAATTACTCTGGTTGAAGATTATTCTTGAACAATTGAAGATTAAGTGGGATGGCCCTACTCCGACAATAAATCTACAATTAGCATAGCTCACAACCCAGTTCAACATGATCGAACGAAGTATATTGAAATCAATAGGCACTTCATCAAGGAAAAGTTAAGAGAGTGGATTAATTTGTACACCTTATGTGTCTAATTATGGTCAATTGACCGACGTTCTCACAAAAGGTTTGAGTAGCTCATATTTTTAGACAAGTATATCCCAGCTAGGAATGGAGAATACGTATTCATCAACTTGTGGGAGAGCATGGCAAAATCACGCATATCAATTAATTGATTGTATTTGATTAAGTTTCCTATTATGTTAAAATATCTCATAAATCATAGGATTACAGACTATCTCATAAATTATGGGATTAGATATTGTATTATAATATCCCATAAATCATGAGATTAGAATCATTAGTTTCTATTTATAGGTATTAGAATTTTGTATATAAGCTAAGCTTACTGTAAACATTTGATATATGCAAACTCCTATTCAAATTCTAAGATATTTATCTCCCAAAGGAAATATGTTCCAGATCTTCTTGAAGAAACTAGCATGCTAGGTTGCAAACCAGCAGATTCTCCTATAAAGCTAATCATAAATTACGAGGCGCAGTTGTGAATTTGTTGACTTTGATAGTTATCAATGACTAGTTGGACAATTGATTTATCTCTCTCACACTAGACCAAATATAGTATACGTCGTAAGTGTAATGAGTCAGTATATACATGACCCTTAAGAATCACATTTACATGTAATTTGTATTTTAAGGTACTTAAAGCCTGCACAAGGAAAAGGTCTCTAAATATGGTCACCTAGAAATAGAAGGCTTCATAGATGTGGATTGGGTAAGATGTCCTAATGATAGAAGGTCTACTTCTGGTTATTGCACATTTATAGGTGGTCATTTAGTTACTAAACAAACAATGGTTTTAGCAAGATCAAGTGCAAAAGCTAAATATAGAGCTATGACCCATGGTGTGTGTGTGTGTGCTACTACTATGGCTTCAAAAATTAATGTAAGATTACAGTTCTTGGATAAAAAGATTTTCTTGTTATACTGTGAGAACATGATAGAGATATCAACTGAGGTTGTATTATTTACGTATTTCTATAGAATTCAGTAATAGAATCCCTCCTGGAAGGAAGCTCCAGGCCTATACAGTATCTGTATATTTCAGTATGAATCACAATAATGTCTCCTCACTAGGTAGATTACTCTCTATATACTCTCTTCCCCCCCCCCCCTCCCCGGTACTCCCTTCTCTACAACCTCTCTCTATAACAAACTCTCATAACAGCCTAGCCTATGTGGCATTAGCCCCTTTACCCATCTTACCCCTACGGATGTAGGTTTGGATGGGCTTAGTGGGCTGATTGTTAACACCAGCAGGCTGTGTGCATGGAGTGGTGCTAACAGAACAAGGCTGCTATTAGCATTGCTCACAATTCAGTTCAACATGATGACAAAATATATTTAAATTGATCAACATTTCATCAATGAAAAGATAAGCTATGGGACTCTGAACATTTCTCTTGTATCTTCAGAAAATCAATTAGCTGATATTTTTAGTAAGAGAACTGGCATTAAGACATTTCATGTCTTAGTTTGCAAGATAGGCATGCGAATTATCTAGCACCTTCTTAAGGAGGAGTGTTGACAGCTATATACTCCTAATTTTGTGGGTTAGTGTGCTCCTAGTTTAGTGGGAATTTCTCTTTTAGGGCCTAATTTATAGATAGTAATCCAGAATATTCTATTTTCCTATTCATGTATATAGGGACTACTATAAATTACAAATATATCTGAGATTTATTTTTCTCCTGTCTTCGTCTTTATTATTTCCATAGAAACAATACATGTTTGTGTCTTTAATCTCTTTCTATTAGCAAAAATTTAGTGTATATGTCCTACTATGTCACAACTAAATTAGTCGTATTAAAAGATCCATAATTTGGAATAGACTAAGTTCCTTCTTATGAATAAAGTCAAAGAATCAAGTCTTAAGCATTGTTCACATAAATCCTCACCTTTATCCCTTTTTCTAGCCTTACATTATGTTTTCCAACATGACATAATTCAAGTAGGTATAACTAACAAAAAATGCCTGAAATCTCTACAAAATGTAATATGCTTGACCAACAAAACCATAATATGTAAACAAAATACAATCTGCCCTTCATTTACTTTAAGCCCCGCGACGATGCCAGAGACGAGTGCTTGAACTCAGTTAAGCCCTTGGTAAGGCATATATCTATTTCTTTAGTTTATTTATTTAATAATACCTCAATTATTTACCAAAAGAAATGTTTTCCGAAAAATCTCATCCTAAGCACCTGCCACCAATTATCATCCAATTCTAGTACAAGTGTTCAAAGCATACACCAACCTAGAGAAGGTAGGCTCATATTTGGTCAAGTAGATGTCTACCAGGAAGAGGAAGAACTTAAACAATTAGGAACACTTACAAAGACTCACTGAAAATAAAGAATCAGATATTAGAGTAAAATCAAAACCTGCAAGAGTCGATTCATAGGAACGGGCTGCTTAAGATCCCATATAATTTCAGAAACAGCAGTTTGTTGACTAGATGTTAGTGCATAAGGAAGGGCCTTCAGAAACTTTTTGGTCAAATTAGACCAATTCTCAATATAAACTGCACTAAATTCAGGTTTTCTACACTTTTTCAACAATCCTTCTTTCTCCCTTTGTGTAGCAAGACCTTCAAGCAATTGAAACAAGCGTCCCAACTACAGAGACAATACAGCAAAGTCAAAAGTGGTGACCAAAAAGGAGATAGCATTATTAACTATACAATTAGCAACTTAGAAATTCAACCAGGACATTAAGAAGCAACAAGTACAAGCCAATTGAAAATTCTTCAAACAACCAAAATTTGCATGGATAGGGCAAAGAGAAAACAATACTTAAAAAGAGCTGTTTAAGCAACTTTCCTTAAGGACGTTCACCAGTTTGATCAAACAATTAAATTTAGTGGTAATAGCAAGTATGCCCAATAGTTTCTACAAATCGAAAATTTTATATACAAATATCATTCACAACACTAGGTTCAATCAAGATTACTTTAAGTTGGCAGTGTTAAGAACATTATTTTTCATGAATATCAGTTAGAAATTAATAATTTTGTAGTCAACAGAAATTAATGGAATTCAACAATGCTAAAAGAGGTACAATATTAAATGAAACCAACAAACTATTAAAGGTTTTGCAATAGATAACCAGTATGTTTGTTATTGACCTTTAAACTAAATCATGACAGCACTCGCTTCTAAAATGGTAAGTTTCTATTGACAGTGATTAATCATAAACCAACACTAAGCCTTGTCAGATAACAGATCCTAAGGAGAAATAAAAGGAACATAGATAAAAAAAAGTCAATCCACACAATCCTAACTGAAGAACAAGAGATAGAGAATTCTATTTCCGAAGCAACCACAGAAAACAGCATGCATAATAAAGTTGATAGCTAGCTGCAAAAAAACTTTTAGCACATGTAAATTTATCTACACAAACAATCCACAGTAATATGAATATTTTGTAATAATTATCACGGATTATTCAAATATAATCACAATTAGCAAGAATTACAAGTAATAGCATCAACTGTAAATAAAGCTAATCAACTTTGCAAATATAACTATTATGTTGTCTATATAAATGTTGCCGTGTTAGGCAATTTTCTAAAAGGGATTATTTGAAAATTAAACTTTGCAGATTCCAAGACTATCTTGTTTCTTTTGTTTCTCTTGCATTGGGTAAAAATGGATAGTGGAAAAAAGCATTGACACTCACCTGCTATAGGTGTTCTTCAAAATAATGATGCTGCGAAAATCCCCAATTAATTGTATGCAAATTTTGTTTAAAAATCCTTCTACATAAAATAGACTAATTCAATAGTATTTTACAATGTGATTTAAGAAACACAATACCAAACCAATTAAAAAACTGCTTACTAGAAATGATGAATTTAAGGTCTTACTAATTGAAATATGCCAAAAAGTGTAAATTAGACCCTAATGATTTTATCAAAATACAAGTTGAACCGTCGAAGTATGTAAAATGAAACGTTTACAAAACGTTCAAAATAAACCGTAAGTCGATGAAAAATTGGACGGAGTTAAGTGCCCATCTAGTATGTGCCACATCAACACATCATTTCATATTTTTAATCTAATACGTGGGCCCATGTATCAAATTTAAGTTAAATACTTTAAATTTTAATTTTAAATTCTTAATAAAAACTAATTTAATTACAATTAGACCTAATTAACTAATTAACTAAATTATGATCTGATTAGCTTAAGCTCCCCAAAAATTGACAAAATATTTGAAGAACACTAATTCCGATTATCTTTCAAGCACTAAATTTAATGTCTTCTCCTTCAGGCACTAAATTTAGTTAGGTTTAATTACTAAAAAAATCTTTAATTCTACTAAAATTTGTAATTATAGCTTGAATTTTAAAAAGTAACAATAAAATACTCAAACTTTCAATTTTTTGCAAAAATAGCATGTCGTTAGACGTTCCATTAATCGAGCTAATGTGTATTGCCCACGTGGATGACAAGTGGAATTATTCCAAGGTAGCTGTATATTAATTTAGAAAACAAAATTGGAGGAGTTCCTACGTTGTGATTATGATCAAATCCCAAATAGCTTGAAACAAATATCCAAGGTAGTTCTATTTTATGAGTGCTCTGAGTCGTTGTCCAAGGTTTCTCAGGCATTGATGGTTAGGGTTATAAGAGGGTATAAATTGCAATTTGTGATGGATAAGAGATTGGAAAATGATTCCCTAGATTCAGGCTTTGTTGATAAAGTGATGTAGAGAATGTTGTTTGATGCTGGAACTAGGTTTGTTTCTATCGTTGGCGGTAGTTTTGTTAAGAACTTACGTTTAGGGTTTTATGTCAGTTATGGTTCGAGTTTGTCGGTTCATCGAATTTATTTCAACAGGTCAAGATGGTTTCTAATGATCGGTGTAATAACACTGCCATTACAGTTTATCTTGATAAGACAATGGGGATGAACCCTTATGATGATTGTTTCTCTAGCTTAACCCATCCTGAACATTAGGTTTTCTTTTTGTTTTCCTTTAAATTTAATATTTTAATATTCACTAAATTAATTTCTTACATAGACAATTAATTCCACTTGTCATCCACATGGATAATATAATAATTGATGTGGCTTACCACGTCATTTCTATAAACAAAATGCCTATCAATAAACTATTTTTGTGAAAAATTAAAAGTTCGAACATTTTATTATCACTTTTTAAAGTTCAAGCTATAATGTCAAAATTTAGTAAAGTTTGAACTTTTTGGTAATTAATCCGTTAAGTTATTCTTACTTAGTGTTGAAATATATGAGTGGGAGTTTGTCCCACATTGGAAAAAGAGAGGAAAGAAGACCAACATATAAGTCTAGTGGGCTATTCCACCTATCACCAATTGGTCTAAGGATGGAACCTCACTTGGGGCTTATATGTGGTCTAGCTTTCCTTCTCGTGTGAGCCCGTAGGCCCATTATAAATTCTAACATGGTATCAGAGCAGGTTGCTCTTATGTTAGTCGTTAACACCTCCGAATGATAGATTATGTCACGTGTTAGACTCATACGTGAGAGGGGTGTGTTGAAATATAAGAGTGTGAGTTTGTCCCACATTGAAAAAAGAGAGGAAAGAAGACCAACATATAAGTCTAGTGGGCTACTCCACCTATCACCAATTGGTTTTAGGATGGAACCTCACTTGGGGCTTATATGTGGTTTAGCTTTCCTTCTCGTGTGAGCCCGTAGGCCCATTATAAATTCTAACACTTAGGCATCATTTTATGTCAGCATAAATGTGAAATATAATTAATTATAAATAAATAAACAAGGAGGGAGGCGTTTGGTTTCAGGACTATTAGTGTTGTGTGTCAGATAGCTAATAGTCAAGAGCTGTGAAGAAGGGCAATCTGGTGAAAAAGGAAGTGGAAGACTCTGATTTCAACAGAACCACCAATAACAATCACCAGAAACCGATGTCCTACGCTGAAGAGGACTTTACTCTCACTCAATTGTCTCTCTCCATTGCTGCTACTAGCCCTCACCCCAAGCTCAAGCTCACCTTTTCTTCCTCAGCTAAGCAGAAGGCTATAATGGCGAAGAAAACCGAAGTGGAGCGTCTCAAGATCAAGAGACGGTCTTCTGATTCCAAATGAAACACATATTATCAAGTCATGCAGGGAAGTGTATATGATGTAGGGAAAATAAACCCCAGAATGCAGTAAACAACACTCCTGTGTCTACAATTAGAGTAGAGGAGGTTCAATCAAATCTAGAACTTGGATTCCCTAACTTTTTGAAGGCTTTGGTCAGATCCCATGTTGCTAGTTGTTTCTGGATGGGCCTTCCTGGACCATTCTGTAGAGCACACTTATCACATGTGGATACTACCATCACTTTGGAAGATGAATTCGGCAGGGAATTCAAGATGAAATACATAGTATATAAGACTGGATTGCCTTTTGGTTGGAGGCAGTTCTCGACAACACATCAGTTGCTCGAGGGAGATGTGTTGGTCTTTCAACTAATTGAACCCTGCAAATTTAAGGTTTACATCATAAGGGCAAATGACTTAGCTAAAGTTGATGAAGCCTTGGTTCTACTAAATTTGGATGCTCAGACCAAACAAAATGACACAAAGATGGCTGCCATGGCTAGTAAAAATGAGAGGAAACGTTTGTAGTCTCTACCATTAGCTGTTGTGCAGAAGCAAAATAAGAAATCTCGCCAACAAAAGTTATCACTTGTTAGTACTAGGCAACCAACTGAGCAATCTGAAAATGATAGCGAGGAAGTGGGTTCAGAAGTTCTAGACGGTTTCAAATAATCTTTTCCCCGCTGTTCAATTTGATGATGTTAAAAGCTTTGAGAATTTCAGCATTTTGCTGAATGGTCTAGTTTTGGATTCTAAACTATCAGAAGATATTAGGAATAAATACTACAAGTTGTGTTGCAATCAAAGCGCATTTCTTCATGACAATCTCTTCAAAGGCAATAACTTTCAGTTGATTGCTAGAATTATTTCTGAAACTGTTAAGATTGTTGACGGCCTAAAAGCTTGTGATCTTACCACCCCACGAGATGAGTTTTCTATATAGGACAAGACTCTAAAAGGCTGTGAGCATTTTGGCATGAATGTTGGATTTTTACGTGTTAGATTGAGTCTACTTGTGAAGCTTGCCTATGACTCAAAAGGTGCCACAAAAACAAGGATGTACGTAGAAGCTAGAAATGAATGGGGACATATAGAAGATGAAATAAGAAATATTGAAGCAAAGCTTGTGCAATTGAAGACCACCTATGCAACGCTTAGTACTAACATTGAAAATCCCAAGTCGAAGGCTAAAAGCTATGAGCTCAAATTCCAGGAGGAGGTTCTTGCTCCATGAAAGTGAGAAGGTGAAGCAAGTCTGTGCAGAAAAGAATTGCAGTCATTGCTTGATAGTCCGGTTGGTAGCAACACCGTAAACAACATGATAGCATATGCCTTGACATTTTAGGATTTAATAGGAAGATGATATTGTGAGAATCCAAAACTTAAAATGAACACTAATGCTGTAACATTTTTGTACTCCATATTTAGAAGATTGTGTAGATTTACAAGAAAAGCTATAAAGTAAACAACAGGCTATATTTATAACAAGTTAAAACTTTGAGCAATGAATTGATATAATTTGTAGTTTTTGCTAGGATTGCAAAAATTGAGTAAAGTTCCAAATTAAAAATATAATTTACCCTTTATTCTTTTATATTCAAACTCCAGTAAATATAAAGTTTGATTCCTTGGCTTTCTAGGAAGTGGTGGAGTCTACATATTTTGATTGAACATTCATTTTACACAAAAGAGCAAAAGAGGATATGATTTGAGTTTTCGCATAAGTTATGAAATTTTCAATTTAGAAAGTACGATACTTCCTTTCTGAGAGTAATTCTTAGAATTAGGAGTGATTATTAAAAATCTAGAAGTGGTTTTTAAAAATTCATCAGTGTTGTACTAATAGTTTTGTTTGTTCAAATCTACGGGTGATGCATAAACCTATCCCTTTATGTTAATTTCTTATTCCTAAATTTCATCATACATAAAAAAGGACCAGGAGGCGCATATTTACAAAGTATGCACGCTTTATCAAATAGTGTGCATGGTGCAATCCTACTTTATCTAACAAAAAGTAACCATCTTTTAACCAACAAAGAAAACATAAAGAAACCTAGTGGGTGACATGTCAAAAAATAATAAGAAACAAATTAACATATGCTTAACAAATTTTAAGCAAAAGAATCTAGACAAACCAATTAATAGAAGAGCTCATTAAAGGGTAAGATTGTGGTTCAAGTATAAGTATAGAATAATGCAACTCCTAGGTAGTACCATAAAGATAATAAGCACAAATACTTGACAAATAATACTGATTAAAACAAAAGAATTTTGAGAAATAAACCAAAAAATATAGAAACTTCACAAAGAAAATAAAGAATGTCATCTTCAAACCAAACAATCGAGAAAAATCTAAATATACCTGTAGGTAAAAGAACTCATCAAATATAAGCCTTTTTCGAGCTAAATCAGCCTCCTCCACATTCTTAGGTTGGTGAATCCCTCTATATGCCTGCATGCTCAAGAGAGCATTTACATTTTAGTGAAATTACTTTACTTGTTAAACAATACATGCAGATTGATCTTATGTAATGCATAAACCCTCTCTCCCTCTCTCTTCATTCTCTTTGCCCTCCTTCCTCTGTAGCTATCATTGGTCCTCTCTCCTCCATCCCTCTTACCTCTAATCATATAATAGAGTTTACTGAACATGGCATTACAAGAAAGGTTATATCATATCGTAGAAGATAAAACACAACTAGGTTTATGCAATTTGGAAGCCACCACTACAAAGTTAAGGGGAAAAAATCATCGCCATGAAAAGATACAAGATATGAAAGTAACAATGCATCAAAACAAAAAAAAATTCAATACCTCATGGAGGCTTAGTAGTCGACAATCTTGAATTACATCTCTTGGAATAGGATCAACATCAGCAGATAACTCTTGCATAGCTCTAGATCATATCAAAGATTGTATATAATTATTGTTTGCTTACGTATATCTCAAAACCAAAAGAAAAATGCTCTAATTAAAGTTTGAAATTCACCAATCATAACCAGGTCCACCTTACATAAAATTAAGAAATATAATAACCAGAAGTAGGAAGTGTTAGTTTATCGTGACGTGGAACTTGCTGATGTCGAAAGTAGTAATCGCAGCAACTCAACCATGGTAACCGGTCGGTCAACCCATTGTAGTGTGGGAGGTCCAATTTGTAGTGGCGGTGTCCGCTTCATTCCAAACCCCCATCATCCTTGCAATTGGAGCGATCACGATTGACGCTTCCCTCTCCGTGTTCCCAACGATTGCAAGTATTGTGAGATACTTCTCGCATCATCTCTTGAAGTTGGGCTAGCAAATTTTGAAAATCACGTTCTCATTCTTCCTTGTATATTGTTAGCATTGGATCATAAATGCATCGAACTGCTGCTGTATTGAACGGTTTGGGTCACCCATAATAGGCTCTGATACCAGATTGTTAAGACCCCTACTATAGGATCTAGTTATGGGTCTCTATTCAACGAAATCAAATGAGGGTTGTGAGTGTTTTTCAAACTTTCTTCCCTTCTTGTTGAATTTACTCGTGAATCTGAGAGCTAGGGGTGAGCATTCGGGTAATTCGGGTTTACCCGGCCAGAACCCGAAATTTCATTACCCGAACTTACCCGGCCCGAATTACCCGAAATTTTGTTCGGGTAAAGCTCGAATTACCCGAAATTTTGCTTGGTTCTCTTTCAAAAATTACACAAAATAACTAAATACTTGAATTACATTCTCATATCTCAACAAATAGTTGAATT
>JANVCL010000212.1:8792865-8805686 GCA_026546855.1 Erythroxylum incrassatum | reverse complement strand
CAATTAACTAGCATAATTAATCTGTTAATTCTACAAGAAAAATAACGAAATATATTTTCATAATTTTTTTAAACCTATTTCGGGTAATCGGGCCGGCCCGAATTTTTTTGGAGTTACCCGTCCCGGCCCGAAAATAATTCGGGTAATACCCGGGTCGGTCCGAATTACCCGAAATTTAACATTTTCTTACCCGAATTAATTCGGGCCGGGCCGAATAATGCTCACCCCTACTGAGAGCTCATTGATGATGATAGAACTCTCTGATCTCCTATACTTTGTTTTTGGATAAAAGGCAACTTATCTTGCCTGTTGTCTTTATTCATTATATATAGGAACATAACTGTCCCTTAGATAGGGACTAAAAGTAGTTTTCTAACCACTAAAAACAGAAAAATAATTAACCACTAATAACTGCAGAATAACTAATAAAATAGACCAAGGGCTTTGACTTGTTCATTGAGTTGTTGCCCGATCCTTTTGCTTGAACTTCCCATGTGTAAACCGCTCATACACTTTAGGACATGTAACAGTTTATAAAGAACTGAATGTACTGTTAGCTTCTAGTTTTGATATCAAAACAGAGCAAACTCAACAAGAGAATATGGTTGTTGTGAGTTTTCTATCAAAACACAACAAACTCAACAAGAGAATATGGTTATTGTGAGTTTTCTAGCTAGCTTCAATTCTCAATTAATATGCCAAAGTCCTGGATCCTCTCTATTGCAAAAGTTTCCTATCTACATAAGGCCTTCAACAGAGTTTTTCACACAAAAAATAGTGTTATTGTTGCCCAATTTATTTAAGCTTCAAGTGATTTTGTCAGTTGCAATAATGAAGGCCTTTTAATAAGAATTAGAATAAAGGAGGTAATATAGGAGGTTGGAAAATGCAAAATCAAGATATGGAAGAGGTATGTCAAAACTATCATAAATCAAGTCATATCAAGCGCACATGTCCAAAGTTGCAAAACAAGTCTCAGAAATCTCACTAAGTTTGTGTTGCAACTATTTTTACCACGTTCACAAAATTCTCAGAACAAATAGCCTTAGTCTTGACAGATGAATTTGCTAAATTTCATCAATACCAAGGAGCATTAAAGAGCTCATCTAACTTTATCACAGTTATTGCTAAGATGGTAATCTTGATAGGTGTCTCCTTTTCTCCTCTAACTTTATCACAGTTGTTGTTGAGATGGTAATCTTGATAGGTGTCTCCTTTTCTCCTCTAACACCCAGTGGATTATTAATTCTAGTACTAATAATCATATGATAGGTAATCATAATCTCCTTAACACCTTTAAATGCCACAATGCTCCTTCCAAAGTCATTTTAACAAATGTTTCTACCTCATCTGCTCTTGATTCTAAAATAGTTCATCACACTCCTTTACT
Organism: Erythroxylum incrassatum; assembly: GCA_026546855.1. Lineage (NCBI taxonomy): Eukaryota > Viridiplantae > Streptophyta > Magnoliopsida > Malpighiales > Erythroxylaceae > Erythroxylum > Erythroxylum incrassatum. The sequence goes on along the minus strand of JANVCL010000212.1, from coordinate 8,804,296 downwards.
TTCCCTATCATATGTTTTAGGCCCACTAGGATTTTCTTTTACTTTAATATCTGATAGCAAAATTACTCAACTATTAATTGTTGTCTTATTTTCTCGCATTATTGTCCTTTTCAGGATCTTATAATGAAAAAGATTATTGATAGTAGACATGTACCTAGAGATATATACGTTCTAGATATTCATGAGCAGGTGCCCAAATCCATTTCTTCCTCCATGATCTTAACCACTTTTGAAGCATACTATCGATTAGGCCATCCTTCTCTATTTGTCTTAAATAAACTATGTTCAAAATTTCAATGTGTCATCTTCAGATTATGAGTCATGTCAGTTTATAAAACATCATTTGCCTTTTGTTCAAAACATTGTCTCCAAGTGTTTTTAGGCTAATACAATTCCAACTTGTTTCTTCATCAACCGTATGCCATCATTTGTCCTTCATAGTAAGATTCCTCCATCCTTTGTCCTTCATAGTAAGATTCCTTATCACATCCTCTTTCCAACCAAAACCTTGTTCCTCATTAAGCCTCGTATATTTGGAAGCTCATGTTTTGATAGTCACATTCATCCTCAAATCACCAAATTAGATCCAATCTCTTTCTAGGGTACTCTCATCTTCCAAAAAAAGGTATCAATGTTGTCGTCACTGTCTTAATAAATATCTTGTGTATGTTGATGTTAAGTTTATGAAAAATCTTGCTTTATTTCGTCAATCTTCAAACACTTCTAATAGTCAAGGGAAGAATGATGATTTATTAGTGTATCAAATCACCAAATGTTGCTTCTACAGTTTCTATTTCAGCAACACCACCATCGCCACCTATTCGCCATGTTTATTCTGGATGACGAGATGTTCCTGATACATTTATCAGGATCAAAACCCACAGATACTAATCTTGACCTTCTAATTTCTCTCTGTAAGGGTAAATGCCAGTGTATTTACCCAACTTCATCTTTTGTTTCATATGAACATTTTTCTTCTTCTTCATGCTCTTTTGTTGCCTCTTTTGATACTGTATCTTTTCCCAAAATTGTTCATGAGACCTTGTCTCATCCTGGATAGGAAGCAGTAATGATAGAGAAGATAAATGCTCTAGATGCTAATGGTACTTGGAATTTAGTAAATTTACCTACAAAAAAAAAGGCTATCAAATGTAAGTGGGTATTTGCAATTAAACTAATGGCTCAGTGGCTCGAATTAAAGCCTACTATTTTGCTAAAGGCTATGCTCAGACATATGATGTGGACTACTCTGATTATGATTCTTTTTCTCTTCATACTTTCCTACATAACTCTTTACCAACCAACTCTTTATCTTTTTCTCTTCGTACTTCCCTATATAACTTTTTCCCCTTTTTCTCTTTATTATGATTCTTCTTTTTATTCAACAACTCTTCATCCACCAAAAAAAAAAGTTCCAATAGAAACAAGCTTCAATTTTTGTTCTATAAGAAAGCTACCATTTCAAAGCATATATTTCTTTGTGTTTTCAAATATCAAACAAGCAAGTTTAAAAATGTCATGTAGCATACAGAAAGGACACGAGATCTAAATAGATAATTTTGGCCATAAAATCAAATGACACAACTAGGAGCTTTGAACCATTATTATTATTTCCCAACCCAAAAGCATAACAAGCTTGATGATAATAATAAGACTATACAATCATAGTCATCCTCTTTTCGCAAGTAATCAAATTCCTAACATAATCAAAAAATCAACCTAAAAAGAAATTTGTGAGATAGTTCATCTTTTTAGTTTATAGAGACGGGATAAAGCAAAAACCTTGCAATAATACTCCTCAAAAGATCAGGACTTAAGCCCCCTTTAGAAGGATATATAGGATATGGCCGCCCTTCCACGTGAAGAGAGGAATCTCCAACATCTTTTATAACATCAATATTGTACTCCCTCATTTCATAGTGATCTTTGGTACGCATGCCTTTAACCTACATTGAAGGATAATACTCAAACACAAGATTCAAAAATTGCCCAAAATAAATAAAGATAGAGACTACCAATAATAGGATAAAATCAAGATTCTAAAGTTTTGCATGAAACTTTACTTCAATTGACAAAGGAAAAAGCAGTAACTACTTGAGTCAATTTTACTTTAACAATTTATTATCTACATGTCTCATACACAATAAAAAATGAAAATAGAAATACAATCACCAACATTTGTGCTAGTTTAGAGGGTGATATTGGAGCATAGTCTAAAATCATATATTGCGTACTAGCTTTTGTTTTATCTTTTATGCAAAAGGATATCTAGAGTAAGGGAGAAACTACTGCTTGGAAAACATGGATATCAAATATATGAACCTAAGCAAACCAAACATGAGAGAGACACAAATCAGACCACAGCAAGCACCATAACCAAATTTAATAAAAATGAATCTTGTTATGAATGAAAATAGTTTTGTATCTGACACATTATAGAAGGTATCAGTACATATTTATAGTGGTTAGTCTTTATAGTGGTTTAGGAGCAACTAACTTGCAAATTATCTCCCATAAAGTATAGCATCATCCTAACTAATATAATCATATATGAATTGATGATTTGATTCTATCTAACCTGTAACATTCTCCCTCAAAACAAATTCTACCTAAAATTCATGGTGGACAAGAAATAAGGGTTTAGTAGGAAACAGAACATTATAAGGAATCTCACCACAAAGAACTGATAAAGGAAAAAGATTAATCAAAAAACAAGCTATGGAGATAGCATCGGCCCAGAATGGTTTAGGAATGTGTGTTTTGAATAAGAGTGCTCCAGCAATTTTAAGGAAATGCTGATTTTTTCTTTTAACAATATCATTTTGAGATGGTGTGTCAAAACATGATGATTGATGAAGAATGCCATTATGCATCGTGCAGGTTTGGAATGATGTGAACAAAAATTCTTAGGCATTATCACTTTTTAATTTATGAACAGAGACATTAAATTGAGTTTTGATCTTAGCACAAAAGGCAGTGAAACCCTAAAATAACTCAGAACGTGTTTTCATTGCATAAAGTCAACAAGAGAAATCACCAACAAAAGTGACAAAATATTGAAACTCAATTTTAGACACAACAGGACATAGACCCTAAACATCAGAGTGTACTAATTCAAGTAACATGAAGAGCAGATGGGGATTTGACAAGTAACATGAAGAGCAGATGGGGATTAAAGTAATACTGGACTAAGTGGTATCGCAAGTTCCCTCAATCTCAAGATGTAGACAATTACTAGGAACCATAAATCTCTATAATCTAGATTCTATGGATTATACTAGTTTTGTCCTCTAGATTGTGTATATTTTCTTATAACAAAATATATTAATTTTCGGAAAGAAAAAAAACCGCTCAAGTCTGCAATCATGGGCCACATCTCTACCATCTCCATTATCCTGACTTTTGCCACAATCTAACATGGTTTTGAGGCTAAAACCCTCCAAGTAAATAGGTTGTTTTGCTCTCGTACCACTTGAGATAGTAAAGTTGTTGGATTCTCCTTACGAGGTTCCACTAGGGACTTTCATGTTATGACTTGTATACCCAACATCAAGTTTGCAATCATGCCTCACATCTCTACCATCTCCATTACCATAACCTTTGTCAAATTCTAACATGGTTTTGAAGATAAAATCCTCTAAAGTGAATAGGCTCGTTCGCTATGAAACCACTTGATATGGTAAAGTAGGTCAGGGTAGCTTGTTTTTAGTAAAGTAGGCTAGAATTGGGTAATTGTGGCTGAAATAATTAGGGTTTTACAACAAAACCTTTTTGAAAAAAAATTGGAATTACAAAAGTTTATAGTAGTCTTACTAGAAACCCTACCCAAAATGGGAGAAACAAGTCCAAGGATTCCTATTCATAATAGGAATAAAAGTAACATCTTATTGAAAAAGAAATATGACTTAAATAGGAAAACTTTATGAGCAGGAATTAAATAAGAAAACCTAATTATTAAGTTGAAATATGATTTTGCATCAAATTTTTTATTCCCCCAGAAAAGTTTATATACTCCTATATTTTCACACACCATAATATCAACAATCAGGCCCAATCAATGAAGAATGAAATTGAAATAATAGTATGTGAAATAAATGGGCTTTATTACTATCCAAAATATATATGACGATAATCAAAACAACTCTAAATGAATTTCCAGAAAGGAATACAGAATGCAGAAGCCAACTTACCTTACCACTGACACAAACTAGCTCTCCTGATTGATGCTTCCCTTCAAGACATTTAAGAAAACGCTGGCTAGTAAACCGAGTGCCACGGAAAAATTTCTTAAGATGCAGATATATGACTCTCTTTTCTCTGCTATTAACCTTATCATCACTAGTGTATTGACATACATTATCCGCAATATCACAACCAACAACCACCTCAACAAATGCAAATGAGAAACCAGCTCTTACTCCCCTGAGGATGGAAATGAATTATATCATTGTCAAAATATAAACCATTGCTCACATATAATTTTCCTTATATGTACACTCCTAATAAGTGGCATGGATGACAGATATTTTATGACTGAATATAAGGAAGAACTAAGGAACCAAGGAGGGAAAAATTTGTACAATGGGAAAAAAATTAATAATCTTAGGTCATCTAACAATAATAGTTAAGCATATTCTAGTGTTGATCGGCTGCTATCTTAGGAATTCAATTTGCCATATTAATCCCCATCATATCATCCAACCTCATCCACTCCCCTCCCAAAACACCTACATATGATGGTTAATTTTACAAATTTCCAAGTCCACAAGCTTACTCATGTGAACCTATTTCATTTGCCTCACCAAACAAGCACAAATTACAACATAGCTACAAATTACAGCAAAGCAAACCAACAGAATTAGACACTATTCAACCTAAAAAATTGTCTAACATTCAATAATTCAAGAAAGACAGCATTGTTTTCAACAAGCACTATATAACTACCTGGAAGATAATATTTTCCCAACAGAAATCAAATACTGCCCATCTTCAACTCCAAGGTGTGCATTCTGCATATCAGCATAGGTTCGAGGAAAATGGTGCAGCACTTTTCTTAACTGCATGGAGACAACAAGTACTATGTGAAACCATGCCATCTTTCAATTAAAGGACCTAAAAAGACTAATCACCTCAGATAACTCCAATAGACCCACCGTGTGAAAACCACAATTTTCTAGTTGTTGGCTTTGTCTTCGACTTAATCCAGGTAAGCATTTGATAGATCTGTCAAGAGATGGGGCACCTACTTGTAATCTTCGCTCAACCACAACACAAGATTCATTCATTTCCTCAGTTTCCCAAGTCATGTCCCTAGAAATTGCATATGAAACACATACATTATCTTCATTTGATTCTTTTGAAGCATGATCACTTTTTTCAATTGACTCATTACTTATGTCTGTAGTGTCCTTTCTTAGTTCTGACACGGAGGAGTTTGCATTTGAAAGGGTGTCTCCAGTCCACAATTCACAAGGAATAGGTGGACCAACCAATTCTAAATGTAATGCATTAGGAATAAATCCTTTATAATCTCGGGCTGCAGAAGAGCTCTTCATTTTTGAGGATTGTGTTGAGTCATTGTAGAGTTCAACAGGAGGTGAACTGCCCAATATAATAGAGGGAAACCTTTTACATGCCAAAGAGAGATCAACATTATCTGCACCATCTTCTAAACTGATGCCACACTGCTTCACATCTTTCTCATTCTCAAGGAAATGTTGAAAATCGTCATAACCCATTAATACTGATACCTAGAAGAAATCAAGTTGCAAATTAGGAGCATACTCAGACAAAGTACAGCCTTGAAAAATATAAGAAATAGTAGCTAAGGCCTTTCTTGAAAGATAAAATGCTAGTGAGAACCAATACTAGAGGAATAAAATGGAAAAGAAGAGTAGAATAATATGCATGTGAATCAAATATTTCAATGTAACAAAATGATGGGGTCATTTGTTGTGAGATCAACAACGTTTAACCTATTCTATACACCCGCTACCTTCTTCACAATACTATTGTCTATGCAGGATTAACTTGGAGATGAGTTCCTCAAAGCCATAAAGTGTAGACAAAACAAAAGGACTAAGATAAACTAACAAGTAATGCCTTGGTTTTGCTCACACAACATGGAAGGGCACTCAAACAAACTTGATATTCACAGGCACGTACCTTTTTAAGAAACTTTGACTGATCAAGGCTGCTTGTCGTGCCATATTTTTCTACTTCATCCAAAAACTTGTTCACAAAATTATGCTTTGATCGATAAAAGAAATTTGAGACCTTTACAATCCCAGTATTAAACCTGCAATCAAGAAGTTCGTTTCACGAGATATAAACGCTGCCAAAGGAGCCTAAGAAAATAAGACCATGATTGCCCGCAGCACCTCATTTTTCTTAGCAACGTGCTGTGATATCCCCCTTTAGCATTAAAGACAATTATACATTTCAATTGCTTCTTCCGACAACACTGCAATGGAGATTTTCATAATTAAGACTACTGCCATGCTTAATAATATCACTAGGACAGAAAATACATAAATCAACAGATAACATTCAGCAAAGCAAGCAACTATATAAAATAGATGAGGGCAAAAAAGCGAGACTTAAATAGATTTTTATAAGCTGACACCAATTGCGAAAAGAAAGCGATTCCAGAACTAGGTGCTAGCAGTTATGAGACGCAGTTGACAAACGAAACCAAAAGCAAAAAGCAAAACGTTTAGAAAAAGAAGAAGAAGAAATACAGCGAAGTACAATACGTACAAGGCCACATGATTGCATAACCGATAATGTAAACGCCATGTAGAAAATCTTAACTGCGCCCAGATGACATACCTGAAAAATACCTGCCAAATTCTAGCTAATTCCACAAAAATTGAAGTGCTCTCAAATGCTTCAAAATTAATAAAAACTTGGGTTTGAGTAAAAGTTACCTACTTTAAGAGAAGATTGATGCTCTTGGGTTTATAGAGAAGAGAGCCTGAGAAAGCCGTGCTCGTGCTCACTAGAAAATGCCACAAGAACTGTCCGAAGCATGAAGCCCGAGAAGTTGCAAGAGTTGGCATTAATTCTGATATTTTACTTATTAATTGATAAATCATTTACAATTTTTATTTAAAAAATTCATTTCAGATTGAGTATAATAAACGTCGTCGTTTTAAAGTCCTCCAGCTCTAGGGTTAGCCCCTTTAAACCTATGTTTCTTCTTGAGAATGAGAAATTTAGGGCTGATTCGAATAGGGGAGAGCAGTTTTCTGTTGCTCTGTTGAAAGCCGGTAGGTTCTCTACTGGTTACCCTACTTTTCATGCCCTTTACATTAATTTCAAGGGCATCATAGTACGGGTTCTTGCTTTTCTTTTGGGTGAAAATGATTTTTTGCTCAAAGATTTCATCTCTCTTTGCCCATCGATTCCCTCCTCTCGAACCCGCCTCCAAACGCCTTTACAAACCCATTCGTTGGTTTCCATATCACCCACTTTGTTTATCGTTTTGTTAATTTGATTTTGTGATAGTTTTCCTGTCGCCGATGAAGACAAATATTCAGGCATGAGCGACGGCAACACTTTTTTTGCGCACCACTTAGGAGATTCTTAAGTGGGTTGTTTGTCGCTGTGAGGAGTGTGCCAAAATGCTAATCTGAGGCGGTTGGTCGAACATTTAACGTGTTAATATGATGGAATTGCTTTTCATTTGTTTTACAACCATCGCATGATTTATATGCTCGTATTTTTTGTCATTTGATTTTAGCTTATTAATTGCAAACTCGAGGGTTTTTGTCTGAGTCCTTGATTTTAGTCTGTGCGTTGCAGAAATGGGAGGTCCTCTGGAGGCGCGTTCTGCCTAGTTAATATTTTCTTCATTTGGAATTTTATATTAGGTGGATGCCTCACCGGAGGACCTGACAACAAAATTGGCATCACAGAAAGCTGGTGCTAATCTCTTCTAGTGGCACTTGGCTCGCTATGACGCCTACAATTCCTTCCACTTTCAATCCAAGATTTGTTGCAGCAACTACCAGGGCTCTGGGGACATGACATGATTAACTTTTGAACTCATCAATCATCGCATGATCATTATTAAGATTTAATTTTTGTATTCGACAATCCCAAGTGATATTTTTTAATAACACTTAATTGATGGAAAATTAGCACTGTTAGGAATTACGATATTCGATCTGGCGAACTGCAGGGAGATCATCAGCACAGGTTGAATATATAAGTTGGTAATGGCTGGTGGATTGAAAACTCGATGCCTTCACATAAGAAAGTGTTATTATGAATTCGAAAGACTTGAGCACTACATGGGCTAACAGGGATGGATGATGCAACAAATGAAGCTAGCATGTTGATTAAACTCTAGCAGCATCTCCCTCTTCCTCATTCGCAAACATCCCTTTCTCCAACACCCAATCCTCAATCATTGCCCGAGAATGCAGAGACTGGTCAGTAGGAACAAGATGTCCTGCCCCTAACACAATAGCATGGCTCAAGCTGCGCCATTTCTGTACATACCCGGCAAGCACTCCATTCACTTTCCATATCTTTCTGTCAGCCAATAGAAACCTCACGATTCCTTCCCATCTCAACGTTCTAACCCAAGCTTCAGTAGAAACCACCCCGTCCTGAAGGTCATGATGTCCTTGATATAACAAAACCTTAGTCTCCTTCACTAAGAATTCAACCATGTACTTGACACTCTTCATAACATCTGCACTCAGCGCAGCCCCAACCGCATCACTGCAGCTCTCAAAGTCTATCGATGCATTAGCTCCTATTGCCTTCTTGACTTCCTCTGACTGTAAAAATTTTGTAACAAAATCTGTTCCGTATGGCACCATCCTTGTGTAGTCAAACAAAGTGGCCAACCCTGTCATGGTTTCTATTTTATGCAAGACCTCGCGTCTTGCATCTGTTGCCTCACTCCACAATCCCATTTCAATCAACTTAACAACCTTCCATTGAGCTGCCTCCAATTCAAACTTTTGTTTTTCATTAATAAGACCAGAATAGTAAAGGTTGTCAGCGTGAACTTTAACTTGGGTCACTGGATCCGTCAACCCGTTACCTATAGCAACACCTTTCAGATTCACTTGCTTTGACACTGACAGCACCTTGTTCTTCATCAGAATGTGGAACCCAATCGCAGGAACATACTTTCCTCCATAACTCTCCCCTGTGATATAAAGTGGACGATTCTTGAAATTTGGGTCTGAATCAATAAACCCTGTAATTGCTGCAAAGAGATGTTTAGCAACAGTGTGTTGATCTCTGGGTATGACTTCAGGGTTTGAGGCAACACTAAACCCAACTCCTATTGGATTATCAAGAAAAACTAGTCCAAAAATACGGTTCCATGAACCTGAATTACGCTGGAGAAGAAGGTGGGACATGTTTGGTTTCTGAGGCTCGACAATACGGTAAGGACCGAGTTCATAGAAGTTGCCGATCATGGAAGAACAACCAGGACCACCCTGAAGCCATATGAGAAGTGGGGTCTCGGAGAGAGGTGAAGTTGAGTTTTGGGCTTCATAGAAAGTGTAGAAAATGGCAGAATTGCTCCAGGAACCTACCGGAAGATAGCCAGATTTCGTGGGAAGAGCTTCTTTGGGAAAAACAGACTCAGAGGATGCAAAAGAAATATGATCGTGAAAGAAACAAAGGAACAGGAGAAGCAAAGAGGAGGAAAGCGCTGCCATTAAGCACATTAATGATGGCATGTAGTCAAGTTTGAATGATCAATTTGTTAGCATCCATATGTAAAGAGAAAATGAAAGTAGGACCAGATTTTGATGCTTGTGGTGGACAAGGAATCATGAACTTTCTGGGAGTGCGAGATAACGACGAAAGGTGACGACAAGAACAGCGTTGTCCTACTTAAGCGGAGTCTTTGGTTTAAAGTTGAACAAACTATGGAACTTGAATGGGACACAAATATTAATGAGAATACAGCAAGACAAGCAAGAACTGTTGAGAGGTATTAAAAAGAGTTTTTAGATATTACAATCTGTTTATTCGCTTACGTCCAAAAGAAAGACACATGTATAGGCCAATTGTTATTAATCACTAATTAACAACATTTCCAAACGTGTCATTATTCCTTGGGTCGCAGTATCCCAAGGATTTCTCAGTATTATCTAATGAACCGAAAGTTATGTATAGGGCCTTTTACCGCAGCAAAATATCCGCCTTATGCTTCCATTAGCTCCCTTCAGGTCTATCTGCGCAAGTGCAAGGGCTAATCTGATATTTGTGAAAATTGTAGCTAATGTTACATTGAAATTAAATTTTACTTAAACCATTACAGACAAAACTTCTCGCTCTAAATAGATTAACTGATACTGCGAAGCTAAAGAAAATCCACGACAATCCTTTTTCCTGCGTCCAGAATCAAGCACAAAAACGCTCATCCGGAAAACAAAGCTCCAACAATTGGTGGATTCTTGTGGTCTTTCTTCTGTTCCTCTATATTTGCTAAGCTACGGCAGATGTCGATACACTTCCGTGTTAAAATCGAGGCGCTGTCAGGGCCTTCCATGTGCAAGCTCAAATCTTATGCATGTTCCGATGCCGCCTAGTCCGGATCCTCTGAGTGTTATCTGTTTTATTCTGTCAAATAACAAAACGGAGTGGTTTTTCGTTAAAAATCCACAGACCACAGACACCGTGGTTGAGCCAAATCCAAAGCCAACTTTGAATTTCTAAAGTCACTTTTAAATTCCTTATTGTTATGCTTAATTGTTTTGGCTTTATGATTGGTCAAAAAAATTTAATTTATTATAATAATAACATACATTATTATTTATATTGAGATTATTCTAAAAGACAAAAAACCATTTGTTTGTGTGCTTAATTCCTTTTTTATGATGACAAAAATAAACAAATACTTTTATCCTTATTCTTATTAAGAGCAAAATTAATAATAATCAGGAATTTAATGATATTATTTAATATCATTAATAAATAAAAAATTTAATAATAATAAGAATAATAGTAAGTACAAAATTTATAATGATCAAAATTTAAAAAATTAAATTAATAAGAATAATTAAAGAACCATGATAATTATTAATAATAATATAATGGTTAATATTAATAAGGAATATAAGATTAGGACAACTTATAATAATTCCTAAAATTATTTCCAAAATAACAAAATATAAGGAAATTATAATTATCATAATGTAAAACAATTACATTAATTTGAATAATTAAAGAAACATAATATTAATTAATAGTAATATAATATATAAGAATCAATAGGAATATAAAATTAGCAAAAAAGTTAGGAAATTGGGCAGTCTTGCAATCGCGAGCTTGTCAGCAGTCTCACAATCGCGAGATTTCCTACTGTCTCGCGATCGCGACGTAAACTCCCTTTTCTGGTTTTTTTATTATTATAATTAGTAGTGTTATTAAATTAAATTCCTTTTTATTA
>JANVCL010000212.1:8739256-8763675 GCA_026546855.1 Erythroxylum incrassatum | reverse complement strand
AGTCCAATGGCCCTAATTTCAATCCCAAAATAATATACCCAATATTATAGTGCCATTGGATAGCAATTTTCGCTACCAAAAATCAACCGGTTCGCCATTTGGTGATTTTTTTTGGTTCGGGAATTTTTCTCCGAAAAATTCCAGAAAATTCCCATAAAAATATAAAACACACAAAGACTTACTCAAAATAAATTTTCAAACACAAATGTCACATTATTCACAACCAAATTGCATTAGGCACAATTACCGGGAATGTCATGTATGCATGTACAGTTATTTTTCATGTGCAAAAAATTCACTATTCACTAATATCAGTATGCATGAACAATCCTAATTAATCTCAATCAATCATCCTATGCCAAATTACTATTCTACCCTTCCCGTCGGGAGTAGGATGTTACACAACATGTTCCGCATGTTCATTTCTAATAAGACCAATACACCTTGAAACAACGTTATTGCTCTTGAATAGGCTAAGGGTGCCATATTTAGGTTTAGTAGTACTTTTTGCTTTAATATTGCATTTTTAATCAAAATTTAGTTGCTTTTATAAAAAAGAAGAATCCTAACATTTTTGTGTTGATTATAGAGCCCTTAGCTAGTGTATTAGAAAATATAAGCTTTAAATTTCATTGACGGAAGAGTTATTCAAAAAATTGCATGTCACCAACTACTTTCCAAAATTAGATCTTTGAGCTACATACCATCAGATTTGAGTGTATAACGGTGACATTCACAAGATAATGTTTAAAATATACAAAGCGTTTAAAACATACGAGGGACATTAAGAATTCCTAGTAACACTCTTTGGTTATACGAATGATTCAATAACATATCAAAGCCTTATGAATTTTATCTTTAAACCTTATTTACGATTTTTAGGTCTATTTTATATATTGGTGTATAGTAAAACCTTCGTATATATGAGTAATGTATTATCAATTTAATATCTCCATCTGTTGGTTACGAGGAGCTCCTTAGGTTGGTAATGCATATTAAGCATCGATAACACTATTGACAATCCATCGTTTTCTTATTCAAACCAACCATTAAAGTTTATTATATTTGTTAGACTAGAAAATTATGATGTTATTTTAACAAAATTAGTTATCTAAATTGATTGGCTTTGATTATGATAACAAATATAAAATAAGGCACTTACAACTTAGTTGTTGATTCTCTATCGAGAATGGAAATTATTAAGTTCTTCATCTTAACACTTTCTCATGCATAGAAATTTATTAGAAGAGCTAAGATGGTGATAATAACAATAACAACAATTCAATAAAAGTCCCACTGAATACAGGGTCTAGGGAGGTTCAAATTATGCAGTCTTACATTAACTAGTAGAGAACTTATTTTCGATAGACTATATATATATATATATATATAAAATAAAATTTTATATAAAAGATACATATTAGAATAATAAAGTAATAAAAAGCAAAAATAAACATAAGATTAGACATTACAAAAGCTACGTGAAAATAAAATATAAACAATAAGTAATAAAATAAATACATAATAAGGTAAAGAATAAAAAGAATAAAATAAGTAAACAAATACATAAACAAAAAAGAAGAAAAGTAAATAAATAAAACAAAAACGTTATTGCAAGAAAATATTTAGGGTTAGTACGAAATTGCTTATACTAAATACTGAGGGGGAAGAATTACACATTAAAAGATTAGGCTAAAAATAAGACATAAGTCTCGAAGGAAAAAGTTTAAACCTATGAAAAAGATAATGACCTCTTTATGCTAGATTTTTTACATGTATCCTAGCATGGAAAAAATTGCTATTGAGGGTCACATACTTAGTAAGTTCCACCATAGCCATATCAGTCTTGCTCACCTTTCCTCAATTCTTCTTAGGCCTTCCTTTTTTCCTTTTATAGTCCTTAATTATAATTCTCTCGTATCTTCTTACTAAAACGTCAAGACGTCTCCTTTTAACATGTTCGAACTATCTAAGTCTTGTCCCTTTTAATTTTTTAGTAATATTAACCACCTTTAATCTTTATCTTACCATTACATTCTAAACCTTATCTCTTCTAGTAAGATTATACATCTAATGAAACATCCTCATCTCTACCACCATTAACTTATAACTATACACCTATTTGATGGACCAATATTCTCCCCCGTCGGCCCAATCGCTACACGGTAGAATTTACCTTTAAGCTTGAATGATATCTTCTTATCACATTAAAATCTTGATAAACTTCTCCATTTAAGCAACTTTGATCTACTACGATGCACAATGCCCTCATTGATCTCTCTATTACTTTGAATAATAGATCATAGATACTTAAAATTACTCTTTTTGTGGTATAACTTTTAAAATAATCCTTATCTTCATATTGGAAGCCATCCTATAGCCTGAAAAGTTGCACTATAAGTACTCAGTTTTAGTCTTGCTTAATTAAAAACCCTTTGAATCTAATGTATCTCTTTAAAGTTCTAGCTTGACATTGATACCCTCTTTTGTCTCTTCCATTAAAACAATGTCATCAGCAAATAATATATATCAAGGTATATCCCTTTAGATATTCTTAGTGAGCACATTCATCACTACTACAAATAAAAAAGAACTTAGTGAGAAGTCTTAGTGTAACCCAATATCAATAGAAAAATGATTTGTATCTCCTCTTGTCATTCTTACTTGTTCTTTACATCTCCATACATACCCTTAATAACTAGAATATAGGTTGTAGGAACTCCCTTACTTTCTAAATACCTCCACATGATTTCCTAGGTACCTTGTCATAAGCTTTTTTTAAGTCAATAAAAATCACGTGTAGGTTATGTTGTCTTTTCCTGCAGTATTTTGTTAATCTTTTAAGGACATGTAAAGCTTCTATCTTGGACCTTCTTAACATGAATCCAAATTGGTTTTCCATCCTTTCTTACACTCATCTCAATCACCTTCTCTCATAACTTCATGGTGTGACTAAGTAGTTTAATGCCTCTATAGTTACAACTTTAGATGTCCCCTTTGTTCTTATATAGAGAAATTAGCATACTATGTCTCCACTCATCTGACATTTTAGCGAACTTAAGGATCACATTAAAAAGCTTGGCTAGTCAAGTAAGACCCTGCTTGACCTAGGCTCTTCCACAACTCTACGGGTATCTCATCAGGCCCTATTGCCCTTCGATTCTTCATCTCCGTTAAAGCTCTTTTAACTTTTTCGCTTGTGATCTACAGACAACAAGTTCCAATACCTCTGGGATGTGCTAAGATCAACTAAAGAGATATTATCTTCTACACCTTCATTCAAAAGGTGATAAAAGTATCTTTGTCTTCTTCTTTGATGTCATTTTAGCCACGAGCACCTCGTTGCTTCATCTTTTATACAACAGACTTAATCTAAGTCTCTTGCTTTCTATTTCCGAACTCTTACCAACTTAAAATGATCCTTTTCTCTATCTTTAGATTCCAATCGCTGGTATAATTTCGTGTAAACTCTGCTTTTAGCTTTTGAGACTATCTTCTTTCCCTCTTCCTTTGCCAATTTGTAACTTTTTCTATTGACTAACCTCTCTACCTCTGTAGTGTTGTCCAATATAGCTTTATAGGCAACCTTCTTGATCTTAACATTTTATTGCATATCTTCATTCTACCACTAAGACTTTATCTTACTACCCTTAAGCCCTTTAGAACACCAAAGATCTCTTTGCTACTTTCCTTAAAATAGTTACTACTCTCTCCCACATCTAGTTAGCATCTCCTTCCAATTTCTATTCTTCTCCATATAATATTCCATCCCTAAGTTATTCCACCATATCCTCTTTCAATTCCATCATCTTACTCTAGTATAACTCTTAGAACCTCTCTTCTTCTTCTAATCTTTAATTATAAGATCCATAATCAACAATTTATGTTGAGTTGGCAAGCAAGTGTTAGGTATCACCTTGCAATCATTGCAACTAGATTGATCACTTTGTCTTATGAGAAACTATTCAATTTGAATTTTTGTAGTTCTACTCTTAAAAGTCACCAAGTGTTTCTCATTTTTCTTAGAAAATGAGTTGGCTATCACTAACTCAAATGCTACCATAAAATCTTAAAAAACAATCTCACTATCATTCCTATCAACATTCCTAAAACCCCTATGAATTCATGCCCATCTGAGGTTGCCCTCTATGACTATTAAAATCTCCTCCTAGAATAGCTCTCTTATTAAAAAATATATGTTGAATCATCTCATCTAGTTCATCTTAAAATTGGCAATTAAGTTGTTCGTACAATCCTACTTGGGGTGCATAAATATATATCTCATTGAAAACAACACCTTTCACCACAATGTTTAAGGGCATAATCATATTATTAGTCCTCTTTATCCCTACAACATAATGTACGAGTTTTTTGACAATTAAGATACCTATTCCATTTCGTTGCCTCGAACACACTGAATACCAAAGTTTAAACTCATTAATCTTTTCGCTTTAGCCCCTAACCACTTTGTCTCCTAGATGCACGTTATATGAAGTGTGTTATAAAAAATGTTAGTGACATGCTTACAAAAGGGCGTTGATCCAAATTCAACTCACACTTGGTCTACTGATGTTTTGCAACAAAAAGGACGTATAATGGTGGACAACTTACCGATTTTAGAAACTTGAATAATTTCATTATATCGCACTACAACAATGGGAGGCCATTTGAGGTTTATAGGTACGTATAAAAAATGGCTTTAAAAATAGTTTTTCTATTAGTTAAAGGTAAGACTACATACTACTAAACTTCCCCGAGTCCTGCATTTCAATGTAATTTTTGACTAGGTTGTTGACGTTATAGGTAAGTATAAAAAAGGTTCAAATGTACTTCTAGCAAAAAAATGCAACATTATGCCTAAGAATTTATCTAATGCTCTGAAGCTTGGCATCGTAATAAAAATGAGACGATTGATTCACCAGGGTTGTTGCAACTTTTATTAGTACCTAATGATGGTCTACTGAAATCAAATGTTGGATTTATCCAACGTGTGGGCACACATATATATAAATTAATTGTATATTATGAGCTATCATAAGGTTAAGCCTAATTAAAGTGATCTATTAAGGTTGAATGCTTTGGACTATAAGACATCTAATAAAGTATGAGCCTTAATGTGTAAAGACCTAATAGTCTGATTTCTATTTTATAATGGGTCAAAATAGAAATAAGAAAAACTATAGAAAGAATTAAGGTTATGGTCCTCAAATTAGATGTGCAATTATCTTTTTTTATATCCCATAAGTTAGAAAAGTGACGGTTCTTGAGAAAAAATAGACGAAGAAATTGACATGGAAGACGAATAACTACAAGACTCAAGAATTACATTGTTCTCATGGATTCAAGTGCGCTTCTGCAATAAATCTAAATATTCTTGACAATTTGGCATAATTATTTATATGATTGGTGATGGTTTTCACCGTAAGGAATTTTTTTTAAACTCTTTATCATAGAATGGGTATTTTATTAACTTATATGTTGATCATTTGAGCGAATATGCTCAGTTCATACATTTGAGTCACCTCTATTCCAATATTAAGGTTGCCAGAGCTTTTATGATTAAGTGTATAAATTACATGATATGCCACAAACAATAACTAGTGATCGTGATACCATTTATCAATAAATGTTGGCAAGAATTGTTTAGTATGCAAAGGATGTCCTTACACTTGTCCACAACATTTTATCCCTAAATGAATAGGTTATAGGTACACAAAAGTTTTTAACTTATTTTCAAATAGATGGCTTGAGAGTATCCTTCTCAATGGAGCCACTGGCATAATCATTCTACCATTTTCATGACACCATTTAAAGCTGTATACGGTATCACCTCCTTTACATGTTCCGTATTTAGCCGATGACTCCAAAGTCTTTTATGTTGATGAAGTAATGAAAGATCGCCAGGCTATTTTATGTTCACTGCAATATCATATGCATGAAACAATTGGCAAATAAGCATCACACTGAGCGCATGTTTGTAGTCAGGAATTGGATCTCTGTCAAGCTTCGTTCGTATCGTCAAATCAGTAGTGTGCAAGAGTGACGCTCAAAAACTCTCCATCGTATTTGGTCCTTTTCAGCGAAAATGAGCAAGGCTGCGTGCCTTGTAATGTTAATTGAACGATGTATGCATTCACCTTACATCACACCTTTCCGAATTGAGGAAGCAATTGTGTCAGCACCAGCCTTTCAACTTCAGTTTAAATTTCAATCCTCATCAGAGATCGTCGGTTGGTTTAACGGCTGCAAATTTGGTGGATAAATTGATGTCAACAATCTACATGCTTTGCAACATTAAGCTATGAACTCATTGCCGTGACGTTTATCTTCATGCCCCTTTTCGAAGCATACTTTTGATATTAAACTCGACTCTTACAATGGGAGTGCGAGCACTAAAAGTGTTGATGGCAGTAACAATTATACAGAGACAAACACTAGAGACTCCTACATCCTACTGGCTAGGATAGTTTGAGGCTGAATACTTTTATTACCACAGGTCACTCCCTGGTATGCAAACAGGCTTCACCCAAATCAGACAGCATGTACCTCGCGTTCATTTCCGATGAGACCAACACACCTTGAAACAATGCTATTGCTCTTCAACAGGCTACGGGTGCCACACTTGGGCTTAGTAGTACTGTTTTGCTTTGCTATAGCATTTTTCTGTGCAGACCGCAGATCTTCAATTCCCTGTGACTCTGCAGTGTTCTGTGTGGATGCACGAGATAGAGACACCGCATTTCGCTTTACACCATTCTCAGTTTCATCTAATGTGCAGACTCTCTCCCTGTGAATATGTATAGGCAGAATGAATTGGAAAAGGTGTACTTAAAAGTATACTTGAGGAGATTAAAAGAAACAAATGACGATTCTCCAGGCCATTACCTAGGCAACGAGGTGGCATGCTTCCTCTGGAAAGGACTATTTCTTTCACTTTTTCCATCAACTTCCTCAAGATGAGCAAACTGTTCCTTAAATCGGTCAATACCACTGAAAGAGATTATTCGAACAAAGTTATCCACAAGAAATAAGAGAAAAGGCAGACACTCAACCAATGCAATCAACTTTAAATTGTAACAATCATTCTTCTTCTAAAACTGAAACACTAAGATATGAATAATAAAAAATTGATGCTAGCTAATTCTCTTTGAAACAATAATTTGCCATATGGAAACACTATACCCATACTAAAATTATTTAGGGATAGTGACGGACCAACTCAGCCCAAGCCTGCCCAAGCTACACTAAATGATGTCATTTTGGTATAGCCAACCAAAACAATATTGTTTTGGCCTATAGGTTTAGATATACCAAAACGATGTCAGCGTGGCAATGTGGGTCAGGTCTTTCATGTCGGCCCCCCAGGCCTGACCCCCAGCCTGAAGTCTAGTCAACCTGAACCTTGCCCGTTAACTTTAGGTCTACCGAGCTGGCCCAATATTGTCAAGCCTATTCTGACCTCTTCAAGAATAATCATCATAAAAAATTGTCAGGTTTTGTTACCTAGAAGGGAAATTTGATTTCTATAACCTTCTTCCAATAGTCATGATTACCTTCTCAAAGACGGAAGTATAAGACAACCTACTGCATTCCAAAGAAGGAAATTCAATCCAATTGAACAGTACTAACTGTGTTCTAATATCCACAGCCAATCAAGTGATTGGTTCATGATTCTCCCTTCCCCAATTTTACCTAACAGACAAAATTTTAACAGCTATTTTGATCAACGACTGACCTTGGATACATAAAGTGAGTCTGGTCAGTGCCCTGGAGGTACTCTTTCAGCATATCAGGATGATACTCCAAAATCTGTATGCTTCAACTGTTAGAATAGAAAGGGCAGGGGGGCACCGCCAATTCGAGCATAAACTATTACATACTGTTTAATTACCTCTCTGTAAATCAGCTCTCGTACATCATCTCTAGCTAACTTCCTTCTCTCAAATTCAAACTCAAATTTTGAAATAGGTTGCCTTGATGGTTCATTTTCCTTATTCGCCAGACAATCAAAATATGGATCAGCCAATGCCTGGAGAAAGAACAGATGCCAGTGTTAAGAAGGAATAGTTGATGCATTTCAAATTATTCAATATGCTCTTATTGGAAAAGCTATGAATTTTAAACTATTGGTTCTACTAAATCTTACCTCTTCAGCAGATGGCCGATCTTTAGGATCAAATGCCAGTAACCGCTCAAGTAAACGCAGAGCAAATGGGTCTGCATCTGGAATTCTTTTAATCAATGGAATTCGTTTCTTCTTCCGCATGCTACTCAGGTACTTTCTTGCCTTTTCATTCCCAATCTGCAAGCCAAAAACAGATTAAAATGGTTAAGAAATGAGACCATAACTGAGGAGACTACCAAATCAAGTCATGAACAATGGCACTGATTTTCCTCAGTGGCCAAACAAAAGAAGGTGATAATGTGACAAACCCGTGCAATGGTTTCAGGAGAAGGGGTGCCAAGCAAATCAGTTATCAGGTCTAATTGATGCACTACATTTTTTCCAGGAAACAACGGTCTTCCCATCAGTAACTCTGCAAATATACATCCTATGCTCCAAATATCAATGGCAGGAGTGTACTGCAGAAGAATAAAAACAATGACCAAAATATTAAGTTAGGTCCAGATCCGAAATGAGGTTAAACTCATTGATGAAGAAATTAAGCTCTGTACACTGTTAATTAATACTGAAAGGAATTGCTAACTAATGACAGAAAAATGCCCACTACAGAAATAGCAATAATCACAATAAGCAATCTAACACTCCCCCAAAAATAGCAATAATCACTGGTATATCTGAAAGTGTGTAACCGCAGGGGCATCAGCTCTTTGTGGCATAATGTGAATGCGTCAGCAGCAGTAACACTAGGGCAGAATAAATCTCGGTTCCACAATGTAAAGAATATATGCCAGCCACAATCATTAAACAAGAGAAGAGAATGAAGTAGTGATAAGAATGGAGAAATAAGGATAAAGAGAAAAATAGGCAAGGGTATGAGGAAAAAAGAAACAACCAAATGCAAGAATTTATCTATAATATATCTTTAGACAGCCCATAAATTCATGAAAGTGACTGGGCAATTTATGCCTTGTGTAAACTATAACAGTTAGAAAGGTCAACACGTGCCATAAGTGAAACTTTGAATTGATGTTAACGCTGCAAAGGAAAAATTATAAGAAATTTGTTTTTTCATGAGATATACATATGCCATAAAGGACAAATAAAAAAAGGGGCATGCAGAACTAAATTTTCTTATGTTTGCAGAAGCAACCATAGTTAAGTGAACAAGTGATGCAGGACAATATATGACTAAATCGACTTATTAAACCTATGTTTCTTTCTTAATTTAAACTTGCAGCCCCAACCTCTGCCTCTGCCTACATCAATTAGACGCGCATGACTCACTTGTCCAGTTAAAGGTTTCAGAAACAGCTTTGAATCGATAGCTAGTAGGGTGAAGGTAATGAGCAGAACAGATAAAGAAAAGGACAACGAGAAGAAGACTGTTACTCCAGGTTAATAAAGTAAGCAGAAAGTTTAAGAAATTAGTGAGGAATTCTTTTGTTTGACAAATCCAATAGCAGAAGACTACTGATGATTTCTTAATTAAACAGTTCAAGGTAAGTTTACCAGAAGTGTTCAGGTAATGTCATACGGCCCATAACAAACCACCAGCGAATGGATCAATTTCCATTAAACACATAGAAAGAAGCATGAAGCTTGGATCGATGACAAGTTTATTAAGGCCTGCAATCAAGTTGGCATATTTAATGGGATTTTTTTACCAAGTTACAGGAACCAGTTGAAAACAGGTCAGCAAGTGAATGATCAAGAAATGGGTATCGCATTTGGTCTTTTACACAGTTCAGTCAGTTTATTTCCACAGTTATTGCCGAAGTAGGTATGGAGTTTCTATCTTTCAATTCTCAAGTAGCATCCAACCATACAAAACAAGATTGATAAGGAGAAGAAAACGTTAGCCTATATGCACTAAATAAGAAAACACAATCCTAAAGGAAAAAAGATAAGATGAAAGAAATTAAAACACTAAAAGAGCTATAAGCAAGATATATAAACTGGCTACCAAAAGCAGAACAGATAATCAATTTCACAGGGGAAAATCAAAAGTAACATGTATACACGTGCCTTGGAGGAAAAAGAACCACAGAGTTCAGGTGCACGGTACCATCGAGTTGCCACATAATCCTAGACAATGAAGGCGTTAGTCAGCAAATGGTGAGATCTCATTTTGTATAATTTAAACAATAATCAATTTCATAAAACAATGGGAGAAATACAAGCTACACTGCACCACGAAGACACGTACCGTCCAAAAAATAGCAGAAGGGGCATTACTAAATGATACACGAGCAAGCCCAAAATCACATAGTTTCAGTTTGCAGTCAGCGTTAGCAAGAATATTTTTTGGCTTCAAATCACGATGAAAGACATTAGCTGCAGAGAGGTGAAGAAACACACAAATAAAACCAAGCGTCAGCCCCATTTTTAACGTAAAGCTAAGAGAATTCTCACTTTCAAATCAACGCTGCATTTAAATACTCACAAACTCTGTTAAAGCTCAAAGAGGTCTAACCTGAATGGATATACTTCAAACCGCGAAGAAGCTGGTAGAGGAAAAACTGATGGTGTT
The DNA here is from genome assembly GCA_026546855.1 of Erythroxylum incrassatum. Lineage (NCBI taxonomy): Eukaryota > Viridiplantae > Streptophyta > Magnoliopsida > Malpighiales > Erythroxylaceae > Erythroxylum > Erythroxylum incrassatum. The sequence goes on along the minus strand of JANVCL010000212.1, from coordinate 8,753,020 downwards.
CAGGACTGAGATCATCATTCAACTTAATCACTTGATGAAGGTCAGATTCCATCAACTCAAAAACAACATATAAATCTTTAAACTCCCTGGGAGATGGAGGAAGCATTATGTGTTTGATTTCGACAATATCAGGGTGTCTTAAAAGCCTAAGTAACTTAATCTCACGCAGAATACGTGTTGCATCTGAGACATGTTCAAAGATGTTGTCCATCTTCTTAATGGCAACCCTCTCACCAGTGTGAGTGTCCACGGCAGACGCAACCACTCCATAGCTTCCCTTCCCCACTACTTCTTGTATCTCGTACTGGCTCGCCTCCCCATACTCGGTAAAAAACTCCTTGCCAAGCATGGCCTGCAAAAATTAACAAAGCCCAAAAGGAATAAAGGAAAACAAAAGATTAGAAGACCACTCTTAATCTGAAAATTTAGCAAAAAGCCATGAGAATATAAACAAAAATCAATCTTTAATCAAAGGATCCAAAACCCATAAAGAAAAAGAAAGAACAAAAGGTCTATCCCACATAACCCATCTCAAGTAACAGAGAGAAGGGAACCAGAGAAAACCTTATTGTTTGGGAGTAAACAACAAGACAAAAAAGCTCGACAATGGGGGAGGTGCCGAGGAAAGCCACCAAGAAATTAAGCATAAATAAAGATGCACAAAATTCTTGGTTTAATTGGAACCATTTAAGGTTCGTGTGGGCATGGGTGTGGGAGCATTTGTGGTTTATATAGAAGACGGAAGCGGACACGAGATCTTGAAGGTGTCAACTGGGATGTGGTCCAAAATGGACAACAGTAACAAGACTATTATATGACATGTCGTAGTCTACACTGCCTGGATACAGACAGAATAAAAAAACTTAATAAAATAAGGAAGTCACAGGCATTTGATATTGACGAGACTGTTACTTGAAATGTATGTTCTAAAACTCGGATAGAATCGGTTGAATCCACGGGTGATCGGTTAATTATTTAATTTTGGTGAGATTTTTAAAAATTAGTCTTTAATTGAATAGTATAAATTAGTAAAAATCGGTTAATTAATCGATTAAATTGAGAATGGTCGAATCGGTTGGTCATTAATTTAATGAATTTTTTTTATTTTTTATTTTGCTTTTTTTATGTGTTTTTTTTTAATTTTTAAAAGTAAAACTCATATTTTCTTAAGAAATTTAATAAAATTATAAAATTTATATTTTTTAATATTTTTTATTTCTTTAATATTATTAATATTATATATAATTATTGCGTAATTATGAAATCTATGATAGCTCATAGCATGGATATGGTGACGATGGTCAGTGGGTTTATGGGATAGACTCATGAAGTAGAAGTAATATATAATATATCTTTGTCAAATATTTTTATAAAAACTATCTTTTGCTTTTTAATCTCGTTAGATTTTATTTGAGAGTTTTGAGATTTAGTCATACTTGCTTTTATGTTACATAATTAGGTGTTGATTACTGGCTTAGTAACAGCTTTATGTTTGTATCAAATTTACTCATAAAAGATATATGCTTGACCATGGTACGAAAATTGATTCCTGCCATACAAATGGATAAATTGGTGCCAATTATATCACTTACAAAAATATAGTTTATAATCATTTTAAGAATTATATCGATTATAAAAATATACTTTATAATCATTTTTGCAATGTCAAACATAGAACAAAGATTTCAAAAGTTTTAAACTTTCTGCTAACAATAGTTTTGTTTTGTTTATATTAAGAAAAATAATTAAATTGGATCCTAATATTTTTATCAAAATTTAATTTAGATTCAAATGTTTCAAAATATTTTTAAAAAGAATCATTAAAGGATCTATTTTTTGGTCAGAGACTCGTATCAACTATGTAGGTGAGTATAAGTTAAAGGTGCTTTGTATTTCTTTAGTTTATGATCAATTTAAATCCAAATATGAAATTGTATTTTATTGGTTGTTTCATTTGACAAATTAATCCAAATTTATACACTCTAGATATCTGGTGATAATTTAGCCTTTTTATCTCACTATAAGAGGAGTCATCCAAAATTTCTGTGTTTGCTTTGAATAAGCTTTATGTGCAACTATGGAGATGATTAATTGAATAAGTTAATATGGAAATATAAGACTTCTGCTTGAGCTTGAGAGAGAGATAGAGAGAAAATCATTCTTGTCATCAAAGCAACTAGCTATTTAGCATTGTCTTCTTTTTAAGCTAGAGAATCTTTGAAAAAGCTTTATTGTCCATTTCAATTAGAAAGCAGGAAGGGCTTAGATGAAAGTTGAATTTTTTAATGTCCTTTTTTACCCCCAAAATCTCTTTGTAACTAGCATGATAATGCTTTTCTGATTCTTTGAATTGACTGCTAACATGGCTACAATAGCGTCTTTTCCCATCAATCTCTTCAATTATGATAGCACCCAATAATGGTCACTAGCGTCTATTTGTAAAATGCGCTAGCCTTTGTCAAGAATCTTTAAAGCATATGGATTCTGACAGGTTTGTTTTAAGTAATGTATGGCTCTAGTTTGATTTTTACTTTATGGTGGTTGATTCTTCATTAGCAACTTTGATAAAGGAGATGTATAATCAGCCACATAGGGTATGAAATCTCTGATGTAGTCAACAATTTCAAAGAATTGTTGAATTTATTGAATGCTAAGATTTTCATCTGGGAAGTCTAATAGTCCACTGACTATGTGTCAACTAGGCTGATAGAACTCATTATGGAAATTCATACCGAAAAAATCTATTTGAGCCGTCCCAATACTGTCATTGTGGGCAACTCATTATCGGCTTTGTCATGACTCGTTGAAATAATGAAGGGGCAACTTTGAGTCTAAATGACAATACTGTCCATTGATATTGGGCATTAGAAATACGGAAGACTGTCTTGTATCTTTCTTGGAGGTAAATTCCCAATTGCCAAAAGCCTGCTTTTAAACTAAACTTGGAGAAAATTGTGACTTCTTTGAGAAATAAGACTTAAGTAGTAATCTTTGACAGTGGAAACTTATCATCTTGTAGGAAAAAAATTGAGAGGTTTGTAATCAACTACCAATCTCTTTTTTCCGTGCTTCTGTTAAGATATTTTGTTTACATAAAAATCCTAACAAGTCTAATCAAATTTTGTGGGCTTAATCAATCCTTGTTGGAGTATAATAGCACATTCCTCTTGTACTAATTTCAAATTAGGGTTCATAACTGGATGAGTAGCCTTTGTAGGATCGATATCCTTATTCTTTTTGAATGGTAAATGGATAAAGAAGTAAGGATTTTTCCATAGAGGATAGGGATGTGAGAAATGGGCATGGTTCTCAGGACAATATTCCAAAAATTGATCTCGTTGGGCTTCTTATGGAGGTGCTACTTATGTGACTTCAAGCACATTTTTGATATCAGTATAAGCACTAAAATTGGCACGACGTTTAATCCCTATAAGTAGGATCTGTAAGGGAGATGCCTTACAATAGACATCCATGCTAATCAGAATGTCTGGGCTAAGTACATGACTTCCAAAACTTAGGTCCAAACCACAAAATAAGGGAAGAAGCGGATTCCTATTTTATTTGTTTATAGGTCCAAAATAATTTTTTTCAACAGCAGTGAACTATTCATCATGAGATATCCATGTTTTAAGTGGTAAAATGTTGGGCTTCATAATACTACAACATGATCCAGTGTCCATATACTTGATAGCCTTGATCAGCTTATCATATCTGTCTTGTTATAGTAATTGGATATGGACATAAGGTCGAGGAATAATGAAAGGCCTAGAGTCTACCTTCAAACATTTTTGCTACAATATGTATAATATGTCATCTTTAGTATTGTCAGAAATTAAGGAACCAGAGAATTCATACTCGTCTTTAGAAGAATCAATTGGAAAAGTGATTTTGACTCTTCATCCTTACTAGATTGTTCTTCAATGAAATCGTCAATGTTTCCATTATCGTAGATAGGCATGATAACCTCAATTGTAATATATTAGTTTGATGATTGTACTATGTAATGTGTTGTACCTGCATTTTATAGAGTATGCTCTATTTATGATATACTAGAGTAATTTAAGCTTTTAAATTTATTATTGAGGTTATAATAGATATCACTAAAATACTATAGATGGTTCTAGAGTCAACTGGATATTTCTTGAAATTTTTTTGAAAACTTTGAAAAGCTACTAAATGAGTCCAAACGAGCTTTAAAAGCCCCAAAATATGTTTTGAAGATTTAGGTGACACTTTTGAATGAAATCTGGACAATTTTAGTGACATTAAATGATTTTTGGATTCAAACCGAAAATTCTTCCGGGCAATTGAAAAGTTATCGAATAATTTCAAAATATGATTAAAAAAAGCTCCAGAATTAGGATTGGAGTCCATAAGAACTAAAATAGGTCAAAACGAAGGTTGTTTGAATAGAATTCGGGTAATCTGAAATTATTAAAATGCTCTTTTTGGAAAATAATGGGTATTAATGATTTTAAACCCATTCGAAATTTTTAAAAGCACCCAATCAATTAATATTGACCCTAATTAGAGTATTTCATGGTCAATTTGATGATAAGATGGTTGTGAAATATTTTCAAGATTTAATTCAGTTAGTTGGTGAATTAAATGCATTAAAGGGCAATTTGGTCTTTTTGTACTCATTAAGAGCAATTTGCCTTTTTACATGATATTAGTGTATTGATGAGTCATTAAAGATGACCTATGAGAAAATGACATGTGTGTAATGAGTCATTAGTGATGACAAATAAGAAGGTGACATGTGTAATCCATTAAATGAGTATAAAAGCAACATTTTGCTTCATTTTTTAACATAGTCGTGAGAGTGAATGGAGAGTGTCGTGAGAGTGACATTAAAGAGCCCAAAAACTAAAAGAAAATAAGAGAGAAGCAAGAGTGGAAACGTCGACCATGGATGAGAGAAAGGAAGGAAGAGAGAGAAGAGAGAAAAGAAAAGAGAAAGGAGAAGAGAGGTTCGACTATGGCCATGGAAAAGTTAACCAAACCATTTTTCATGCTCTTCTAGCTCCAATCAAGCATCCAATAGAGTTTCATAGCCATTCAAGTGAAGAAGAAGAAGAAAAATGGGTTAGTAAGCTTACTAATCTTGTTTAAAATTTTGATATGTTGGGTTATAGATTAGATTTGGTTTTGATGATGTAAATTGCACCCTTTGATGAGATATCAAGGTTTTATTGCATTGCAAGCAATTGGGAGGAGAAAATCACATGAATCTAGTGTATGGAACCTTAGTCAAACTTGGTCAAAAGTGATATCTATTGCCTAAAGTGTTTATTTTGTTATTTGATGATTTAAGATTAATGAATGTCATCAGGAAGTTAGTTTAATGATGAAAGAATGAAAGAAAAATCATTAAAATGAAAGAAAAACCATGGAAATGATTAGATGAGTTTTAGTCAATGGTTAGGGTTATTAGTGTGATATGATCCAAACTCCTATTTTGATGTTTTATGACGTTTATAGCATGATTTTGATGCTAATGAAGTAAAAGAAATGAAAAAGAATTTATTTGGAATTGGTTTTGAATAAAATTTGGTATAGGGTGCATGATTTTGTAAAAATTTGTTAATAAAATTTTCTGGCTTAAATGGGTGTATTAAAATGTCATAGAAGTGAATTTAGATTGGTTTTTAAGTGCTAGAAATCAAATGGAATTTGAATTGGAAGAGTTTATTGTTAAATATGTTAAATTTAGCTTTAAGGGCATTTTTGGAATAAAGTATGGTTATCATGTAACGGCCAAGTGAATGTGATTAAGGATGGTTATTAAGTGTAATTGTGGCATTGGAATTACTAAAAGAAGTGTTATGTTATTATTTGGAAGAAAAAAAGTAGTATATAGAGTGTGTATAGAAAGTGATGAAGTTGACATGGATTATGTTGTATTTGATTGGAAAATGTGTTAAGGAGTTAATTTTCAAATCGAAAAACAAAACCAACTGAACGATTTCGAAGTGGTAAAAAGGAAACTAGCAAGTTGTGAGTGTATTTTAACTGTTTTATATGACTTAATTCTTTGCAAAAGAATTAATGACATGTGAGTATTCTTTAAACTGATTTTATGAAAATGATTTTTGTTTAAAGGAACTAGCAATCTGTGAGTGTATTTTAATTGTTTTATATGACTAAATTCTTTGAAAAAGAATTGATGACATATGAGTGTTCTTTAAACTACTTTTATGCAAATGATTTCTATGTATGGAGACTAGCAAGTTATGAGTGTTATTTAAATTGAGTTTATGCAAATGGTTTTTATTTAATCATGAAATGAATATTTATTCTGAGTCTTATGCAAATGATATTTTACAAGTGAATATTGCTAGCATAAGTTTATGCTTTAGCAATATATTAGTTTTAATTTGAAAGTTAAATTTTATATGAATGAGAGTTACATTGAAATAATTCAATTATGAATCCTCTCATATTTGATTTATAAAATAAGATGAGTTGTAAATGTAAGGGTTGCTTTTGCTTATGGGACACCGTTAGGTTTTATACATGTTATTATACCGACATATTTATACTGTTTTATGTATTATGGGTAAGCGATGTAGAATTAGCTCCGTAAATAGTAGTTAATCAGTCATGGGTAACCAACTCCGTGACTTGTTATGGGTAAGTGATGCAAAACCAGCTTTGTAACTACCAGTCTATAGCGGTTAACCTATTACGAGTAAGTGATGTAGAACTAACTTTGTAACCAGTAGTTAACCAGTCGAGGGAAGCAATGCAGAACCAGCTTTGACTTTATGCATAATGTACTATATAGTAAAGGAACTAGTGATGGGCTATATTGAGTAAGAAAATTCTTGACAGTAATAATGTCACCACTATTTATTTTAAAAGTGATTTTAAAGGTATCGTATGGTACCAATTCTAATGGTTGGTTTTTTTAGTATAAAAGTTTTCAAAAAACTTATTGCCACCACTGTTTATTATTTAAGAAAAAAGAAAATGAAAAATGGAAACTTATATATTATGAGTTTAATGTCGAAAAGCGTTTCGGAATAATATTTCAGAAATTTTGTTTTATGAAATGATATGTTATTACTAGATTTGATGATATACGAATAAATTGTTATGTAAATACTTTACCATGGGTTTTATGATTGTATGGGAATATTGCAGTTATGTTGTTATGAAAAGTTCTAACTTTTTTTAGTAAACTGATTAACACTCACTAAGCTACACCTCAAGATTAGTTGTATCGTCGGTTATTGTCGTACTTGTGTTATTTTGATATGTACATTTGTGTAAAGAATAGATGTTTATAAAGGCTTTAAACGAAATGCGTGAATATGTTTTAGCTTTTTAAAGTTTAGTTTAGTGAACGTTGAGAATTATTTGTTTGGGGTTGCTTGTGAGTGAATTTGAAGTCCAAAATTTGTAGTTGACAAAATGGGTGTGAGTATAGAATGTTAGAAAAGTGCTCTAAAGTTAGCACTTATTGTACAAATCATTTTATGATTAATAAAGACATTTTTCATTATTTCGATGTTTATACGTTTATAGATTTGATGTTGATCTTAAATTGATTTAATCAGGTCTTTGTTACAAAACATAGCATTGAGGAAATTGTGATAATGAGATTCCTATCATGTGTAATTATGTTAGTATCAAAACTTTTCCTAGTTATAGGATTAATGAGATAGGATATCATTAATTTAGATAGGCTAGAACATGTTATACTCCTTGATTAGATTAAGCAGTGGATCTCATAAGCGGTAGACATGAGTTGTTTAGAGTTAACATGTGATGCTTACTAAGGGTAGTAAGTACATTATATTGACCTACTATGAAATAATCATATAGATATTCTATTTTAGTGTCAATGATAGTCTCATCATAGCAATGGTGCAAGTATTCTTTAACTTAAGGTGCTCAAAGATATCTCAGATACTGATCCTGTGCTTTGACTCCATTCATCGGTGCCTTTCAAGGGTTACTCATAGGGTGGTGATTGGGTATAGCTTGAGGTATTCAGAGGTAATTAAGTAGCCAATAAAGAATTCACCACTCCTGATAGAAGGAGTTGATACCCATAACCGCTTATTGGGGTCATTACTCTAGAGTCTCCAGCCAGAATAGATATGTGTCATGAAGAGAGTCTTCAATGATACATAGAGTAATGAGATCCTCATGACAAGATCTAATATCACTTAGACTAGATGTGAGGTAATCAGTCTAATGGGAGTTAACACTTTGATCATACTCTGAACTAAGGGTATAGATGGTGAAAGGATGAATTGTATGGCAACATGGCATATGGAAGGGTTCGTAGTTAAACCACTAACTTTCCAGTCAATTGGGGTCATGACGTGTTGCTAAATATCGCTCTTGACTTACTTGAATTAAGTGTTAATTTAAGTGTCCAACATAACTGGGAACCTAATGGGTCACACACATAGGGGATCAGAAGGATGAGTAAAATGGTCTTGAATGATGATTCAAGATATGAGTTAGAAACAAGTGTTGTTGGCTGCCAATTTGGCCGTTAACTTTCCAAACTTCCATTAATGTACGCTATTTATGGTCATTAACTTCTCATAACTTCCATTAATGCATGTTATTCATGGTCATTAACTTCTTATAACTTCCATTGCTATTCATGACCATTAACTTCCCATAACTCTCCATTAGGGATGGGGGTTATGGAAGGCCAAATGGCGCAAAAAATAAAGATGATTTTCATGCATCTTGTGTAAGACACAAGTGAAAGAATGATTCTTTTTTACACACACACTCTTTTTCTCTCTAAGTCTCACAAGAGTTCTTGTCTTTACTAACACAAAGAAAGAATTCTAACCATCTCCTAATGAGGTTTCATCATTCTATCTTCGTATGGATTTTCATTAGAAACAGTCTATGTTATCGTTGTGGTTTACGATAACCCAATGCAGAGAAGGTTAAAGAATGAAGGAGATCATTGGAAAAGTATGTAAATATCTTACATTTCATGTTTTTGTTTTCTATATCTATATGCATGAGTGGATTTGTTTTTTTGAGGTTCCGTTTTATTTTCTACTGCATAAATTTGATATATATTATGTATGAGATGCATGATCGGAAACTTACATAGAAGTGTTTTGAAATTTTATAGGGCATGTGAAAATTTTGGGAATGTCAAAATGCATTCATTGTGCTACCAAAATTTTTAATAAAATGGTTTGAAAAAATTCTCACTTTTTCCCACACTTTTAACTTTTAAAATATGAAAGGTTTTTAATAGTTAGCTTGGCTTTATGGGAACACTTCGGTTGAGTTAGATATCGATTGGAGAGCTACTGTGGGGTCGTTGGGAGGGCTTCAGTTAGGTTTTAGAAGGGGAACTCCAGGTTAGGTCCTTTCATCAATGGAATCCAATAGTTTGGATCCCTTTTTGTCTTATTAGGACATTGAGAAGCATAATGTCCTGGCTTGCCATAAATAAATCATCAATCTACCTTCTTTGCTTGAGGATTTCTTCATTTGAAGAATATGACAAATTGGCGTCGTTTCTTTCGTCTCAAGGGCTTAGAATTTCCTTAATGAGAAATGTGGGATATGTGGGACTTCTTATATGAGAATTTTCTATGATGATGCTTCTTTTTCTTATGACATTCACAGTCTTTTTTCTCCTTACACTTGATCTTCAAGTAAGGCTTTTTACAAGCCTTTTTCAATAAGGGATCGTCTTTGATCATATTTTTGAAAAACATTTGCTGGTCACAAAGCTTATCAAGTGAAGCTAAAACTAGTTGATATATTTCCCCATGAGATGGATCCCTCATATCTCTTCAAAGTGTAGCATGGTTCGCTATAATTCAGGTTGTAGTGCATCTGATAAGGAGGAGATGAATGTATAATGGAGGTTGAAATCATTGAAGCCATTAAGAAGATAATAATATTCCATCATAAGTTGGAAATGCTTTTGTAAATCTTATTTGTCTAGAGAACAACATTTCATATCAAAATACTCTTGCTTGATTTGTTTGCCAATGAGCTGAAAATCATCAATGAATTCTTTATGAATCACTCCAAGAAGTAGTCTAGCAGATGTGACTTGTATGTATTAGAGTCTGTGATAATCATCTAAACTTTGCCATAATTCTCGTAAAATACTAGTAAATCGAGAAGTAAACTTAGACAAATTATCCTTTAATAGATTATTTGATCGAGTCATTTGTAAATAAATTCATGCTCCAAATTTATGGAGACATTCACATCATTTCTTGGGTGGAAGATCATCAAAGGTAAACCATGGACTTGAAGTAGGTCTGGTTGGTAGTACTTATGCTACTGGTGGGGAGGTTCTGAATGTTCAATTCCTATTGATTCAGGTTCACTAATATCTAGTTCAACTTTAGTTTGTTAAAGCATAGTCATCATAATCTGAGAGAGATTAGATAAATCAACAAATTATTCAGACTCTTTTGAAGATGGTTCAAATATCTTAAAAGATTACGAAGATATGTTTGAATTCTCCAATGGGCATTCTTTAAATAGAATAGATGGAAGTGTTAGAGTTGTTATGAACTCTGATTGAGGAGCTTTATCTTTCTCAGTAGATGTAAAAGGTTGAGGTTTTGGTGGTGAAGAAGGTGGAGTTTTGATTTGCAAAGGTTTCGTCTATGAGCAAATAAGTTTAGTGGGTTTAGTATATGATGGCGATGGGTCAGAAGGCTTTGAAGGATTAGACTTTGGAGATTTGGTTGACTTGGCTTTCGTGGAAATAGGATGGATACATTGCCTAATCAGGGGATAATTCATTTTGAATACTTTCTCAAAATCATCAAATTTTGGATAAGTTAGAGAGGAATAGATGGGTTAAATGACTGGAAAAGTTATGGGATAAGCTCCATAAATAGTCTTGAACTTTTTAGTCTGCATATTAGCCTCTATTCTTTGAAGCACTTCATAATTTTGTTACCTTTTTAAAGTAATAATTTGGAAAGTTTGATGGATAAGAAGATAAGAAAAAAAAGAAGTCTTTATTTGTGGACCCCTTTTGCTAGATGCAAAGTTAACAAATGGCCCACAAATAAATATTTAAGAAGTTACGATTAATTTTTAGTGGGCTACTAAAGGGCTTTTTGAAGACTGTTGAATACGTTTGAAATATTGATGTCTTGCCTTTATTTTTGAAAGGGATTACAATAGATACAACTCTTTAGCTAGACTACTTGTACAATAACATAAATATTAAGTTCCAAACTAATATAAATACTAAGTTACCTAAACTAACACAAACTAAATATATATAAAACTTATCTCTTATCTAATATTAACATATATAATCATACACTATTTTCTAGTACTCCTCCTCATGTTGGAGCATGAAGATCTCTAATGCCCAACTTGTGAAGTAGATGAAATTGTTACTTCTCAAGTGCCTTGGTCAAAATATAAGCTAACTGATTGTAAATACGAACATGAATAGTCGTAATAGTACCATTCTTAATCTCATTATGTAAAAAGTGAAATTCAACTCTATATGTTTGGTCCATTCATGAAATACTAGATTAGATGCAATATGAATTGTAGCCTAATTGTCACAATAGAGACACATCGATTGTGGATGTGCAACTCCTAAATCACGAAGTAGGCTTTTGAGCCATTTTAATTCATAAGTGGTGGTAACCATAAATCAGTACCTGGCTTCAGCAGATGAGCAAGAGATATTTTGTTGTTTCTTAGTCTTTCAAGAAATGGGTAGCTAGCCTAATATGAAAAATACCTTGTGAACAAACATTAGGTTAAGGGATAGTTTAACCAGTTAGAATCATAATAAGCATACAGACAAAAATCGTTGTCAACTTGCAAAAATATTTCTTATATAAGACTTCCCTTCAAATAGCCAATAATTAGCAAAGCTGCTCCCCAATAGTCCTAATGTGATTGTTCCATAAATTATGTTGAAATATGAACTAAATAACTAAGCTCAATGTAAAAAATAGTTTAATAAAACAATTTACCAATCAAATGATGATATTTCTCAAGATCATCAAAGAATGCCCCCTCTGTAAGAGTTAGGTGTTGATTCTGTTTAATAGGAAAAAGCATCGACTTGCCCCTAGTACTCTTGTTTCAGCAATAATATCAAGTGCATATTTCTGCTAGCAAAGAAATAACCCTCCTAGTCCTAGTAAATTCAATACCCAAAAAATACTTCACCTGCCCCAAATCCTTCATATAAAAACATTGACTCAAATACTACTAGAATTTCCTTAGCACGTCCCTATTATTGCTAGCCAATATTAAGTCATTAATATATACAAGGACGCTCAAAATAAAATCATGCCTACAATAACTAAATAGTGAATGATCATAGTGAGGTTGGATAAACCTATAAGCCTTTAATGTAGTCATCAATTTAGCAAACCAATTCCTAGGAGCCTCGCAAGCCATAAAGTGGTTTTTATAATTTGTACGCTTTTCCTGGGTCTATAGAATGTCCAAGAGGCAAGTGCATATATACATCCTTTGTTAAATCTCTATATAGGAATGCGTTGTGAACGTCCATCTGATAGTGTTCCTAATTCTTTGGTGTAACAACTACTAAAAAGATGTGTATTGTAACCATTTTGGCCAGTGGTGCAAACATTTCAGTAAAGTTTATGCCTTTAACTTAGGTGTTGTCAAGAATCACGAATCGAGCTTTATAAGGTTCAATCATACCATTAGAATGATACTTAATTTTGTAGCCTTCTTATCCAAGGGTAAATCTTGCAAAATCCAAGTGTCATTGCATCTAAAGCTACAATTTCATGTTTGATGGCCTCACACCAATGAGAATGTTATACTACCTCATCAAAACTTGTTCAAGTTCATGTCCTACTATGATCACTGCAGGAAAATGCATGTGTCTTAAATAAAAGTTAGCAAAAGTCATATAATGAGCAATAGTATACATGATAGTTAAGGACCGATATGTATTAAACAAGTTAATAGGGGGTTGTTATGGCAACACGTAGTGTGGAAGTAATAATCTTTTAACTTTTTTGGAGATCATCAAACTTAAAATCCCTGAACAAGTGATTCACTATATATTGTAGGTCAAAATCCTCTTATCAGTAGCAAGGAGTGAGGTGGACACACTACTCCCCTTTGCTATAAAGCTTGATACATATGTAGGACTCCTCATTTCTCCTGGAGTCTTGGGTTAATTAATAGGTTTGGGCAAACAAGCAAATAACAAGGTGTTCATTTCATCTTCATTAATGGCAACAAGCGTGGAGCTTATGTTTATAGGAGACAAAGATAAGGAGCCATCATGTTAAGATTGAAAAGGAAACTTGTGTCCCATAAAAATAACATCTCAAAACACTATACATTTGTTGCCCTCTAATTCATAAACACATCATCCCTTCTTCCCAAAAAGATAGCCCAAAAGGTACAACACCTCCCTTGTGGTGCAAATTTATCATTGTCACGAGCTTAGTGATGAGCTAAGCAAAGACACCTAAAAGTTTGAATGGAATTAAACATGGGTTTCTTCCCAAATAAAATATCATATGGAATTTTCCTATTATATATAGTTGTGGGAGTTCAATTAATTAAATACCCAACTACTAGAATACACTAACCTAGAAAACAAATATGCAAGTTGGCTTGGAATGAAGTGTTTGTGCAACATTCAATATATGACGATGTTTGAGCTCTACTTAACTGTTTTGTTAGGGAGTGCTTGATATGTGCTTAATTGTTGATATTTTTAATTATTTTCACTTAGCGATTATTGATACAAAAATGATTAAAATACTC
>JANVCL010000212.1:8714093-8732132 GCA_026546855.1 Erythroxylum incrassatum | reverse complement strand
TCACTTGACTTCTGATCAAACAGAGGACTTGCTGAATCGGGTGTTTTGTCTGGAAAAGTTGCATTTGCTTTCAAAACATGAACTCCTACTACTTTGTGAGGTGGCTAAAGTATCTGTGGGTAATTAATTATTCTTCATATATTTTTAAAGAGTGAAACATTATATGGTTGATCACTCTCAGAAAAGAGCTAAAGCACCCAAAGAAATGGAACACCCAATAGGTGTTGAGAAATATCATGTTGTTGATTGAACACAGGAATCTCATAAATATTCGATGGTTCATGGGAACTGCATTCTATCTAGCTGAAAAAACAGCTCTAACTTTAAATTCTTATGTAAAGCAACCTACGAAACATGCCAGATATAGTTGCAATTAGTAAATAGGCATATCTTCTAATAATCTTTAGACAAAAGATGACTAACTCTACACAGGTAGATAGCCATCTTTACTGGATCAGTCGTGTTAAACTCAAAAAATGTTTTACGTATTTATTTGCATGCCCTTTTTGGGTACCTCCAACTCTTATCCTTCTATTCACCTCTATAGCATCATGAATTTAGTTATGTGATACCATCTAAACATATACTAACTAATGTGAAGAATGCAAAATCAAAAGTAAGCAAAAGATGTAGAACCTCTTTGTGCTGTTCAGTTGTTGAAATGAGCTGCTTATCCACTACATTTTGTTCTTTAAACTTGTTGCTGCTCTGTCCATCTAATTTATCTAGATTTTCAACAAATTCAATTTCTTGCCCGTGTGTCCTTTCTCTTCCCTGCAAAACCACTCTCTCAATTTCTTCACTCATTTCAAGTTGACCGGATTCTTTTGACCTCTCTTCTGCAATCATGCCACACTGCTTTTTTGACAAATCTCCGTCCTGATCTGTACAATGCTTGTTCCTTTGCCAACCTTGTCTCCTCCTCTTCCTAAATCTTTTAACCACTTTCTGGGAATTACCAACTTTTTCTGGAAACATATACCGACCATTTTGTGCGTGTACTATATCCTTGTTGTCACAAAGCTTCTTCAAGTGATGACTTAGAAAACTTTCATGCGCAAATGGCAAGTACCTGTATTCTCTTTTAAGAAAAGCAGATATCTCCTCCTCACTTGCCCCACTCTCTTCATTTATCTCCTCAATAGCTCTTCTAATCATCTGCAAAAACATGACAGATGTGAAAAAGATCACAAAGCTGGTAGTATGCAAAACAGAATTCATAAAACCAGCTTTGAGCTCAAATCCGCCAAAGGGGTACTGCATGTCAAAGGATACATCATGGTCTTCTCTTTGCCTTTTTCATTCTGCCCCAAACAGAGCTTTCCTACTTTCAAATCCTATTCAATTAAGCGGCGTGCTTGATGAGGTAAGTCAATTTGCTTTAGGACCTATTGAGTCCTAACACACTAAACTATTTCTAATAATAAAGAAAGCCCTTTCAGAACTGATTTCTTAACTATGCCTTGACAGTCCCCATTGTCAGTTTCCCGTTCAGAAATCATGATCAAACCCCAAAGCTACAAACTCTGTTTCTGCCATGTTATTAACAGCAAGGATTAAGAATAATTTCACTCGCGCAATAGAACCTTAGCAATCTCCAACAAAGCAAAACAGCTAAACCAAAATCAAACCCAATTTCTATATCGGTATGGAGCCACGTCGGTCGAGTATGCCATGCGCTTAGGGGCCTCAATCCCTAAGCGCGCTAGTCCAAACAGCAGTTGTGGCTAAAGAAAGTTTTAGAGTTTTAACAACTTACTTATCTTTACCTCTGATTCGATCCAGTTGGTTTCCAGCCGCAGGTGTCCTGGTCCTGGACCTACGGCTACCTTAAAGATTTCGTATGTAAAGAAAGGGGAAAGAATCAGCCGTCAACAGTGGCAGTTAGCGCCTTGGTATTGAATCACTCCCCCCCTTCTACCCTAGGGAGTGTCAAATGCAGTGTGTTAACTAGGATAATCAAGCCTTAAAGTAAGGAAGAGAGGTAAGGTGGGCGTGAAGGCGGTGGAGGTAGAAAGGCTTTGGGGCGGGAAAAAGAGAAGAAAACGCGAAGCGTTCTCTTGGTTTCCCAACCTGTTGCTTCTAAAGGCTGCCCTCTCTCCGCTAGATGCCCAGCAAAATTAAAAATAAAAAAGAGAGAAATTATAAACCCAGAGAGAGAGAGAGATCACACTCACAGAGGCGTAAGTAGGGTGATCGGGAGTATGAAAACTGGGGAAGAGTTGACGAAGCTGAGTCTCAACGTGGGTCCTGAGCTCCATTGAAATGGGGTTCTTGGAGGGGGCAATTCCTGGGAGATTAGCAATCACATTGTCTCTGAGATTCCCAACTATGAGCTCATATCTGTTGTCAGGTGGAGTCTGGGTTATAAGCTTCTGAGGTTGTTGCCATGGAATGAGTTCAAGAGAAGGAGGAATGTTTTCTGATTCCATCTTGTTGTTGTTACAGGGGGATTTAGGGTTGATGGGTTTTTTTTAGGAATTTGGCGAGAAGAACCGCTTTTTCCCGGTGCTAACGTAACGGTTTTCCCATTTTTAACGTGACTTGAACTCCAAGTAAACAAAGTTTGAATCCCACATTTTTATTGCCTTTTAGGTTCATATCTTACCTTTACTTCTTATTGGCCGTAATTTTAACATTGTCAAAAATATTTAAAATCCTATTGGAGTTAGTTTTAGATTACGAAACGTCTATCAAACACCCTTACCAAGCTATTACAGGAAAATAATAGTTAAGCTCAGATTGACATCAAATCATTTCAGGAGACTTTCCAGTCCATGAGAATTCTGTTGCTGAATTTGTGTTTATCTTTGCATAACTTATGATTCTGTTGAAAACAATCTTCAAAAGGTCCTACGGAGAGTTGGAGTTGGAGTTGGACCTGAAAATTCTGGTGTTTCTTTCATCCCAAATTCCACCTAGCTAACCAACGATTCCTTACATACATAAGCTTGGACTCAAAAGGTTGATCCCCAATCTCAAGGGTCCCCAGTCGCAGACCCGACCACCGCTGGAGGATTGAATCACGGTTTAATTCCACCCAGTCCCTCAGGAACCTACATACATAAGCCTGATTTGAGGACTCTGTGTTGTGATGTCAGACCAAGACAGTTGGAGGATCGGATATGTCACAATGTGCCGTTATGGATTTCCAAAATGTGGATATATAGGAACAAGAGAAAAAAAAGGGTTATGAGTTTCATCATGAATTTTACACAAGGGACGCTCATAAACTTATCAATCCCATTTATACTTATCTTTTATATCATCGTAGTGGTCGTCGTCACTATCATATCTTGAAGTTCCGCACTAAATTAGAGTTTGGAGGGTCTGATAGTACACAACCTTACCCCTACTTAATAAAGAGGTTGTTTCTAATCAACCCACATATAAATGTGACAAAATAATAGTGAAAAAATTGTAGAAAAATAATAATAATATAATTTTTATCGTATATATAAAAGGCATTAATCCAAATATAATTTTTATTGCATTAACTACTAAATGTAACCTTATTATTTCAATTTTTTTTCATTTACGTCTTTTGTGTACAAAATAAGAAATAGGTTAACAAAATCTGAGAGGAAGCCTAAGAATAACCGCTAGAGGATTACTTCTTGTTTGAATAATGCAAGATTCATATAGATATTTAATCTAAAAAATAACCTAATTAAATTCATGAATTGACTTAATATAGTAAATTAGGTTATGGACTTATAAAAAAATTTATTGTCAAAATTTAAGAGAGAATAAATTCTTTTCTAACATTAAATGAAATAACGCGGAAGAAATCTTAACGTAAAAAAAACTGCATAAATAAAGCATAAGAAATAAGCCCAAACCAACCACCAAAATGATTATGAAAAAGTAATCCAACTTACCTCTTTACTAATTGAGGATAAGATTGCGTATTATTAAATATCTTCATATCCTTCCTATTCAGATGTTGCTAGTAATCCAACTTGCCTTATTTTTCACCTTTTTAAACAAAAGTTGAAAGAAAACTAACATGCAGAAAATTGAAATTACCATTTATCTGCAAATTGGATTAATAAACTATAAAACTAATAGCAACCTTTATTTGGAATGCTAACAAAAAGTGAATTTGATGATTAAAAGCTGAGTGGCTTTAACTCTGTAATTATTATGTCTCATGGAAAATAGGCTTGAACTAGAAATATCACCTCATGAATGATTGAAAGGGTTACGATGATACTATTTCTGCCTGTTTGCTCGTGGGATATGATTTGTGAATTCATTCAACAAAGGAGACCACCTTAAATATGGCAAAACTCAGGTCCGTCTCTTTTAATTGATTAGCCACACAACATTTACAGAGAACAAGCTTCTGCTAAGTCCAGATTCAACTACTGCTAAAACTAAGGGAGAGAGAAACTTAAGAAACAAATTCCACGTAGCATTCACCACTTTGAGGATTTACATTTAGCAGCTGCTGCATTTTTATTAAGATATGGCTTGAAGATTCTCATAACTTCCTCATATGTTGGCCTCTTGTAGTCCACTGCCTGTAATCAAGTTACATCTCAAAATCTCAGTAAACTTTTAGGCATTCCTAATATGGACAAAACTTCATATCTTTAGTAAGCATACCTGCTCTACAACTTCTTCAGGACTTGCCCATTTCCACTCTGCAAATTCTGGATCTGCTGCGCCATTTGCTAAATTGATCTCACTCTCATCTGTTGTTAATCTCATAAGAAACCTGTTGTTTTGTCCAAAGTTATACCTTAAATCATATATCAAAGCAAACAATGTTGAAAATTCTTATACCTTAGACGATCACAAAACTGTAAAATCTGTGAGGATAATCTTATTCAATTTTCTCACTCTCACTATTTGCTTACAGAAATATTTTTTTTCATAAAATTGCCATATTCCCAAAGGATTAATCAGAATAATGATTGTGGTCCAATTAGTTTCAAGAAAATAATTAATGTAATTAAGATTGTGACCCCAAAAATTCCAAAAAAATCTTGCATACAGCTAAACATCCATGTCATTTTCCACTTTAAGAAATTACGAACATAACATTACTTTTCACAAAAGTAATATGACTAAGCCAACTTAACAGCACGCCTAAGATTTTTGGACGCCAACTTGTCATAAATCAGATGACACTTGACAACAACTGCCAGACAAATTTATTAAGTGTTCATACATGATTAAATCTAACCAAAAACAATAGATCTAGGCATAACAAACTTCATACAGATACACTGATCCCAGAACACAAAACAGAACCTTAGCTACAGCGGTGAATTGCAGTAGCAATAAACTCAAGTACTCACTTTAACTTGATAAGTAGAATTATCGCTAGTTCGGCATGCATGGATATAAGCAGTTCTTATTTATTACATGTATACGTTCAAGAAAAAGCATCATGGTAAACCTAAAATGATGTAGCTAGTGCCAGATAAATGAAATAATCACAGAAGCAGGAGGTAGGTCTTGAATAATGGTAGCATTTAAAATTTAACAAGAAAGTAAAAGCACAGGATAAACCTTAAGATATTTGTAAACAGAGCCATTTAAGACTAAAATTTTTATGTCAGGAGCTTGAAAATCATGGAGAAAGCTAGAAATAGAAGATACACACCACTTCTGTGCCTGCCCATGCCATTCACCTCCCCAGAGACGATTCACTTTTGCCTTCACAGCTGACGGAAAATCGTAAGTCAACCATTTTGGAACCTGTAATTCAGCAATTTGACAGAAAGCTAATGATGACCACCTCAGATTTGGATCTTAAGAGCTTTGATATTCACAAATCATTATGCTTGTTGAATTCCTATCAGTATCATTGCATAATTTAGCTTGGTATCAACTAGTTATGTAAATTGTCAATTACAAACCTCAGCAATGACTTCAGCTGACACTATCCCAGTTTCTTCCCGTAATTCCCTAACGGCTGCAGAGATAGGTTCCTCACCATCTTCAATGCCCCCCTACGATGTAAAGTCACAAAGTGCACAAACTAGTTTAGCTCAAAAAGGTGCATAATTAAAAGAAAAGGAGCCTGATAAGAGAAACTTGCAATGAATTAAGATTCATTTCTATGGCAAATGAAATATCAATAGCTTAGCTCTTATGTGACATAATACAATTACAGCTTTCATATAGATATTCAATTAGTCATGGTACCTAAGTGACCAGTTACATACCAAAATTTTAGCAGCTGCATCATAAACCTAAAAGGAAATATATGGATCACTGGAAAAGTTTTCTTTAATAACAGTTTTAAATATAGAAGCAGATTTAACTTGTAGAGTAACTCCTGTGCTTAGAAAAAGTTCTCTCTGAAGTTCCTAGTTTCTAAATACTAGATTTTCGTGTTCCTTTCTAGTTTCTTATGCAAAGAAATCTATATAATAAATTCAGGGAAAGATATAAAATGTTGTACTCGGGAAAGATATAAAATGTGGTACCACCTGAGGCATCTGCCATGCTCCAGGAACGTTCAATCTGGAAGCGACAAAAATCTGCAAGTAAATTGTAGAGGTTAGTATCTCTCCGGATATACCATTCAAATTAAATGCAGATGGAAGAAGAAAATTGTAAATTGGAGAGAGAAATGACTGAAATCTCATGATCCCTTTAATTCCTCATTTAGCCTTTCCAAAGAACATCATATACACAATCAGCATACTTGTATCGCTGTATGTACATATTATAAGGTTTAACCACAAAAGATAAAATCTTTATCTATGAATACAAACCTCGAGGTGCGGTTAATCAAGAGGGTACAGAAACAAAGTTGTACCAGACTTGATCACCTAATCAATTTCTAACTTCTTGAAGCCAACATTTGAAAACATGGACAATGTCAGAACTCTTAGGCAGGTCCTATTGCCACCAAAGTCCTTTTTGATGTAGCTCCATGCAGATTCCAGTGTTAGTTCGTTTTTATGTGAAAATGATCATCATAACTTCTTTTTAATTTCATTTTACAGAGAAGTGGAATGAACTTCAACTACGCAAGAGTGTCTATCGGTCACAAATGCACATGAAAACATTGCAGCTACTTCACCTATACCGTCCTATAAAATTAAAATCACCTTTTGTCAGTTACAGCACTTAAACCTTGGGTCTTAGAATGGAAAGAAGAACTGAAAGCTAAGATGAGTTCCACCAACTCTAAATCCAATTAAGTTTCAATCCAAGGTCTCAGAACAAGACAAGAAATCACTAAGGTTATAACCATTAGATTCCTGCCAACTGGTGAGTGATGAAATGACAAGAGTATTATAAGTAAAAAAGCTAGCATACCACCAAACGAACATGTATATGCACAGTACATGATGTATCTATACACAATTTAAAATTGTCAAACTTTGACTGCACCCATCTAATGGATCATTCCGGACGACATGATCGCTAGCTTAATATTAGTCTATGCGAACCAATTTGCATACTCAACTTGGAATATGTTTCATGAGATATTGTCTTTTGATTTTAACCACTTAAATAGTTTACCCCTTGTCATTAATATATAAATTAGGCATTACCTTGTACCAAGAACAAGTTGTTAGGAATAAAAAAATATGGAAGAAAAAAGAGACCAAAAGAACCAACCACCACTGGAAACTATTAAACAATAGTCTCAGTTTCCTAATCGCCAAAACTGTTGAAAGTTAACATGGCAATTAACTGGAATCGAAGCAAGAGCTTGCATAGCAAGCGATCGTAGTAGATTGAGCAGAATACTTAGCAACAAGAAACTGAAGAAAAACAAAAGAGAAGAAGAAGAGAGAAAAAAAATTGGAGTCTAACCTATGGATTAGTATATAACAGAGTAGAGTAGGTCATAGGTGAAGATAGGGAAGTGAAGTGATTTTATGCGTACCTGATTATCTGAGTTGACGAGACAAACACCAACGTTGGGGCGATAACCAGATGGCAGACCATCCATGTTGACAAAAGAGTCCAAGAGATAGTGAGTGCCAGATATCAATCCGAATCTCGCTATCAGCCAGGAAGTAGCAGAAGCAGAGGAAGAAGAAGAAGAAGAAGAAGAAAGAGAAAGACGGAGAAGATGGTAAGAAAAGGAAGGTGGTGGTATATATGGGAACGAGTGACGCTGACTATGACAAATGGCTGACTACTACTTCCTTTCATATAAGATTGTACGAACAATAATAAAGAATAATAATAAAGTAGAGTCTGGAGTTTGACATTTTGCGACGCTTATCCTGCGCACCGCTCCGCCTCCAAACCCCTTCTGCCCACCATCAATCAATTGTCATTAGTTTGGATCTTGGGCAGGTTTGTTATGAGAATGACCCTACGTTATTATCGTGATCCTCCTTTCTATACATCAACTTCGACGATAAATTAATATTGTTGGACCTGAAAATTATTATCTTATACAGAATTATTAATTTATTTGTAAATAAATATTTTATTAATTTATAGAATAATTTTATTTTGTACATTATATTTGTTAAATTAAACAATTAATTTTTTTCGTAACTAAAAATAAATAAATAAGCAATTAATTAATGATGGTGCATTGTATCTAAGTTTATTAATCTTGTCAAAAGTAAGTTTATTAAGCTTAGATTAGCGTGATTCAAAATAGAATAATGCTGAAATTATTCGATCACTTAAGATTTATTATCGACGTCGTTTTTTTTCCTAGCATCATGGAAGGCTATAAGATGGAAACAATAAATTTTAAAAAAAATTAATGTCCTAGATGTTATCTATTTTATTAATGTTACTTGAAATATTGATGTGAATACCACAACTATTGCAAATTGTTTTCGACATTGCAAAATTCAATCTGAAGAAGGTATACTTTTAGAAGAAGAAACTGGTGATGTTGAAGGTATTCAAAGATTAGAGGAAATTATTTCTAATTTACATTATAGAAATGTTATGAATGTAGAGCAGATTTTGAATTATCCTAATAAAAATGAAGCTTTAATGGAATCGTCTACAGACGAAGAAATTATTCAAGTAATGAGTATGGAAGATGATGACAATCAAGATTCAAATGATAATAACGCTATACTACATGTTTCTTCAAAAAAAGCTTTTCTTGTCATAGAGACTTTAAAAGTTACTTGTTTAAAAATGAGAAGAATGTGTCGAATGTAGTTTATGCCCTTCAAAAAGTTAAAGATGAAATTGAATTTAATTTGTATGAAAGGAAGAATCAATTGACTATAGATACATATTTTAGGAAAACATAAATTTTGAAATAAAAATTATTTAAGAAGTGTTTTATTTTGTGAATTATATATGTAATTTTCATATTTATTTAATGAATTATTATTTTATATTTTTAATGAGCCTTAAGGAAAGGAATTTTTTTAAAACTATTATCTTGTGCATTTAGTGATGTTATTATTTATCCCATTGACTTAAGTCATGATAAAAAAATATTATTTAATCAAAATTATTAATTTATTAAATTTTTATTGTATATATTTTTCATATATAATTAAATTACTGTTTTTTTTTAATTTGTAAGCTAGTGGGATGTTCTGACAGTCAAAATCAAAGAAAGAACGGATAAGTGATTGAAGGGATTATTAGGTGTGATAAAGATGTCTAGTCTAGATCTTTCATCACGACCGAGATTGCGGGGTTAGCATGAAATTATTGTGAGAATGGCCTCGGACAATAGAAAAAACTCGAAGAAAGTGAGGCAGACGCGGAAGGGGCAAGTACTCGAGAAGAGATGATGTAGTGAAAGAGAGAACATGCGGAGAAGAAAATTAGGGAAAAGGCACATAACAAGTGACAAAAATAAAAAAGTAGTGGGTGAGAGGAGTTGACTTTGATTGATGCCAGAGAAAAGGGCCAAATGAGTGGAGAAGAGAATCATTCTTTTCTCTCTTCTCATGAATGCACATTCAAACTCAATCATCGTCATCAATTGGAGTGATTAAGTTGGGATAAACAATAGTAACAAAACATTAACTTTAACTGAAGATTCCCCAAACCAAAACACCCAACTCATACCGCCATTTCCCTATCTTATTCTTCCATATGGTAAGATGGCGTGGAATCCAGTTTGTCAGTAGTTGGATTAATCCACCTGACTTCACATATGCTTTGTTTTTATGGCACGGACTAAAGTTAGCCCCAAGTAAGAACTTTCTTGGCTTAAGTAAGATTGCGGTATCGAACTGTCTTTATGTATGCAGTCGTTTAAAATTTGAGGCCAAATTTTACTTCTCATAAGAAACTTATTTAATTTGAGTAAGGATTAATCTGGGTATTTATTTTAACTGACCTATTTGACTATATCATATGATATTGTCTAAAGTTAGGGTTTTAAACTTACATTTCATGCGCAGTTTTATATACCTTAATGCACAGTACTCTCTTGTTGTCGGTTAAATGTCCGATTGACAATAAAAATTCTGTATTTTCTTTCTATATTAATTAAAATATTTTATGAAGTATTTTAGAGCATATTATATATACTTTGTCATAATTATATTAATAGAAAATTTCAACATGTTTTTAAGAAATCTTCTCTCTTTATTAAAATATTTTTGAAAAAATTGGAATGATTTTAGAACGTGTTTTGATATTAAAAAAACTTTTAAAAGTTTTTTTAAAATTTATTTATCAAAGTTTGGTCAATCTATGTTGATGCAAACTAACATAAAAATTAAAATTTAAAGAATTCACATATAAATTTGAACTTACTAAAAAAACTAAATCAAATATATAAAAAGAATTAGCTAGCATGTTAATTATAAAAATTAATACCACAATCCATTAAGTGACTGAATTCTACGAAGGAAAAGTCTTTTCATAAGTATCTTTGAGAATAATTAAAAAAGAAAAGTATTCAATTAAAACATGAAAACGTGAATGAATTTATCCTAGTTATTCTTTGGGACGGAATGAAGGAAGGGAGGAGCTTTTCGAACAAAGAAAAGGATTCAAAGACTTCGAAAGATTTGGACAAGGATTCGTATGAATAAAAAGCACTTCCCATTTTCAATAATCAAAGATGTTAAAACATAATATTCATTAACAGGTTGTTTGGAAACTTTTGAATTGAATTCGTTAACGAATTGGATTCAATTACATTAATGAGATTAAATTGAATTCAAATTACACTGTTTGTAACAAACTCAATAATATTAGAAATGAATTCAATTGCACTATTTGGAATGGGAATAAATACAGTGAAGAATGAGAATGAATATTATTATTATTATTATTATTATTATTATTATTATTATTATTATAATAATGGTTGGTTAATATAATGGTTGAATTCAATTCACTCCTTTCCAAACACCTCCTAAGTAGAAACACTCCTTAAATTCAAAATCAATGTTAGGGTTTTGACAACATACATAACCTGAAGCATAGCCTGTTCACTGTAAAATATATTGCCATCAATTGACATAGTCTAATCTAGGATACAAATTGTGTTGGAACTAGCTCTAACTTTTTCACAAAAGTAGTATTAGCTACATTAGTAAAACTCAGTCAACAACCCTATTACATATTGTGCATCTGGTACCTAGTATGAACGATGTTTTTCCTCTACCTTTTTTATTTGAAGACTTAATACCCTTTTAATAATAAGCACTTCACTCTCAACAGCATATTCTAGAATCTTTCGATGGTAATATACCCTCTTTCTCCTTTGAATCAATCACACTCTTTGTCATTCCTCATGGTCATAAAATCTCTTATTTGAATATTGTGAGGCATTATATTTTGTTACCAGGTAACAAAAATAATTCTTATATCTCTATTCTAAGAAGGATGAGTCTCAATTTCAGGTTTGCCCTTATTAGAGCTATCGTCTTTGGATTGAGGTGGTTCCTCTTTTGTTTTGGAAATGCCTCTATCATCCTTTGTTTGATTAGGATGATAGAATTTGACACTTCTTTCTGTTTAAGTTGTTTCTCCATTTTTATAACTACGTAATGTTATGACTCCACTTGTGATAGTCGCTATTTTTGTACTCCATTACATTGATTAGGATCACGACTACTTCCACCTTATGATAATCTTTTGTACTTTTCGCTCCTTGAATAAACCTTTGCAACCTTTAACACAAATCTTCATAGTAATAACTTACGGAAAAAGTCTCTTCACTATAAGAGCTTTTAATTAAATTAAACAACTTTAATGGATATATTAATAATAATTATAAATTTATTAATTTTGAAAAGCTCATAAAAATCTCAAATTATTTTTAATACTTAAAAATTGGCAATCATGAATTTGAATATGCTAAAAATATTTACTATAAATCAACACTAATGAATGTTTTATGTAATGCACATTGCTTTGAATATCAAGTTTAGTCATGTACACATATATATATATGCATTTCAAATTTATTAAACACTTTTAAAAATAAATATGAACCCAATTATTATTTATTATAGTAAGTACATATAAAGTGAACCCCAATGCTTTTGTATCTATGCTAATTTAGATGATATTTTATTAGACATTAAGTTGTAGACTAAGGGACTGTTTAGTTTCATTTATATTCTTCTAGTATATAGTTTTTAGTACTTATTTCTTGATTTTAGTTTCTGTTTTTATTAAACTTATTTAATTGTCAACGTGAATGCAATTTACTTTTAATATTGATAATTATTAAATAAATTTATAAATAAATTATTTTATAAATTAATTAAATAAGTAATTTTTATCTTAATTTTTATTTTATTTAGATAATTAATTATGTTTTTTGGTGAAAAGGATAAACAAAAACAAGGAGGCCTAAGGCCTCAAAAACGCCACCAACAAAGCATCATTCTGTGGAAAGGGGCGAATACCCGAAGCAGGCATCTCCCACAGATGCCAATGCTGCGAAGATGAAGAGTTGAATTTCGCTAGATAATCAGCGCATTGGTTGCCTTCTCTCCAAGTATGAGCAATAGAACAGGCCCAGTCCTTCCATAAATAAAACAAAATATCCTCAACAACTGTCAAATAAGGATGAGATGGAAGGCATTTCTGGGTAACTAACCTGATAGCTATAAACTAAAATTTTATTTATTAATAAATTTTAATTCTTAAAAGTAATTTTAATATTTACAAGCAAATATTTGATATTTACGAATTATTTCATAAATAAATACGTTAATATTTTTAAAATTATTTATTTTAAAGATAGTTTTAAAATTTAAATATATTTAGTTTCAACTTTTATAATTATCATAGGTTATGAAAACTGAAAAAAAGTCAAATTTAAAATAAAAATAAAAACTCATTAAAATAGATTTTCGTTAAATTTTAAAATGAAAAGAAAAAACTAAAACTTGCAATAAAAAGAGACTTTTTTTTTGTTTAAGGGAGTTACCACAATATTTTTTTTGCTCATTTATGGAAGCCCATACTTTTGCATAAGGAACTCATATTTTTTAATTATAATAAAAAAATAAATTCCTGAATGCCTAGCAAATTCTTCTTGTGAAGGAGAACCATTCCATATATATGTGATTGTAGGTTTAGGCTACTAATATGATTATTGAGAATTGAGATGCTATCAACCATTAGAAAAAAGGTATCCTAGAATAGGATTATTACTTTACGTCAAAAACAAGACCTTAAAAGAGAATGCAAGAAACTGTTAAGCACACGGTGATAAGGACAAAAGAGTTCCTGGGTCCAGTAGTGGCACGCATTAGAAAAATCACAAAAGAGCTCCTGGGTCAGTAGTGGCACGGATTAGAAAATCAAGACGAGTTAATTAGCAGTAGGTTTGACTTCCTTTAAACCCTTTGGATTTTGGGTGAAATGAACAGAACCATTGTTTTTAATCTAATACTTTACCCTAGGAGTTAAAGATTAATTACCACACGAGTTACAACTCCAGCAGATCCTTCCCCTGTGAATAATATATATAGTCTGGTTCTGCCTGATTTTGGTGGGGCTGGACGTTGCTGCTTTGATTCATGAAGTTGATTGATTTCAGCTTCGAAATATCTGCAAAATAATAAAGGCGCACCGGGGGTTGACTTTCGGTAGGCCCCTCCGACACTCAAGTTAGTCTTTGGGTAGGGGTTTTGGTAGCTAGAAAACAGAGAAAATTAGGGTTCTAATGTCGTACCTGTATCATGACAAAATAGTATCTTATATATGGAATAGTTGCTAGGTTTAGGTCTTTACGTAGGTCTTTGCGTATGCATAGGAAACTACCACCTACGAATGAGCCGTGAATGCGTGGACCTGAACTTAGGCCTAACACAACCGACGTAACCAATAGTCTACAGCTTAAAGAATAAAGAAAAAAAAATCAACGGGTATGGTTGATCTTGATCACTCCTCCAAAGCCAAGTGATCATTAATTATAGCGATAGTGCCTTCTATGTAATATAGTGGACAACATAGAGTAATTAACTAAATCTTTTTTGTTCCCCCCACCACCCCAATCAGGCAGAGAGTGATGATAACCACTTCTGATAGAAAAGAACAAATCGAATCACATTACATGTCCATTTTCTTCGCCAAAGAAAGAGGCGCAATGGGGTAGGGGATAGGCTAACGATAGCGACCTACATTACATTACACTTCCTTTTCGAGATCATTTTGCAAGATATCTTGTACTTGTTTTCATATCAAATGTGATAGCAATGGAAAATAAAGTCAAGTTATCCCATAAATCCTTGAAAATAAATTAATTTAAAAAATAATTTATTTTAGCAAAAAGCCAATCTTCTCTTTTTTTATTTGGTTTCTTTCAAAAAGTTGTTTTTGGTCCTTATAATATATTTATTTAGCCAATACAACAAACATGTAATATCAATAAAATTAAGTAAAAAGCAACATATAGTAATTAAGTAACCTTAACACCATAAGATCTTGAGTGTAACTTCTCATAATTTAAGAATAATACTTGAAATTGAATGAGATACGCTTTAAACAATTAAAACAAGATCTCGCCTTTTAAATATTTTCAAACTTCATTGCTTAGGTCATAACCCATTGGACACATTAAAAAAGTCTTCCTACAACATCAATCTGTGTTGAAGATGAATTGCAATAGCACTAAGACTAATGGACAATCATATCCGGTGGATTGGTAGATGATGATGACATTTGTCTTGCTTTAGGTTAAGTGAGGGCTACTTTTCTAAGGCTATGGTATGTACATATATTTCATCAAGAAATTGAAATAGCCCAACCCCGTTTTGGTTGTTTTCGGGTTTTCCCCATTTTATATTCCAGATTTCATTGTTTCACATAGGATGAATATTGCTCGGTACTGGACAATGGCTAGGCTAGCCATCACTATTTCTTAAAGTTCGATCTCCCATAGAACAAATCATATGATCAACAGAAATTATGAACCAAAATAGAAGATGCCGATTGTCATTTAAGATTTAAGATAGGAATTTAGTACATATGTATAACATATGTATATAGGGTCATCGACTCGAATAGTTACTATAAGTATTTCTAAACCCCTCCCCACAAAAAAAAGTCCGACTCGAGTTTAGATAACGTGACCGGTCAATAGAAAAACTTCAAAACGCTACCTTTATCTTATATTCCATATATATATATATATGTATGATATGTATATATATATATATATATATATAAGTAATGTGGCTCGTTTGTTTGTTCTCTTTGTTTTTTAAATATAATTTCATATAGTTCAAACTTAGGATCAATTGGATTTGCCTATGAGTGGAAGAATATTGTTTCCATTGTCAAATATCGTCCTTTATATAGGCTGGCATGTGTTAGGCAACACAACTCCACTAGTGACAGCTTTTGCATGTTCACGTAAGAGTCACTGACGTGACTTTCGGAAATCCATCGTCATTTTAAATTGCGGAAACTCTCAATAGAGAATTTATCCAAAAGCGCCGCTTTGGGAGGAGATATTTGGAAAGAACGCGCTAGCTTGCATGCGTGCGTAACTAATTTATTAAAATAAAATAATTCTAATTCCATAAAAATTAGTCAATAATTTTAAATAAATAAAAGAAAAGAAAAATTGATCAAAAGGATTTGATTACTAAACAAAAGAAAGTAAAATAAATAGAATGACGAAGAAAGATTAATAAACAAATCTTTGAGATAGGAGGTTATTTATATTGACTTTTAATTATTATATAAATTTAATTATTTTTGGTTGAAATGACCATTAACGTAGAGTATTTGTGCCCTTCATCTAGGCACACAAATATGTGTAATTAGATAAGATGTGGAGGGTTGCCTGCATTCTCAGCCCAGGTCTTCATGTCCTCCGGGAGCCGCCTTTTGGAGTGCAGGAGCTGCTTTGTTGCGATTCTCAAGAATCTTTGTTTGCTAGAGCTTTGATTTAATTTCGCCGCCTTTGTACTAAAAAAAAAGATAAGATGTGGAGGGATGATTAGTGCGAGAGTGCTCCCACTTCTCTCTTCATTAGCTTTCATCCTTAGTGCTTTCTTCTTGGCTATCTCCTTTCTTTATGAATTTTAGCTTGTTCCTAGTCCTTGTTTTCTGATTACTCTTGCTCTTCTCTCGATCTCCATACTCTTCTCTCATTTTTACCTGCAACTCAACGACATTGTTGTAACTTCACTTTTCCCTTCATCTGTTACTTTCTCTTTTTAACTGTCTAGTAGTTGACACCTTCCCCTTCTGTTAGTTAGCATGTCTTCTACAGGTAAATCAATCATCATTGAGCAGTGTAACTCAACTGACTTCTCTTCTTTGCCCTCGAAACTAATCAACCTTCATCGTAGAGAATGCTCCAAATTTGTTTGTCCTTCTTCTTCTCCAGCTAGTCCTCTTGTCCCTAAGTCCTCCTTTTCCACTATCAATGCCTCCTGAGACTAACAATGCACCTACCCTCAAAAGATCCTAGACCCAAGTTCTTGGTGATGCTAATCCTGACCTCAAGTTCTGTTATCTATCTCCAGGTAACGCCAACATTCCTATAGTCGCACACTTATAGAAACTCTCAAAGTTAGAGCTGAGCTATGATATGCCACCTTGATTGGGTTCTTTCTAGAAAAAAGAGTCTCATTTCCTATCATGAAATCGTGGGCCTGGAACAACTGGAAATCTATGGGATTTAAGGAAATACTTCTCAATGATCAGGAACAATTCTCCAATCTATTGGGAAGTAAGCCCAACTATCACTCCTCTGTTAGGCTTATTAGTGAAGTTTGTTAAGTCAAAATGACTTTATGATTAATAATTTTGATGAAAATCAAATAATAATAATATTAAAAAGTGATGAACCTTTTTGGTAAGGCTGAAGAAAACTAAAACGGAAGCGGAAGCCAAAGTGAGATAGAAGCAGAAGTCAAACTGAGACGAAGCGGAGCAAAACTAAGATGCAAAGAAATGATACGAAGCGGAGCAGAAAATAAAACGAATGAAAATGAGACGAAGCGGAAGCTAAGCGGAAAATAAGACAAATGAAAATGAGATGAAGCGGAAGTGAAGCAGAAACTAAGATGAATGAAAATGAGACGAAGCGGAAGCGAAGCAAAAAGTAAGACGAATGAAAATGAGACGAAGCGGAAGAGAAAGTGGGACGAAAGAAATACTAAGACGAAGACCCGATACTACATCGGATATTTAATCAGTTTGAGTTAGTTACAGAACTCAACTGAATAACTGTTTCTTCAAAGATCAAGAAACAAAAAGAAAGAAGCGATTATCAAGAAGCAGTTGAAGACGAAGACTATAAATACGAGTGTCGGAGTCGAAGACTGAAAAAGTTAGAGATTTTAAGAAAGCTAGTGACTTTGAGAAACACTGTATTCATTGTACTAAACTCTAGAGCTATTATTCTTTGTAACAAAGCTCGCCAAATCTTTCTGTGAAGAGAGAAGAAAAGCTGAGAGTTTGAAGAGGCTAAATGAGAAAAACAATACTTGCTGTAAGAAACCTAAAGAGGCTCGGTGAAAAGAATACTTTTATTTTTTAGAAGTATAGTGAAATCTCAGAAAGGATTTTGAGGACTGGACGTAGCATACGGTTTGGGGTGAACCAGGATAAAACTGTTGTGTCGACTCTTACTCTCTAACTCTCAACTTTTAATTTCTATTGTTTATACAAGTACTTAGA
>JANVCL010000212.1:8695467-8706497 GCA_026546855.1 Erythroxylum incrassatum | reverse complement strand
CGGTCGGTCATTCACCCAATCCGACCATCAACCTTCTAACACTCATAACCGTGACTCAGAACTCCCAAAGCTAGTACAATACATACCAACTAATGCATATCCTGTGTCTCTCATTGAGGTCACAAATACCAGATCGGGTCCTAGCCCCTCCTTTGGGGACGGGATGTTACATTTAACATCTTTGAACAATATAGGCCGATAAAATCCATAATGCAAGACTT
Source organism: Erythroxylum incrassatum (assembly GCA_026546855.1). Classification (NCBI taxonomy): domain Eukaryota; kingdom Viridiplantae; phylum Streptophyta; class Magnoliopsida; order Malpighiales; family Erythroxylaceae; genus Erythroxylum; species Erythroxylum incrassatum. Next base: position 8,706,276 of record JANVCL010000212.1, on the reverse strand, counting down.
TAGCAGTAGTCTTATCGACATTATAATGTTTGTTATAGGGTAATGAGTGACACTTACATAAAATTTGTCTAATCTTCTTTTCAAGTGCATATGTCATATAATCTCTTCAGAATGTCTTTGGAATATAATGGGATCATCCAATTAGAAAAAATTTTATTGCTGGTGGTGGGGAATTCTTTTGGGACAATTCCGAACACAAAAAAATTCAAAAATTAGCAAATTAGGGGTTTCATTGTAATGAGATAGCCCAAAGTCACTTTTCATAAGTTTTTCATTGATGGGTTCCTCATTTAGATAGTTTCCTTGGTCTATTCTTGACAAATGAACTATTACTAAAATTTTTAACCCTCTCTTGTCTCGAATTTCCAAGTCAGATTCATGTAAAAAGAAGAATATAATGAATTAGTCTTAGCTTGGCATAATTTTTAGATAATAGATATCTCAATATTGAACGATTGATATATATGTCACTTTTGAGCCGACAGGATATGATATAAACTTATTTTACAAAAAATTGACAACTAGAAGTTATATCTAAGTAGTAGCATAGTTAATATATGCTTCATTAAAAACTTTATTGGTATAATAAATAGTATGCAGTTTTATATCCTACTTTGGCCTAAGACCACACTTGGTATGTATGTAGTCATTAGCATCACACCTTAGTTCAAAGGGGAGGTTTCAATTGGGTGTAGCCATGATAAGAGTTGAAGCTAGCTCCTTCAAACTATTAAAAACAATAAGACAATCATTAGTTAATTCAAAAGAAACATATTTTTATAATAAGTCACAAAAAGATTGAGGAATTTTAAAGAAATCCTTTATAAAATGCCAATAGAATCTAATGTGTCCAGAGAAACTCCTAACTACACGAACTAAAGTTAGTGGTAGAAATTTTTCTATAACTTTCACTTTAGCTCTGTTCATCTTAATCTCATATTTAGAATTTTTATATCCCAATGTAATTCCTTCTTGTACTTTAAAATGATATTTTCCTAATTAAGCACCAAACTAGTGTCTTCAAGTTGTTGCAACATCTGTTTTAGATTGAGCAAACAAAAATCAAAAGAAGACCTAAAAATTGAAAAATCATACATGAATACCTTTTGATTGATTTTTCCACAATGTTTGAGAAAATAGCCATCATATAAGGCTGGAAAGTGGTTAGACTGTTACATAATCTAAAAGGAATTCTTTAGCAAGGTAACATGCCACAAGAATATGTAAACATAATATTTTCTTAATCTTCTAGTGCAATAGGGATTTTATTACATCATAAGTATCCATTAAAGAAAATAGAAAAATTCATGTCTTACCTATCTTTCTAACATCTGATTAATGAACAGTAAAAGGAATCAATCTTTTTGAGTCACAACATTCAACTTCTTATAATCAATGCATACTTTCCTCCTAGTGACAGTCCTAATATGGATCAATGTTGGACCCCATTTTCGGAGCCCAACATTCGGAGTCATAAGCCTTGTGCTTATTACCCTGTAGGGTCATTAGTCATCCTTCACAAGAGTGGTGTGCCCACCCTAGTCAATTATCCAAATCACAACTTGACTTTTTCAAAGAAATTGTAGCTTTAAGTCTCTAGTTTGTTTTGAAACAAGAATCATCTTAATCGGAGTTCTGTAGATCAAGATATGCTTAAAAAGGGCTATGTGTGTTCATACCCTAATCATGCTCTCCTAATCAACCCCTCACTTTATCTAATGCAAAATTTCGTAAAACAACTCCAAAAATACCCCTTTTCATGGAGAGATAGGAAAAGGTGTTAGGAATCCATTGGTTCAAAAATCACTTCATTTGGAGGTCGGATGAGGAAGTTATGCTTGAAAGAATTGAACATGTTTATACCTTAAATCAATTTGTACCTATCTTGGCGCGATTGCCTTAACTTTCAATATAGATGTTGGATTGAGTTCATTTTTGAACCATTTGAAAGAAGACTTCTAGATCTATAACTTTTACGAAGACCATAAAGTGAGATTCTACCTCTAAAAGGGTCAAAAATCACAATATCCTGAAGTTATCCCGTGAATGTCTGTTTAACGGACATGTATCAGGTTTAAGAGCCAATTTGGCCCGAGTGGATGTCCGTTAAACGGACATGGACTGACCTGGGAGTATTTTTACACTGGAGAAGGTTCGTTAAACGGACCTAAAGTCCGTCTAACGGACATAGGGGTTCCCCAAACCCCTCCAAGGCCCTTCCAAAGCTTCCTACATCCCATCTAACTACATATTTACTCAATATCTCCCCAAAATCAACTCTTCTAGTACCAAATTACTTCATAACAACTCAAACACCAAATTTATCTCACAACATTCTCAATTCCCAACTCATTTGGTTCATCAAAACCAAATTTTTCTATCATTCATCATAGTTGTCACATACACAACTCTTATACAGCATCATAACTTTAATGAACATAACTTTCCACTACGATATCCAAAACTTACAAACTTTACATCGTTAGAAAGCTAGAAAGATTATCTACAACTTCCAAGAATACAATTTTTACTGATTCTACCCAGATAATTCCATAATTTCCCTTGCATTCAGAACACAATCCCACCCTTATGAAAATTGAAATTAGCAATGTAAAAGCTTAAAAAGCCATAAACAACCACAATGCATATGTATTTCATTCCCATCAAAAGGTAAGAGTTTACAACACTTTAGTGGGCATTTCGAGTCACAAATACATCATAATACAAAATACAAACTTTGCAAAACAATAATTTCTCAAAATGCAACTAAAGCACTGTTTTACAAATTCTAACTTCACAAGATCAAAGAACAAAAGTGCAAAATAGAGTGATGCCTTGACGCTCATCTCGATCACTCGCTAACTTGCTCATCCCCTACGGTGGGAAGGAGTGGGGGTGAGCTTAACGCTCGTGGGTAACACTTTTATAATCGATAATAAGTAAAAAACAATTGAAAACCTTCATGATCATAGTAATTTCTCATAAAAACCCATAAAATATATATTTCTCAACTTTGTCAAACCAATTCATAATTCACATAAATCAAGCATTCCTCAAACTTGCCAACACATGTAAACACATAAACACATTACAATGGTTTGGGCAAGTCCATAAACATGACGAACTACACAATTCCACATAATGGTCTTGTGTGGTCGTATACTTGAGGGAGTCCATAAAGGAGCTCCATGCCACTAGTGGGCAGGTGGGAGAAGCCTTGACTTGGTCAACGTGCACGTGACATTCTTGGATGGACTACACCAAACCCACTTAACATATAATTCATGAACTTGAAAACCAATTGCCCAAATGACAAATTTTGAAAACTTGTTTTTCATAAACATGACATATTTCACAATTCCACAACCACATTCCTATACCAAACATAAAAACCATTTTTCAAATCAATCAAAAGCAACAAATACAACAATTGCAATGCAATTAGCATTCATTTCCAAAATTCCCGCACACAACAGCATATGCAAAATTCTCAATCATTTAAAGAACAATAAAATGCTCATTTATGAGGTAGTTGGAAAAATCATTAATTCTATTTATTTGAAGAACATTTATAACTTATTAACTCAAGTATAAAAATGTAACCCACCTTAGTTTCCTTGTTTGAGAACCTTACTTAAATTGCCTCTACTCTTGCTCCTTTTGCCTCCCTTGACTTTCTTCAACATTTACAAAAAAATCCCAAATCAAAAGACATTCAAATTGGACAACCCGAAGAACCAATTGCATGAAATTGACCTAGAATACTCATACCCATACATTTCCTAAGCTCTTTAAACCAACACTCTTCCAAAAATTCACATATTGAAAACACAACTTACCTTGAATCTCCACCAACCAAATTATTTCTTGGCTCTAATGGAAGTTTTAACCTTCCTCTCTCTTTTTCCTTCTTGAATAACTTCGAAAAACCCTCTTGAAGGATAAGAAAATCAAAACCTAACCTAACTCTCTTTTCTCCCTACATGACTCTCTCTCTCCTCTCTTCTCTCCAATTTCGTTTTTCTCTTCTTCTTCAATGTAAGACCACCTTTTCTTCTCTCCTTTATACCCTTATTGATTGCACAATGTCCATTCTACCCTTACTTAAAAGCCTAGGTTCTTACATCCTTAAGTGACATGCCCAAAATGCCTTTTATGTAACTTATCACCTTAGCTTTAATTCAATTCACCTATGTTACATAATCCCATTAATAATAGCATGCTAATTAGCTCCAATATACATTAATCTGGCAAGACCCCAAAATTAATCTAATCATGCTTAATAAAAAAAATCAGGGGCCAACAATAAACTTATCCTTCTTATTAGTTACCATAGTTATGCCACCTTTCTTTAGTACCACCTGGATAGAACTCACCCAAGAACTATCAAAGATAGGGTATATGATTCCTGTATTTAAGAGTTTAATTACCTTAGACCATGTAACTTCTTTCATATTAGGGTTAAGGTGTCGTTGATTCTCCATACTAGGCTTATGATTATCCTATAGAAAGATTTGATAGAAGTATAAAGATAGACAAATCCAACAAATATTAAAGATGGTCAATGCAATTGTCATCGTAAGCTCTCTTAGAACCCTAAGAAACTTGTTTTTCTCTATAAAACTTAAAAATAAGAAATAATAATATGCATATTATCTTCTTCTAGATATACATATCATCAATAAAGGGAGTAGTTGTTTCAATTTAGATGCAGGTTCTTTTATGTAGAGGGAAAGGGTTTAAAGTTTCCTTCTCCTAAATCCTTAAAATCTTGAATAACATAAAGATCATAGCTCTCCCCTTCCAGCCTCAAAGCACAATCCACTATGTTAGACTCATCTTCTTATCATCCATTCCTAAAGTTAGAGAAACTTCTAAAGGATCTTTATAGGTAACTTTAAGCAAGTTCTCATACACAATAAAGTCAATGATATCAATCCTGTAAACCTCTTAAAGCCTTTAATATGATGAGCTCATCCTTATTATCCCTCACTTTTAATGTCAACTTACCCTCAACTAAATTAATGATCACCTTTCTAGTAGTTAAAAATGGTCTCCTTAAGATCATAGAAACCCTAAAGTCAGACTTCATGTCTATTATTAGGAAATTGACAAGAAAGATGAATTTTCTTACTTTAACAAATAGGTCTCCACTACCCTATATAGATATCTAATGGATAGGCCCACTATTTAGAGAGCCATTATAGTTAGATTCCAAACTTTCTAAAAAGATAAAAAGGAACTAGATTAAAACTAGTGTATCATTCATATAATATTTTATAATAGCCAAAAGCACCAAAATAGCAAGGAATCATAAAGCTCCCCAAATCTTTTAACTTTGGAGGTAACTTATTTTGTATTGTCGCACTAAATGCCTTAATTAAAGGCATTGTGGCATACTCCTGAAGTTTGATTTTTTGAATAAAAAATCATTCAAATCTTGGCATAAGATGTCATTGAAGATAATGCTTTGGTGAAGAAGATGTTGTTGTACAATGTCCCTAAGAACTTCTTGAAATTGCCATCATCTTTTCTTTTCTTCAACCTCTGATGATATGGAATGGAAGGCATATAAGGTTTTATAGAGGTTATAGGTTTCTCTTGAAGATTGATACTAAATGTAGGTGAGATTACTGTTGATTTTATTTTTTCTCAACTATCTTTCATACCTAGATCAACAATAGAATTGGTCTTTTTTGTTTTCTTTATACATGTCCTATTCCTCATATTTTAATGATGTTATACTTCCTTCTTTCTACTAGTATCAATGTCAAGTGATTTACCACTACTCAAGTTAATGGCAAACACCTAATTTGTAAAGTCAACCTTATTATTAGTAGAAGGGTGTTCTTTACCTCTATCTCTTTTCTTCTTAGCCAATTGGTAATTTGTATCTCCAAATTACAAGAAGACTCAATATTTGACTGCTTCACTCTTTTTAAGCTTCTCCAAATTATCAAATTCTTTTAATTGTGCACCCACAAAAGAGAAATTGTTTGAGCACCTCTTTCACTATATTGCCTTATAATAATGGTGATCCTAGAAACTAAGGTCTCTTTTGGAACCCAGGTGGTCTTATAGGCCTACTTACTTTAGCTCCTTACTCTTTCTAAAAGCGATTTAAATGATTCATCCGTCTTAAATTATGCGTGTAGGAAAAAGCGTCATTCATTACTTGCTTTTCTCCATATAAAGACTTATAAGCTGCCTTTTTGAATTAGTTTAAAGTTGATTCCATTATCCATATTCAAATATGTAAGTGTAAGAAGAGCACATACGCAACACTGATAGCACGCCTCTTTATTACTCATATCAAGGTTCAAAAAAATCTTCATCTAATAAGACAGATTATTTACTTATGATGCTATCTAAAACCACCTAAAACCTGTAAAGAGTTGGTCTTAATTATCTCCTTACCACTTTAGTTGATGAGTTCCTTACTAAGGTCTTAATAATCTTCTTAAACTCTTGAACAATTTTTATATGGATAGTCCTTTAAACAGCAGTGTTAACTAGAGTCTGATATGTCAGGGTAAGACCTTAATAGAAGAATTGCATTAATAGCTACAATAAGTATTGGTAATATAGGCATTGGCTAAGCATAGCTCTATATCTTTCCTAAGCTTCATAAAATGCTTCCTCTTTCTTCTATGTAAGCTTTGAATCTGCCCCTTTAATTTAGTAATCTTGTATGGAGAAAAGAAGCTAATTATGAAAATACACTTGATTCCATTCCTCAAAAGAGTTTATATCAATTGATAGAAGCCAGTTTCTTGCTTGCTTTTTTTTATGCAATACAAAAAGCGCCTCATCTAAAACTCATCTTCTATAAAACCATTCAATAGAATTGTTTGGATCACCAAATATGTAAAACCCATAAGGCCAAACTTTAATAAGAAACCAACCTAGCCCATTGAAAATAAAAGAGAGGAGTAGAGATATCAAAGCAATAGGTAAGTTGGAAGAAAATCAATGAAAATAGCTTCCATTTTATTCTTCTTCTCTATATTTCTAGCTGTTAAGTGTATAAAAACACTATCTTTCTCCTGCATGTGAAGCTTTTCTCATGTATTTCCTTGTTTTGTTTTTACAGTATATTAGAGAGGAAATTATGGAGAATAAAAGCCCAAAAATCTATTGAAAAGGCATACAACTTCACACAGGAAATATTTCCAGCTAAATTCTATTCCTTTTATTCTTGATTTTCAATCATCCTAAACTAGTTTTTAGTTAGAATTATGTTACGATTATTTGTGACAACAATTTTGATGAAATTGGAAAATATACAAAATGGAGAAAAGGCGGTTCAAAAAATGAGGAAAAAAAACAAGTTAGGAGAAGAGTAAACGGTGAAGAAGAAGACAATTTTAGGAAATTTAAGATTTACTAAGGGGAAAATAGGAAATGTAAATATTTAAGGGTAAAATTGAAATTTAAGTCCTAGAAGGGTATTTTAATAATAAAAGAATATATACGCAAAATATAAATTTTTTTAATAGTTAAGGGGATTTTAGTAATTTTGATGGTAAGATAAAGTGAAGATATTGTTAATAATTAAGAATAAAGTTGTAAAAGGGGAGTAAATTTGGATTATTAAGTGTAATTGAGTTTGAAAAATTTTATTAAATAAAGTCTAATAAAATTTTGTAAATATCTAGTCCAAAGGACATATTAGAGAGTAGATTGGACCAATCAAAATAGTTGAGTCTGAAAATTAGGTAAGGATCACCTTAAACTGTATCCTTATATCCTTATATTTGTGTATGATTAATAAAAATTGTGAATTTTTGTTATTAATAAATTATTTTATGGTAAATTATATTTTAAATTAGTAATTAATTAAATTAATGATTAATAATTATGTGGATATCTAAAATATATAAATTTTGTAAGAACTTTATTTATTAAATAAATATTTAACAAGGTACAAAATATTCAATATTTATATTTTGTTAGGTGTTATATTGTGTATCGTTTGATAATTCGAGAAAACATATGCTATTTATAATTTTCAGTTGTGTATGTGTATAATTAAGAAAACTAGGATGAGATAAATCACATTCATGAAATTAGATAGAGACTAGTTTATAGAGAATAGAATATGAAAGTTGCAAATTTATGGCTTGCCTAGGATAAGTTATATTCGATGGTTATAGATTGATAGGTTGATGAGATATGAGCAAGTTGTGGCTACGTACTTGTCCATGGAGCAGGTACTAGGGCATCTTGGGTCTCGAGGATGCTTTTGTGTTGATAGCTAGGTACCTGAGTGGTACCGAGGTATCCTAAGTCTCGAGAATATCTTATGCCGATGGCTAGTACTAGAGCAGTATCGGGGTACTAGATTAGATTGAGGGACTGAGGTATCTTGTGCTGATAGTTACACGTCTTATTATGTTTCTACTTAGTGAGTGATTATGATGAGTAGAGATGAGCTAATAGACTGTTGAATGTAAGTCTACTAGGTTAAGCAAGGCCTAGTTAATTCAATTAATAAAGAGGTAAAAAAATAAATGGTAATAATTAAAATATTATATTTATAATGAATAATAATAATAATTTAGATGTTTATTTAGTTTCTGGATAGGCTGAGTATTGTTTGTGTATTTTAGTATTTTATACATATATATGTTATCGTTTGATTTTTTCAACATATATTAAGTTAATTGATTTTAAGTGTAAAGTCAGGTTACCCTTAGTGAGTAGGCAGTTCACTTCTTGCCATTATATCTTTTTGGTAACCTAGTGCACGTGATTGATATTGTGGAGTCTAGGTGGGGCTAGCAAATCAAATTGAGTGCAATTGCTTTATTGTATATACCTTTGAATGTTACAATTTGAGATGGTTAAGTTGGTGCAGATAATCTTTTGTGATTGATGAGCATCATTTTTAAGACTAATGAGATTTTGGTAATTAATTGTGAAATTTTTTGGCTAAATTGTGGTTTAAGAATTTTAGAGCGTCACAAAACATAACTCCTTGACAAATGTAATTCTGCCTTCACAAAATGATCCACTAAAATTTGGGAGCAAGTAAAGATGTAAGTGCTTCAAATTATAGTTTCGTTTACTTTGCCTCATTCTAATGCATGAGGAAATGACATTAATCATAGGCAATTAGATGTCTCCTATATGTATCCTTGATGGTTGTTATTGCTCCATACCCAAAACTATATCCTCTTGATGTGCAACCATTTCTTTTCTCCTTTTTATTATATTCTTTTTAAAAGTTTGTTTTAAAATAGGTTATTTAAGTGCCACTTCTGGATTTCCTATTTTGCCTTGACTACCTAAATAAATGAAAGGAATCACAGGAAAATTAAGATAAAATAAAGAAAAACTAATGTGAACAATAATAGTAAACATAGTTCTCTGACAATGGTGTAAAAAACTTGATTTACTTTTTTTCTGCAATCATATAGTCAATCATAAATATCTTACATAAACTATAATGATTCTAGAGCATCAATTCCACATAGAACTAGTTAGTAATTATATTAATCTTAGTTAAACAAATAAAGTAAATAAAGTAAAGAATTGATGCAAAGGATTTAATTGCTAAACTAAAAAAAGTAAAGTAAATAAAGTAACGGAGAAAGATTAATAAATAAACATTAGAGATTCGAGGTTCACTTATATGGATTTATAATTATCATACAAGTTTAATTATCTAGGTTAAAATAACATTAAACCTGGAGTATCTATCAATCCTGTGAGGCACATAGATATATCTAATTAGGTAACTACCATATCATAATATATAATTTAGCCTAATCAAATTCGTTTAATATAGTCAATCTATATTGTTATCACTAAAGTCTAGGACACCATTGTTCTCTACAACTAAAGGGTTTATTCTTATAGTACATAGATTATAATTCATTTGTCAGTCCTTCATCCAATTCATGATTAAATCTATAATGATTATAAGTTTAAACTCAATAATTGAGAATAGGAGAATAAATTTAACTAAGCAATAATCGAATTATGCATTGAAAACTAAAAGATCCATACAAACTACATAGCTAACTAACTAGGGTGTCTAGCCACTCAACATCATAAAAACTATACACAAACTAATAAATATTAACATAAAGAAAAGAATAGGAGAAAAGAATTGATTGAAGTTGTCACCATCTTGATCTTTAGTCTTCCTCTAATTCCAAAAGAGAATGAAATCTCTTTAAAAAAAAGGAAATCTCTCAAGAAGTTTGCTAGAAGTCCTCGAGGTTAATTCTAATATCAATATTTATAATTAGGGTTACAAAAATAGAGTTATAGATAATTTAAACTTAAGAAATAACCTATCCTCGTAATTCGAGTATTAACATCGAGCTAGCACCAATACCAGCACCAATCTTGTTTTAAAAGTTTTATGTAACCTCCCAAATTACCCACTTACAGATATTGTCTACTTTGGGCCTTGGCCTAACCAAGCCCTCTTTAAATTTTGCTTTCCTAAGGCCTTCCCAGGAGGTTATCCATCCTAGTACTTCTCTCACCCAAGCACATTTAACCTCGGAATTTCGATGGGATCCGATGCATTAGGCCATGAAAAACACATATGTAAGGGAGACGTATCCACACCCTTATAAGGCATGCTTCGTTCCCCTCTCCAACCGATGTGGGATCTCACATTCTATACTTGTAACATCCCAGATCACCCGTTCACAGATATTGTCCGCTTCGAGCCTTAGCCCAGCCAAGCCCTCACGGTTTTCTTTTCCCGAGGTCTTCCCAAGAGGTCACCCATCCTAGAACTACTCTCACCCAAGGACATTTAACCCCGGAGTTCCGATGGGATCCGAT
>JANVCL010000212.1:8685171-8695367 GCA_026546855.1 Erythroxylum incrassatum | reverse complement strand
AAAATATGGGTGTTTAATGAGAGATGAGAAATGCATTTGCATGTCTATGCATTATGTGACATAAATATATTGTGAACACTGAATGTATTGAACATGAAATTTTGGTACATGCATTCATTGACATTCCCGGTATATTTGGTCATATATTTGGTCAGTAATGTGATTGTTTTGAGAAATATGGGTTATTGATCTTAAAAATTTATTTGGAAAGTGAAATGAGTGATTTAGTAATTTTGGAGAATTTTAGGAAATTTTTCTGAAATTTTTCGGGATAAATTCTGCACTAGGAAAAATGCCGAATGACAAACTGATTGATCAATGGCAGTAGAAATTATGGTCAATTAGCATTGGGATTTTTAATGTATGAGTATACGAATAATTGACAAGTGTATTTATGGGAACTTGAGCTTGGAATTGATTAGTGTAAAAGAAGATCTAAGGTTAATGCTTGGCTTGACACATGGCATGTTATTAGCCATGTATTAAGTTAATGACCCATTTAATTGGCACTCTCTTTGTCTCTCTCACGACACTCACTCTTGAAAGCCCTTTGGAATTGTGTTTTGGGTGCTTTTTCTTCTCTTCTTCGTGAGCTTCTCCACCTCCTCTTCTTGTGTTGTGATTTCCTTCAACTTGAGCTTGGCTTTCATCTCTTCCTTGTTCCTTGTCATCTTGCTCTTGCTTGCTTATCATAAACCTACCTCTACCACCTTTGGATGATGATGATCGTTGGTTGAGGGTTGAATCTAGGTCTTGGTGTTTCCTTGAAGAATTTGAAGATTAGTGGCTTGATCAAGTAAGTTTTGTGTTATATGTTATAGATATGGTAAAAATTAAAACTAGCCTGATGAGGATGTGACGATTTAGTGTTGCTTGTGAAAGATGTGTGTATGTGTGTTAATTGATGCTCATAGATGTTCTTGGTTGTGTTTTGGAAGTATGTATGATGAGTCTAAATTCATAAAAAAGTATATAGAAGTTTAGAGATGAATTGATTGTCAAAGAGAAGCATGGATGAGTGTAGAATGTTCTTAGAAATGGATATTAATATATGCCCTGTTTTGGGATCATGACAAATTTTAGCTTTTGATTTGTTGCGAGGGAGTGATTTATTAACTTGAATTAGGTAGAGATTGATGAAGAATAATAATGGATAAGATGAGCTAGGTATAAGAAGGGAGAAGGTGAGTTAGAAATGTAAACATTGGAAAATTTGGAAAATTTTGGTAACAATATGATCTTTGGGTATGCTCTAATGTTTTGATCATAACTGCTTCTATGGTTGCTCAATTGGCATGCTTTTTGTTTTGAATGAAACTAGAGACATTTGGCTCCATTTCTTGTGAAGATTATGAATTGAAATTTTGTCTTTAAGAGCCCCAAATATTGACTTGAAGTGATGACAGTAAGTGCAGCAACAGTTATGAATGAATATGTATATGATTGTGTTCCATTTTAAGTGTTTGTGATTAAAGAGGAGATATGATTTGGGTATGGATGGTTTGAGCCAAACTTGAGGTGTCTACATATGTGTTCCACCATTTGAATGAATGATCTTTGAACTTGGAGTGTTTAAGATTTAGAGAATGGAAACTTTGATAAAGTTGAGATTGATGGATGAAATGAGTTGGGAATTGAATGTTTAATGTAATTAAATTGGTGTTTGTGTTATTAGGAAGTGATTTGATGTTAAAAAGAAATGAATCTGAGAAGAATATGGGTGTGTTTGAGGATTGAATGAAGGTGTGAAACTTGGCAAAATCTTTGGAGAAGGTTGATGTAGCGTGTATCCGTTAAACGGACACGGAAGTCCACTTAACGGACTATCTCGGGTGTCAAAATACCCTAGGAGAAGGGTGTGTCCGTTAAAAGGACATGGGAGTCCGTTTAACGGACCTTCTCGGGTGAAATGGGGCTGTTTTATCGATTTATGTCCGTTAAACGGACAGTCTCGGGTTAGTTACTGTTCATCACATTTTTGAGCATTTTAGAGGCCGAATCTCGCTTTGAGGCCTCTAATATGAGTTGTAGATCTCGAAGTCTTCTTTCCCATGGCACAAAAACAAAAGGAATTCGAGTTTTGTAGAAAAAGTTATGGCATTCACGCCAAACTAGGTTCAACTGGAAATCAAGCATAAACTTGATTGGTTCTTTTGACCATAACTCCTTCTCTAGAGCTTCAAATGACTTGATTCTTATGGCATTGTATTCCTAACACATTTGCCTAGATCTCCACCAAAATTTGTACTAATTGGATTTAAATTGAAAGAGAGTGATCAAAGACAAGTGTGAGAGTCTATTGGAACATTATCAATGGGAGTAGTTTTACCGAACATAGGTCAATGTTTTACTCATAAGTGGACTTATAGGATTCCAAATGAGATGATTCTTGTTTTGGAGTAAAGTTAGGATATAGGGCTACAAATTATATTAAGAAGTGGAATTTTGATTCAATCCTTAAGATGTTCAAATTCTAGATCGAATTGGGTTTAGTATACTTTGAACAGTTGTATATCTCCCAATATACTAAATCAAATTGAGATATTTTGATGCCAATGGAATTATAAGACATAAAGGAACACTTTTTCAGAAGAAAGCATGACCAAATTTTTAATATTTTTATGTGCATAGTAGACCGAAAGTATGACTTGGAAGAAGGGGAAGAGTTTTGTTATGGGAATGATTTTATGATGTTTTGATATCCGGGATTGTCATGAACATGCATTGTACATCTTTCAGTTCATTCATGTGCATTATGAAACACTTATGATTGTTCTAGTTGTGACGTATATGTATCTTATATAAATGGGTTATGCAGGCTAAAAGTCCACGGTCAGGCGTTCCCAGAAATTGGAAGCAAATGCTAATTTGGAGCGTACTATGAGTAGACCGAGATGGTCTCATTTCATTGATTGCTTTGTTTCATTTTATACAAATGAGCTACTGAACTGTGATTGAATGTGTTTGTGTATGTTGGGTGTCGGACAGGAGGTCCGATGACTGTCATAATTGAATTAGAATATTGAAGTGCTACTTGAATGTGAATTGGATGAACTAAATGTATTGAAGTGATTACTACGTGATTTCTAAATATGCATCGCAAGCAAAATTTTAATGAACACTTAACTATGGGTTGAATGCTGGACTGTGGTCCGATGACTACTGAAGATGAGTGAATAAATGCATGTAGTGTAAGTGATTCATTTCATTGCATGAATGCATGAAACATAACGGGAGTTGTGACCAGAGTAGCTACCGATTAGAACTTAAAGCTCAACGATTGAAAACGAGCTTCGCGCTTAGATAGTGATTCAGAGCCTCAGGCTTGACGTTAATGAGCCCTATATGGGACAGTTATTAATGAGCCCTCTATGGGTCAGTTATCAATGAGCCCTATATGGGACAGTTATCAACGAGCCCTATATGGGACAGTTATTAATGAGCCCTATATGGGACAGTACGGGCACTCGGTCACAACAAAGATAACAATTGAAAAGTGAATCGCATATGTATTGCATATGAATTATATGAGTGATTCTAGAAATAAATTGAATGATACAGTGTAGGGAACATGAAACAATATGATTATGTGAAATGATTGATCACATGTATGTGATATAATATGGTTACTAATGCAATGATGCAAATGACATGAATCAAATGATAGTGAATGTGAAATGACTGATCAACTATATGTGATGCAATATGTTGTTAATGAGATGTTTGCATTATGTGTTATGTGACTGGGTGAACCATCGATGATGGTCACTCACTGAGTTCGCAAAACTTACCCAAAATTTGCAATTATTTTCAAGACTCAGAAGAATACCCCGTTAGGTCAACGAGAGTATTATTGCAAGGTTCAAGTGAAGGATAGAGGTTGGGATCAGTTCTTGTCTGCATTGCATGTTTCTCTTAATTTTGTAATGAATTGTATATTCGTATTTGAAAAATGGGCCCAAGTGGCTATTGGAAATTGTGTATCATGATTAACCGAGAACCCAAATTGGGTATTTAATTCCGCATTTATTGTTCAAAAAAAATGTACCGATTAATGAATGAGTGTTTTAGCACGCCACTCTCGCGGGGCACAGACTCGGATATCACTGTCGATGTCGGGTTCGGGTCGTAGCGGGAGTGGGGTGTTACAGTATTAATTATATCTCTTATACTTTTTTCTTTTTTATATTATAATTTATATTTAATGCTTTTTTCTCATATTATAGAATTGATGAAAATGCAGCTACTCAGTGATTATGTCGTGAATGGTAAAGTTATGTGATGTTTACTTTAATTATAACCTATTGTTTCAATACCCATAATATTTTTAGTACATTTTAACTAGGCTTTTTGGATTATTACAGATTCATCAACATGGACAATACTACGTAGTTGTTCGAGTTATGTTTTATTTATTTTTTGTAATATAAGAAGTTATAATTTGTAAATTGGTCTCTTTATTTATTATTTTGTCTTTAAGAATTGTTAAGTTGTAATTAAAATTTTGTATACGAAGAATATTCTTTTTGTTAACATAATTTAATGATATTTTGCTTTGTATATACAATGCTTTATATATTGAATTACTAATATTTTATATAATTTATTTGTATAATAAATTTACAATAAAAATATATCAATACGTTATAAATAATAACATAGATTAAAATGTAACAAATAATTTATTAAAATATTGTGTAACAATTGGTTAAAATGTAGCGAAAAACATTTGGCTACGTTTTTATAAAACACAGCTAAAGATATTTGCCTATATTTTTAGAAGCTTAGCTAAAAACATATGACTACGCTTCTAGAAATGTAGCTAAAAAGTTTTGACTCGTTTTCTTAAGTGTAGTCAAATATATTTAGCTATGTTTCCAAAACCATAGCTAAAAACTTTTGACTACGATTAAACTGTAGCTAATAGTATTTAGCTTAAAAAAAGGTTGCCAAAACTATTGATGATGATTTCTTATAGCGTAGCTAATAGATTTTGGCTACAAAAACAAAACGTAGGTGAAAACTATAGGAGAAGTTTTTGCCAAAAGCTATTGGCAATGATTTATGAAAACATAACCTATAATTTTCAACTATGGGGATTTGGTGATCTTTGGGTGAAGAAATAGAAATATAGCTTAAAACTAAAGAATTTTTTTTAACAAATAGAGCTATGATTTTTTTTTACCCCAAATGTCAACTTCATTATAGTGTTCTTTAAAGATCCCTTCAAATTGAAGGATAAAATTATATAAATTTGAAACGTTAATTTGTTTTATACTTCAAAATGTTAACATATGAACCATATTTAGTAAAAATGTTATAGTTAAAAATATTGATAAGACTATTGAAGTTGATTATTTAATATATTAATTTAATGTGTTAATTGTGATTATTGATTTTATCTTAAAGATTCGTTTATCTTTTGTTTTTTAGAAGATCCTTATGGAAAGAAAAGCTTAAACAAATTAAAGTCCTATAGAAAAAGGTGCAGTTAGAAGGATAGAACTGACAACAACTTTTCTGATGAATAAGTATGGGCATGTCCAGTTAGGAACAACAACCCAACGTCGGGCTTCAGATTGGACCTAGGCAGCTTGAGCTTGGAAAATTAGGCCTAAGGCTCTATCCAAAGCCTAGTAAGCTTGAACTTGGCCTATTGACTTCAAGTCAGGCCTGGCCCAATTGCCAATCCCACATTTAATAAAATTTATGACTTTCAGACTTCAAATTTGCAAGAAAAACATGTTAAAAGTTGTTTAAATATCATCTTGATCAAATTGGGTGGAAATCATAGAGGTTTTGGTCTTTGAAAGTCAAACACTAATAACAAAAAGATCTTAACATCAACAACACGTGAGATTAAAGTGGTTATAAATAGAGCCAAAGCGAAGGAACAATGGCATCCTAAGTTCCATTTGCATTTTCTAGCTTTTCACAAAAAAAAAATCCTTTCTTTAGTAGACATTAGAGTGGCTTTTCTTTATGAAAAGTTAGTAGTTATGGCCATCGTTGGCTAATCTTTTTTTATCTTAGTTGAAATGGGTGAAAGCCTTTGAAATTTGAAGATTGAGGGATAACTGGGTCTTATTGTTAAGCGTTTCTTTCATTCCTATATTGAATTATTTTTAATGCTTTTATTTTTATGATTTTTTAATGATTTCTAATGTGTGCAATTAGTTATTCATTAGAATGATTATTTGCTAGATTAAGTGTTGAATTTGTAAAAGTTCAACTCTTTGAATCTTTGTAGCAACTAGAAATTTTAATTTGCTATGTCATAAATTATTAACTTTTAGGAAAATGTTCAACTAGATTAAATACAACTACGAATATTGTGTTATCTTACTGCGATAGTTTTTCTTTTCTTAAAGTTATTATTTAATTAAATATTAGATTGTTTCTAAGGTTATTAAACAATAAGGATTATTTGAATAACATTTTTTAATAATTAATCTTAAGAAAAGACAAGTATTCAATACCATATCGAATATATGATTGACAAAATAATTATTTTTTTGTTATTGCTTGTCAATTGTAGTTCTAATGATGAAAACAACTATAAATTGATATTATTCTTATTGATAATTCTCCTTTTATTCGCAAAATTTAATTTATTTTCTTGATCATATAATTTTGTATTATTACAACCTCCATTTGGTTAAATATCTTTTTCGTGATAATTGACAAACTATAATTTTCATGAGATCGACTCCTACTTTCATACACTTTATTTGTATTAGTGCAAGAATTTAAGATTTAATTTAAGCTCCAACCTATAGCTTGGAGCTTAAATTGATGGTGAAGGTGAAGATAAAAATACTAATACTTATTTGTATTAGTATTTTTATTTTATTAAAAAACTTGATGGTGAAGGTGAAGAACTAAAAAGCTATGGTTTGATATTTCACATGACATTGTAAAGAAAGAGAGTTTTGAAATTATAAAGTGACGAGGAATCCCAATATTATAGATTGATATTTCATAACTTACTGTATATGGCATATATTAACAGTAAAGGCTTTTTTTATATATTATTAACAATTAAGTTTGATATAATCAAAATGTGAATATCTTATTGAATTTTGGAATCCAGGAAACTTAAACGTGCAACGAATTTTACATAATTTTAATGGTAAAAAATAATCCTTCTATTTTGTTTGAGTTATAATATATTTTCCTTTATATGTTAAAATTTAATTTCATTAACTGCAAGGAATATGAATTATACTTAATTTTTTAAAAAATAGTTCCAACTTGGAATTGTAGTAAATATATGAATTTTCAGTTAATATCAAATCTATGTAAGTGTTAATCTTTGATAAGAAATTCTTTTTTAACACATAAATTTAAAATTTTAAAAATTGGAATATATAAACATTATAATAATTACATAGCAAGTAATCGTGGCTTTATATAGCTATGATCAATTTTTTATTTCATTTTAATTCTAGCATTTTTTCCTCTCTTTTTTTTCTTGTATCATTTTCTCAATCCAATCATTCTAGCATTCTTCCTCGCCATTTTTTTCTCATTATTCTCATTTCTCTCTAATCATTCCAACATTCTTCCTCTTTTATCATTTTCTCCACTTTTACAATTTTCTCCCTCTAACTTATTGTCATTCTCCATCAACATAAAAGAAAGGAAAGAAAAGTGGCAATAAGTTACTTGATTCTATAGCAGTTAGCTAACAGTGGATTATATCAATTGATTTAATCAATGGATAACATCGATTGTTTATTTAAAAATATTTAGTAAAATTAACTATTTATGTATGAAATAACTTATGAAGGCATGACTTAAAAAAATTTATAAGGACATGAATATTATATGTTAGTACTTCTTTGAATATTCTCATAAAAATTTAGATTTTAGATATTTAATTTCACAAAAATTAAGTTTATAACTCTAATAAAAAATATAGAACATATAATAATAATAATAATTATTATTATTATTATTATTATTACTACTACTACTACTACTACGAGCATAGTAAAAGAAAAGCCAGTGTTAAAATTATTGTACCAATGGAATTATGGTGTGAAGCACCTATGTTGTGAAGAACTAAGTTTCATGTAATTTTTTATTTAATTTTCTTTAATGTTATCACCGTTTTTATTATCCCTTTTGTACCTTTATCTAAACCTCACTAAAACCTTGTAATAAAACCTTTTGGTTCTTCTTTCTAGTTTACTTATAAGTGGTGGAGTATGATTTTATTACAAGCTTATGGTTAAGAATCCACCTATGTATTGATTTGAGAGTTCCTACACTTTCCACCCTTAACCCTTTAAGTGCATTAAGTGAATCATTAGTGAAGTTGTGAAAATTTGTGCTTTTGATTTCAAAATATTATCTATATGAATACTATTGATATTGACTAATGAAGGTTGATTCTAGGATGACTTGAATCTAATTGTATATTAATTTAATTGATATGAAATGATGATTTAGGGTGTGGTGTGGATGGACAGGTTGAAGTTAATAAGGGATGAATGCTTGTAAGTTTTGATGATTTGGATTATATTTGCTTGAGGAAAAGCAAAAGCTTAAGTGTGCGGATGCTTGATAAACGATTAATTGACTATATTTATATACCAATATTTAGTGTGATTTACTTGTTATTTGAGAGTTTTGCGGTATTTTTAGTGCTTAATTGTCTTTATGGACCAAAAGGAAAAGAATTCAGGTGAAATCGAAAGAACTGAAACAACTTTGGAGATATAAATTTTTGTATAAGGATCGTGTAAGTCACTATAAATGTGTTAAGATACATGCACATGTATGTGAAATACACGATTGTGTATATAGCCCATGTGATTTTTTACAATTATGTAAAGTCGCAATTTAGAGGAAATTTTGAGATACACGATCACCTACACAGTCATGTAAGTGTAAGTAATTGTGTATATTTTAAAAACCCTAGTTTTTGATATAAAAGGAAATTATAAGGAATAAAAAAGAAACAATTAAAGTCAAATTAGACATCAGAAAAGGAAAGAAGAAGTGGTTTTAAACATAGGGCAAGAAAAATACAAAGATTACCATATGAGTTCTGGTAGAGAGCAACCTTTGATCCAAATTTTAAGAAGATTTCGTTAGAGATAAAAAGGGGATATAGATTATGGATTCTTTTATTTCTAATTTTTCTTATGAAGGATTTGTTTTCTATGTTTAGGAACTAATTCGGTTAGTACTTAGATGTGAGAAACCCTTAGTTAGGATGGATAGTATGATATATTCTTTTATCCAATGGAATTTTATTGATTGATCGTGATTCAACTATGCGTTTATATTCTTGAACCAATATATTTGGGATAATAGTCCAATGTTTGATTTTATATGATTGAGATTTAGAAATCTTTTTGTTTAAATAGATCTACCATAGTTGGAAGGAGTTGCATGCAAACCTAGAGATAGGTCGATATAAATACACTAGATTAGAGTCAAGTCTTGTTGGGACCCGTTTCCGAAACCCAACCTTCTTAACAAAACGGAATCACAAGTCGAAGAATCGAACGCGAAAACAAAAGCGAAATACAAATCCGATCTTAAAGCGAAAGAATTAGAAGCAACCAAACGGATGGACATAAAACAAATTGCTTACAGAAACAAATGCGAAAGCGGAAATCGAAGGAACGGATTTCGAAGCGAAACTAATCGGAAGCAATTCAAAACGAAGCAAACATCGGATCAAATCAAATCGAAACAACTTTTCGACATCCGTGAACTATCATGTTTTGACAAACAATAGGATTGCGTTGAAAACCTTAGACTAAAAACAATCCTAAAACTGATATAAATTTTTCTTTTTCTTCTTATTCATTCCCTTTCTATTTAATCAATCTCATACAACTCAAAACAATAGAATTTCCCATTTGGAAATTGAACTATCAACTCACTATCTTTTGCCATAAACTAATTTTATCGAAAATCGGGCAGCATAACGGCTGCAATCTAAGAAACCCAAAAATTCTGCAAATCAAAAACACACTTCTATAGTCACATCAAACCATAACAACCCATTCAACGGACCTCCTGTCCGGAAACCAAACACAATCAAACACAATTCCAATCCTAACACTTCAATAATTCTCAGTCGATAATACATAATCTAAATCAATCCCATTCATATACAATCCTATTCATATACAATCCCATTCAATATCAAGATTTATAACTCAATCTAAACC
>JANVCL010000212.1:8653467-8674575 GCA_026546855.1 Erythroxylum incrassatum | reverse complement strand
AGAATTCCAAGAAATGTACATGATGCATTCCAAGAACCTAAGTGGAAGGAAGTTGTACTTGAAGAAATGAAAGCTTTAGTTGATAATTAAACATGGGAGGTTGTGGATCTACTCGAAGGGAAAAAGGTGGTTGGTAGCAAGTGAGTGTTCACCGTGAAGTATAGGGCAGATGGACAGATTGAAAGGTATAAGACTAGATTAGTGGCTCAAGGCTTTACACAAACTTATGGAATAGATTATGAGGAGACATTTGCTCCAGTTGCGAAGTTGAACACAATTAGAGTCCTTCTATCATTGGCTGCAAATTTAGATTGGGAACTCCATCAGTCGACATAAAAAATGCCTTCCTAAATGGTACATTAGATGAGGAAATATATATGAGGATACCACCAAGTTTTGAAACTGAAGAAGGAAGGGGAAGAGTTTGCAAACTGAAAAAATCCTTATACAGCCTCAAACAGTCTCCACGAGCATGGTTTAAGAGGTTTAGTGACACTCTTTGCAGGTTTGGATACAAACAGGGACAAGCTGATAACACAATGTTTGTAAGGTGTGGAAAAAATGGAAAGAAATTCATCTTGATTGTGTATATGGACGATATTATAATCACAGGCGATGACACTAGTGAGATCAATGATATTAAACAAAAATTGAGGCTGGAATTGGGGGTAAAAGACCTCAGAGCATCAAGACACCTTCTTGGAATGGAGATTGCTAGAAGTAAGGAAGGTATTTTCATTTCTCAACGAAAATACATTCTTGATTTACTGGAGGAAACAGGAAAGATGGGTTGCAAACCTATGGGAACTCCAATGGAGAGAAATTGGAAATTCAAGAAAAATGATCATCCTCTTGACAAAGGAAGATACCAAAGGTTAGTAGGAAAACTTATCTATTTGTCACAAACCAGACTAGATATTGCTTATTCTGTGATTATTGTTAGCCAATTTATGCACTCTCCAACTCAAAGACATTTAGAGGCTATTAACCATATTATGAAATATCTCAAAGGCAGTCCAGGTAGAGGATTAATGTTTCGAAACAAATGAGAAAAGAAGCATAGAAGGGTTCACGGATGCAGATTGGGCTTGTTGTATTGAAGACAGTAGGTCAACATCTGGTTATTGTACTAAGCTATGGGGGAATCTTGTCACTTGGAGAAGCAAGAAGTAGTCCGTAGTAGCAAGAAGCAGTGCAGAAGCAGAGTTTAGGGCAATTGCACAAGGAATTTGTGAAGTTATTTGGTTAGAGAGGTTGATGCACGACCTACAGATCACCACTTTCTCTCCCACCAAAGTTTTCAATGATAATAAATCAGCCATCAGTATAGTGAAGAATCCAATTCAACATGATCAAACAAAACATGTTCGAATTGATAGGAGCTTTATCAAATGTGAAATAGAAAAAGGGGACATTGATCTATGCTATGCCCCTACTGAAGCACAGGAAGCCAATATCTTCACAAAGATAATGCCTACGCCTAGATTCAAGACAATTCTAAGCAAGTTGGGAATGATAAATATCTATTCCTCAACTTGAGAGGGAGTGTTGGATAATTAACTTAGATAAGTTTAGTTAGCTTAGGAGATTATATTTTAGGAGATAAGTTTATCTTCTAGTAGATAAGAGAAGATATACTATAGATAGGATAAGTTAGTATATCCGAAAAATCCAGTAGTTTAGTAATATTAGAATAGATTATACTCATGTATAAATTACATATAATCAAAGAAATAAAGTGGGTTTTCTTCTGATATTTTCTATACCCCCTTGTTTTAGAATATGTTCTTATCACTCAATTACGTTAAACTTAAGATTACAAAGGGTTATATACAGATAACCTATACACTTAACCTAATATAGGAAAAATACACTATTACCCTTAATTACTAATTATACATAACAATCAACAATTTCTTTACTGTGACTACATTTTAATGGCATTCCTCTCTCTAGCATTCATACTGTGGCAATGTGATTCATGACTCTGTCTTCTTGTAGTTTGCAATAGGGCTTCTTTCTATTTTATTGACATCTCTATAGTTACGATCTTCAATTTTTTACATAATGAGTTGGTACAATTCTTGAATCAATTCAGATATATACTTTTTGACCAAAATAGAGAAAAAGAAAAGTGTAATGTGATACATATAATTGAGTTTTAACAAAATTTGTTTTATAGCATTGATGGCCAGTAATTGAATGCACGCGTATGACTGTAATTGTTGTTTTTGCATTTGTTTCATGACAACTTTCGTGGTATAGCTGATGGTAGTCAGTTGCCCCCCAGCCAAGTTTCTTCTTTAAGATTTGCAGCCCTTTGTTGGATTTACTTATGTGTCTTATGTACATACTTGGACCAAATGTAAATAAAATGTCATAAAATCTCTTTACAGCCTCCGGATGAGCATTCCACTGATGTCTTTCAAGGAACTGAACCACAGAAAGATAAGTCAGTGGTTATTCCTAGTTTTAGCTAATTTTAATCATTTACTGAGGTTGATTGCATAATAATTGCTTTTTCGTTCTTTTTTCATACAGTTTTATTGAGATGTACCTTAGGCCCCCTTCAGCAAGTGAAGAAGCCAGAATAAACGATTGGATTAAGGTGCGACAATCTGGTATTCGATACTATCTGTCACTTGGCGACCAACGGATTGTTGACAAGAATTTCATTATAAGGCCAAAAGCAGAGTTTGAGGTGGGAACCTTGTATATAGCTGCAATGTGAACATAAATACATTATATAATTAGTGAACTTATCATGGTTATATTTTGCTTTCTTGATTAGTGGTTTGAGAATGTGTGAATTGAAATGTGATCCTACCAGTTGGGTCTTAGCTAGTAATTCAAGGTTTGGGTTTAGTTGTTTGACATGTAGCGTGGCTTTTGACTGAGATGTCACGAAGTCAAATCACGTTTAGCCTCATCTTATGCTAAAATTAGATTCTACGCTTAGCATAAATTAACATATGTCCTTTGCTCTCTCTTTACTTTGGAATTGACGAATTTTGCACGGGGCAGTGTGTTAGAGCTAGTATTTAATCTAGTCTTGGGCCTCACCTAATATTGTAAGCTTGCTTGATTTTAGGAAATGCACTTAAGTTCTACTTTCTTGATATTTCTGAGCTCTGAAGGCCATTGACTGTATGGTGAGAATCTCTTATTCTAGGCATATATTAAGTGTCTAGTTTACTATTTTTTGGAAACCTTTATAGTTAAAAGAGTTATTTTATGCTTATTGGATTTGAAACAGTAATTGCATCAGTTTAATTCCCTATCAGATAGGTCGTGGTTTGCAGTCTTAGATAAATTTATTCTTCACTATCAGTGAACTTTTAGGAGAGCATGCTTCTTAAACTACTTGCTTTAGGGGCTGGTAGTAATCAGTTTCTAAAAGTTGATCTTGTTGCTTGAAAATGTTTTCTCTGAAACTCATTTAGATGTGGATTGTTGATTTAATTAAAAGGTTAGTTGTATAAGTTTCACTTATCAATTTTATTACCTCAATCTTGGTTCAGGTTGGCCGAACAACACTTGGTGGGTTGTTGCGTTTAGGATACATTGTTGTAGTTAGCTATAAACGGACATCTGCATCCATCAGTATCGGCAATCTGTCACTCTCTTTGGAGACCATCGACACCCTTGGTGAGACATTCATGGTGCTGAGGGGCACGGATAGGAAAGTATGAATCCTCCTTTCTTACTAAGATAACATCTAGGGATGTGTGGAATCTCCTTGTTTGACTTTTAGTTCTCATGTTGTTTGCTATAGGTTTAAACCAAGTTTCAGATGATGAGTTGAAAATTTGATATCTGAACATTGTTTTACGATAAGAAATTATGTAAAGTAAAGTAGAAGAAAAGAACAGATTTTTGCTTGGTATGTATTAGCTTGTGGTGCTCCTTTATTATTTGAATAAGAAAGAAATATTATTTAAGAATATGCTCTTATGCCAATCTTACTGCAACAATCATGCTAGATAGAAAGCCAAGTGGTAGGAGAATAAAAGGAAAATGAGAGTGTAGAGCCCTCAATATTTAATGCTTATATTTACTCTTAATATTGAACAGTTCATGTTGCTTATATTTTGTATACGCACTATGTTATTACTGCTCATCATGATCTGAACATTCACAAATTGTGACCCCTACAATCCTGAGAAAGTTTAGAGAACTGTTTGGTTGGTTGTTTGATATAGTCTTTTTGAGTACTATATATGTGATTTCAGCTGGTTTTTGTGTCTATTCAGGATTGCAAATTAAAAAAAGAGAAAAGGTAGAGATAGTTGCAGCCTTTTGTTTTTGTGCTAAGGAGGACCCATTGATAGGGAAAATTGATAGCTGTCAACTTTTGTATCTATAAGTTTCTTGTGAAGGGTGTATTGTTTGGTTAACTGGGACGAATTCTCTTGTTTCTAATTTGTCTTGTGCATAGTGAAGGACATTTTGGCATAAGGAATTTAGATAACACGCCCTTTACCATTTTAAAGCTTCTAAATGACCAAATATTTTGTTAATTTTTGCTTTGGCACCAAAATTATTTTCCGTTTAGTTTTACACCGCTTACTCTGCTGATGTATAGACTGTTGGAGCAGAGGCACTAAAAATGGGTATTACTAGACCATGGATTACCAAATCATATCTGGAAATGATTCTCGAGACACAAGGTTGGGAGTATAATCAGTTTAGCTTTGCTTTGTTTATATGGCCGCTTCTTGATTAAGATTGCCTGTTATTACTCTCTCCAATTAACTAACTCCAATTGCAGCTGTACCACGTCTCAATACACCCCCACCTGTGTTTAGTGCTCCTGTGCCTAGTGACCAGGAAAGGCAAATTGCTGCACCGAGGCCAATCCGTACTACTCCAAACCTGGTTATTCGACTTGAAGATCTGTCTCAGCCATGGACTCGCTCCCCAACAAAATCCAAAATGGAACCTGTAATAGCAACTTGGCAATTTATTTCACCAGAGCTACCACATACTGGCACCTCGATCATAGGTAAGTCTTCGACCTACAGAATATATTAATTAACTTCAGTCTTTGTACTTTATCAACTTTGCTTGGATAGGGCTGTCAATCTGTTCTTGTTTGACATCTCTCATGAAGCAACCACAGATTCTTCCTCTTCCAGGGATGCAATGAAGCTCGCTCCCATGCCTGATTCATATGACTTGGATAGAGGATTACTTCTTGCTGTTCAAGCTATTCAGGTAAGGAATTCCAATTAAGTTTTTAATAACTTGTGCTGGATTGTAACAGTTCTGTATTCAGTTCTGAAATCTTGCCCATATATGCTCTCTTTATGATTGTTTCAGGCTTTGCTGGAGAATGGAGGCCCCCCCATCATTGTTGGAATTGGTAAGGCGTGTTCAATTCTTTTGCACTTTATGTCTTTGGATACACGAGCACATGCCAGAGAAAAAGTGTGGACTTTGTTTAGTTGAATTAACAAGATGGGTTCTTATGCTATTCAAGTCTGAATGATGCAGTTTAATGGATGACTAGTCATAGGACAATTAAATAAAACATTGATGTGTGTGAAGTTGTTTAGCCTGAAAAATAAGCTTAGGATAGAGTTACCTTTAATGTTGTGGACATGCCTTTCTAGAGTTCTTTAAATATTGAAATTATGTTTAATTTTTCTTGGTGACAAGTTTTCTACATCTTTTTTGTCTTGCTTATTCTGTTAATGGCAACTTAAAATCACATTTTAATTATAGGCCTAACTAAAATAAGATTTCCAAATATTACTGTCGTTGGCTATTTGATTGTTGAATTGGTAGGATATTCCAATGTATGCTACTTTCATGACTCTGGTTAACATTATCATCCAAATTTTTAATATATGAATTCAAACAAAGCTGAAGCCTTCGATATATCACTAACTATCTTTTTGTTTTTGATAATAATAAGACTAGCTAGTCAAATATAGTGAAAGGGCAACTCATATGTCTTTGTTAGACTTAGACCATATACTTGAAGCTTCACCCCCAACCCCCCGAAGACAGTTGATTGTTTTATGCTCATCTATTGTTTTTTCTGTTGTAGGTGGACCAAGTGGTTCGGGGAAAACTAGTATGGCTCATAAAATGGCTAATATTGTTGGTTGTGAAGTAGTCTCCCTGGAAAGCTACTTTAAGGCTGAGCAAGTGAAGGATTTTAAATATGATGACTTTAGCTCCCTGGATCTATCATTGCTTTCAAAGGTAGGAGTGAAATTTATTCATTGCACTTCTTAGTTTAGTAGTTCTCTTATTGGTTTGCCTTATGGCATTTTTATATCCTTAGTTAGTAGTTTATTATTTTCAATCACCTTTTCCCCAGAATATTGATGACATAAGGCTTGACCATAGAACAAAAGTACCCATATTCGATCTCGAGGCTGGTGCTCGTAGGGGCTTTAAGGAACTACAAGTTTCTGAAGATTGTGGCGTGGTTTGTTTCCACTCTTACTATATGCTACTACTTGGAACTTTCCCTGCTCCATCTACATAGGAATTCATCAGAATAAATTTGCTTTTTGGTGCAGTAGACCATGCATTTTTTTGAGTATGGGCTTTACGATGCCATATTACTCTTTTCTTGGGCATGCATGCCACAACTTCTAGAAAGCATTGTCAGAGATTTCTTGATGTGAGGTTATAAAACCAGCTATCAACTTGTAATATTCAGTTATTAAATCATGTTTTATGTTGCTTAGTCTCTTTAAAGTTAAGATAGGTGTTCTAGAACCACTGTTTAAAGGGAGAAAAGTTGTCGTCTGAAGTACAAAATCGTGCAAAACAAGGTTGAAAATCAAAGTTGAGTCTTGGAATTTCAAACTACACTTAATGACTGTACTATGCAGTTGCTAGTGTTCTTTTGATTGCAAATTTTGGTAGCTTTTATGCTATAGTATTTTTGGTAGACTTTTATTCTGGTGATAAAAAGATCCTATTGAAGATTTGCTTATGCTATCTGTCAAACGTTATGACTGATTTGCTTTTGTCTTGCATTTTTTGGGTTCATGCCCTACAGTAGATCTGGTACCTTTGTAGCTGGAAGTTTTACTCAGTTCTAGCAGTCTTCACACTTTTTGTTAGCATTAGATCTGATACCATCATAAGAAAATAACTTTGTAATATTGTTAATTTTATGATTAGTGATGCTTTTTGTTCACATCTTCATCAACTCTTTAGCACTTGAACGTAGTTTCTTTTTTAATGGACAGATTATTTTCGAGGGGGTCTATGCGCTGCATCCTGAGATCTGCAGGTCACTTGATTTGTGGATTGCTGTTGTAAGATGACTTTGGTCCTTCCTGCTTGAGACTTTAATTTTCTTTCTGTTATGAGTACTTATGAAAAGTCCGTGGCAGAGACAAGGGACAGCTAGGAGTAATATTTCTTTTTATGTTTTCACAAAACAGGTGGGTGGTGTTCATTCACATCTAATTTCTCGAGTTCAAAGGGACAAGAGTAGAGTGGGGTGCTTTATGTCCCAAAACGAAATCATGATGACAGTTTTTCCGATGTTCCAGCAGCATATTGAACCACATCTTGTTCATGCACATGTTAGTAGATTTCAAAATATTTCTTGTATTTTACATCACTAGGATAGCAGAAAACATTTAAATGGTTGTAGATGTTTATAGGGTGAGTATCTATGCTGATGCCTGCATGGGCTATAAAGCTTATCAGTATGATTTCCACTGTTGATTAGCCTCATTTCGACTTTATATCATGAAAAAGATGAACTTTGATACTTAAATTTTTTGACATAATTGCAAAAGGGTCGTGATTGTGAGATCGAAATACATCACTATTGGAACAAAATTGAACCAGCCAATACCCTCTCTGTCATCAGATTTACATTTTTGAAAGGCCGTACATGTCAATGCATCAGCACTAGTACTGATACCATATTAATGTGATCTTTTAAGTTTCTTTTGGAACTTCAAATTTTAACCTTGGTTTTCCGTTGTTAATAAAAATTATTGCAGCTTAAAATTCGAAATGACTTTGATCCTGTTCTTTCCCCCGAGAGTTCATTGTTTGTTCTAAAGAGCAATAAGCAAGTAAGTCCAGTATAATTCTTCTTCTTTAGATTCATTGCAGCAGTTTCCACCTGACATTTTCCATTTTAAATGTACAGGTGGCTTATCAAGACATTTTGAAAATTCTTGATTCTGCAAAATTATGTAGTTCTGTTCAGAATTTTATTGATCTATATTTGAGGCTCCCTGGAATTCCAACCAACGGGCAGCTTGCAGACAGTGACTGTATCCGTGTCAGAATCTGCGAAGGCAGATTTGCATTGCTAATACGAGAGGTTTGCATTTACTGTGTTGAAGTTTGAACAAGATAGTTTTAGTATGTATTATATACCATCTTCTGACTCTTGCTTTCTCATGTGCTAGCCTATCAGAGAAGGGAATTTCATCATTCAACCGAAAGTGGACTT
The DNA here is from genome assembly GCA_026546855.1 of Erythroxylum incrassatum. Lineage (NCBI taxonomy): Eukaryota > Viridiplantae > Streptophyta > Magnoliopsida > Malpighiales > Erythroxylaceae > Erythroxylum > Erythroxylum incrassatum. The sequence continues at coordinate 8,666,126 of JANVCL010000212.1, read as the reverse complement.
TGATATTAGCATCAGTACAGTTGCTGGCCTACTTAATCTTGGGTAAGCCACATATAATGGATATCTATGATCCAATTGTCGTGAGTTTGTTCTCATTATCATAGAACCTCTTTTGTCCTTTCCATTGAGTTGACAGAGATAATAAATGTTCATGTACTAAGTCTTGGTTAAAGGTATCGGAAATTTGTATGCATGAATGCTTATTTGTGGCATATGTACGCAATGATCAACAAGTTCATTTTCGTGTCCCGTGTATCAAAACTGTCAAGTAAAGGATCTACTCTACCTTCCTTGCGAAGAACATAGCCCCTACTAGACACACAGTATGTACGACCTTGAAGGGGGTACCTTTTAACCACAAAGTTGCTTGGCTTAGATATATCAGCATAGTCATTCCAAATATCTACTCATTTCAAACTAATGCATCTTTTCTATTCAGTTGCACTCAAATGATAGGCATTATGTGATTTTGATTTGAGAATCTGGGTATTGCACATGCATCTGTCAGATAGTGGAGAGAAGGCCTCATTTTTATGAAAAGCATTATTGTGGAGTGGATACCTTTCCTATTATGCCCTATGTTTCAAAGGTAGAATTGAATGCAAACTTCCCCATCAACATGTTAGCACTTCAGACTAATATTTGTTTTATGTTCGATAGTTTTCTGCTAAGTAGTCAGCAGACACAATTTTGTTGCTCATGGTAGAAAAACAAAAGCCTTGTGTGTCCATATAAGCTTAGCTCAATCTTTTTTCAATACGTATGTTATTATTTAGTTGGATTACGTCTTTTCATCTCCTGTATCATTTCCTAGTTATATAACTTTAAGTCATTTACATGCCTATTTTATTACTCATGATGACAGGCTTCTTACACATGATGACAGGTATCAGGCTGTAGCTTATATTGAAGCATCAGCATTTATCTATCAAGATGGAAAGGTGATATTTGGGCTCTACAATTTCTCAGCTTATATGCTAATTAGATATAGAATAACTATAATTTTGAATCTTGGCTCACATTCTATTAGACTTTATTTTGCTTATATGACTCAAGTCTAGTAAGAAACAACAGGAACATGTTCAATTGAGCTGAACTCTTAAGTGGATTATTATGTATGATTTATTTGCTTATCGTACTTCTATCAAATGCCCTTGTTATAGATTCAAGTTCCTAAATCTCATATGAATTTTGTTTGATCTTTAGATTCTTATCGAGGTTGATCATCTTCAAGATACAGCTACTCCTTACTTGCAAATTAAAGGGGTCAATAAAGAGGCTGTCGCAGCTGCTGGTTCAACACTTAAACTTGATGGTTCATATACAACTAAGGTTTTGATTTTAGGACTTATTATGCTATTTTCTATTCTGCGCTCACATTTTTTCTTGACATTGGGAGAACTCATTAACTTGACTGGTTCTCTTGGCTAAACGTTTTAGAGTTATCTGCAAATTGTATTGGAAAGATTACCAGCAATGGAGGGAAGTTTTAATGGGATCCATTCTCAGCAAGCTGCCCGTTTGCACGAACTGATTGAGTTCATACAGTCACAGGTATGTTGCTTCCATATCATGGGACATCTAGTTATGAAGGCACGAGCAGATGGACTTGTTTATTCTTAGCAAGGCAAGTAGATGATAAAATGATATACTTGGTTTCCTGTATATGTTTGTTTGGTCCAGTTATTATAAAGACATGTGGAATATGGAATCTTCCTGCGTGGCTTAAGTCTGTAATTGCTGTGTACTTAGTAATGTTCCGTTTCTGCTACACCATTATATGTGGCTTGTGCAATGACCTGATAAAATTAGTTTTATCATATTGCATCATTTAGGACTTTGATATATATTTTACATTGATGTTTTAATTCTTTTATGTGGTAGGAGATAAGGCATTAGGGGTGATGGAAACATTATTCTCTTGATTTGGTGTCCCTCTGATCTGTAATTATGATGACCAAACTCACAGGGCTTTTGCTCAGCTTCAGAATCATCACCGACTAGGGAGGTGGTTCCCATGGAAAGCATAATTGAGGACATGCAGTCAAGAATTAAAAGACTAGAAAGATGGCAAGCCATAAATACGGTACTTTGAGTAATTCATTTGATGCTTTTGGTTGGACTGAGTGAAAATATAGGTTAGATGCTTGATTTTGTATTGTCCTTTACTAATTCAAGTCTTTCAGACAAAACTCAATACAAGTTAATCCTCATACCTGTTACTGTTTCTAAAGTTTTATATTGTGCGGCAGGTGCTTTGGACTTTCCTCATGTCTGCGCTTGTTGGCTATTCTCTTTACCAACGGAAACGTCAATGATATAACCTTTTGCTGCATTTAATGCGCTCTTTTTCTTGAATGACAAATCTCACGTACACTTCTAACCAAAGTTGCACGTTCTTACGTTAAAATCAACAATTATACCTAGTGCCCTTTTTTTTTTCCTTGTCTTCATGATGGCTCTTTCTTTTCCTCAATTATCATCTGTGGGCTATTGTTTTTCTCCCATATGTAAATAATAATTTGAGAGGAATGTTACAAGTTGTCAATGATGCAGGTGTTTCCTGGAATTCACTACGATTTCTTTCCTGCTTGTTTCTTGAAAGTACATGAACAAATTATGAGCATTAGTCTGATATCTTTTATATTCTTAGCCAATGACAGATGATCATAGCCTGCACACGTCTTCTTCTCTTTTTTCCTGCTTGTTTCTTGAAAGTACATGAACAAATTATGAGCAGTAGTATGATATCTTTTATATTCTTAACCAATGACAAATGATCATAGCCTGCTCACGTCTTCTCTAGCTCGGCTGTTATGAATGAAATCTCGTTTTTTTTTTCCATGTTCTTGCCTGCTCGATACACTAGCGCAAATCCAGATAATTGCAGTTTCTTGGTTATTCATGGAAAGTGTTTCAACCTGTAGGTTTGCTCTATCCATTGTATACAAAACATAGTTCAGAGAATCAGATGTATAATGGCAACTGGCACGTCAAAAAGAAGGTAACATTAGTTACTGACATAGCAGACTCTTGATGATTGCATCGGAAAGGTGATACTTTAACGGAAGGGTAGTAATACATTTTCAACATAAAGCAGTTTGGTTCTGTACATGGCTTGTGTCAACCCACATCAATCCTAGACTAACTATTATATATTGATATGGTTCGATACTCAAGTCCGGGTTTTAAAACCTTGGTCCAGACTAACTGGCAACCGTAAACAATAACAAAACCTATATCAAATGATGATGTAGTGACTGCACTGGCAAAATCCCCAATTAATAATTGTAAAACAAACACCTCAAAATTAATTGGTCGTATAGCAGGGATTTTCTAGGCAACGGGGGCAATAGGTCCTTCATTCTTCAGGATATATGCAGCTATTGCAAATATAATGATGAATATAATAATCAACCAACTCAATCCTCCTGCAAGGAAAAAAAAATGTAGTTTGTATTGCGAGAAATGCAAAATTACGTGACTAGCATTAAGCAATAGCAGAAACTAAAAGAAAAAGAAGGGGAAAAACTTAAATCTGTAACCCAAAAATTCAGGTTGTTTTCCGGAGGATTTAGTGTAGTTCAATTCAGTTCAAATCTTCTACTTTCAAAGTCTGTCTTCTTTCTAGTGACGCCTAATAGAAAACTTTCGTACGAAGCTTCTAGTACTGATCCACAAAGAGGACGGTGCTTAAAGGATTAGAAGCTTCTCATTTTTTTGCTTGCATCTCACATCAAGATGAATTTCACAAAATAGACTCAGAAAGCACAGAGCATGCTCAAAAGTTAAAGAAGAGCTACACTTTTGCAAACTTCTTTATGATGTGCACTGTCTAACACAGTGCTTGGACAAAAGTTACTGGTTTTTCATATCCATTAAGCAGGGTTGTACCTAGATCAGAGCCTATCTAGGATCTTAGACAATGGCAGTGATAAGCGTTATTCTGTCGTAGGCCCTCCTACTACACTACTCATTGATCACGGACTACATTTACTAAATGCAATAATACATACCACTCTTCTTGTCTTTGACAAGCGTCACCCTTGCACTTGAGTCCATGGATGCAGAGACCAAAGCCCTGTATTCAAAGTACAACATGGTTCACTGCCAATTATCGTTCCTAAAAGGGGATGACAACTGGAAATGCTATTATAACATTACAGTGATTATCATTATTATTATTAGTAGTAGTAGCATCATCATCATCACCACCATCATTACTATATATAACAATTATTTTAATTTACAATTTACCATCCTACTTCAGCATCTTTTTGTACGTGTCTCATTTATGTACAAAAGTTAGGGGCATGTTATGTGACCCGACAAATTCCCACCTTGAGTCGTGAGAAAATCTCAATGCCGTCACGATGCCAAGATGTGCTTTCCTAACCATCATTTGGACCCGCATATCAGTCGAATTGACAAGTAAAACATCTCCTTGAATTGTGCCACTGTTTGCAATGGATACAATGAGCATTGCATGATCATAAAGATGCTTTATATATTAGCTTAAGTGGTCAAAAAGTAAATAAGTGAAGAGTTTACATAGCCAGGTGCTTTCCATCAGGTGAGACATCAAAAGAAGAAGCTGGTTCTTTGACTACATGTTTTGAGCTCATCCTCTTCCATGAGCTTGTATTCCAAGTCAAAATACTTGCTCCTTTGCCTATGTACAAGAATTCCAAGTCACAAAACAGTAAGTTATTTCCCATCCAAGTAAGGAGAGAAGTTGCTCAAAATTCTAAGTATTTACCTGTTATTGCAGCAATGAACAGAACCTGATTATTCTCACTGTTTTGTGAGAATCTGCAGGAGGCAAAAACCTCATCCTACATGTAAAAGTTACATTAATCCAATAAAGTAAAAAGATTTTGAGGGATAAAGTATATTTGATTGGAAAAAACATCATATTGGGCTACATATGAAGATATCATTAAGTTTTAGCAGTGGCAATAAGCAGAAGTCAAACTGAATTATGCAGCCTGGAAATCTGATTGCCTGATAGATGAAGTTTGGGATAAATATGAAGTTCATAATAGCAAGAAGAAACAAAAATCTAAAAGAAGTGGAGTAACAACTGAGACAATTGACTTAAGTCGTTATACAAGGATTTCATGTAAAATTTCATTGCTTACATTTTCTTTAGACAAAGAAGCAACAACTGTTGTCGAACTCATATCCCAAACCCTACCAGGGCCACGGCTTCCCAATGAGACAAGAAATTTTCCATCAGGGCTGAACCATAAGCCAAAGATGTATAAGGTTCACAAATAATTCAAAAATAAGAGCTCTAACTTCGTGACAATTACTGTCCGACCTAAAGCATAAATCCTTCAAAGAAGTATGAGCTTCAGCCTCATCTAGAATAATTTCCATGCTAGGCCACTTGAAAACCCTTAAATTTCCATCCTGTAATGCATCAAATATCAGAACAATATCACATTTTCTTAAACTGAATGCAAATAAAAATATAGAGAAATAGATAAAGCAGTGTGTCTTCCTTATGGTTACTGCACAATAATTTTGGTGAATAATTCCATTCAAATTTTTTTTAATATCTTCATGTCACATTTGTGTGTGGATCTATAAAAAATAACCTCTCTATTAGGTAGGGGTAAGGCTACTATCAGACTTCCCCAAACCCCACACTGGTACAGGATTTCAAATGGGTGTTGATGATGATGATGAATTCTATTCAAAATTTAAAAATGTAAACAATGTCTCTACCTCACCACCAACTGCAAGTACAGAACCTTCACTGTTAAAAGTCAATGCCAACTGTTGTCCTTTGTCTTGTAATTGCCTGAGATTCAGGCCCAGTTCGTTGGTGCCACAATCCTTGACTTCCTCCCACTTATAAAACCTGTAAAAACATATTAAGTAGTGGATAAGTAATGCCTAAGAACTGCAGACAGCAACACTAATAGCAAAAACCTGTGGATGAAAGATGAAAGATGATTCAGCAGCCCAGAAGAATGAACTGCGGCTCAACTCAGATAAAGTAATAGTTCTCAGTCCACAGAATACAAGAAGTGTAGCGCTTATAGCTATTCAGATGCATTATCCAAACAATGCTGAACATCTAAGCCATGAATTTTCGCAAACATCTTGCACTAGCAATCATGATGTAACGCCAACCATTGTATTTTCAGTCAGTAAGTTACTCCAATTCTCCTACAATCCATTTACTGTTTCCAATCCCCAATTAAAGTGGCAATGTATGTCTTGTGTCTAAAACTTGATACAAAATCAAATTTAGACCAATTAAGATTATTAATCTTAAAGGACAACAAAGCGAGTAAAACACTTTCATAATGAAATCCCTGAACAAATGATAGCAACAGCGACATACTAACATAACCTTGGCAGCACAATAATCGTAGGTCAAATAGAATGACATAAGGAACATTTACTGTTTACAATTAAGATAGCTTGATTTAGCTTTGTTAAACTAGATTAATTGAACGCAATCTGTTGAAAGAAATTTCTTTTAACAACAACAGCTAACACAGATGAGATAAATACTTGCAACTATTTGGGAATGCACAAATTACGCCATCTCCTCCTGGATGAACAACCATTCTATAGGGCAAATCAGAACCGAATCCAAGCTTCGCTACCTAAACAAAACACAATAATGATAATAATGCATTAAAAAAACAAGATAAAAACACAACAATTTGCGAGGCTCCAGCAGCCAATTCCAATATCAAATTTCGCATAGACAAATAAACGCACAAGGACTGAGACTACAATTCTCCGTCCTGAAATGAAAAATTAATTATGCAAATAGTTGGATCGTACGTACAGGAGGAGAGAGAGAGTTGGACGCGTAGTCAAAGAGAGAGAGTACAACGGCGTTAGGAATACCGTTATGACCTTCGCCACCACCGCCAGCCAAGACGACGAAGTGCTGAGCAGAATTCTGGGAGGAGATCGCATCCCCCACCGAAGAAGATTCACCAGAGGGACGGTCGTCCTTATCATCGGCCTTGGATATAAGTTTTGAGCTGATCTCCTTGTAGGGAGCCCAAGCGGCCGCATAGAAAGGAATGCCGTATTTTTGAAGGTTCGGATGGTTCGGAATCTTGCTTTTGGCCATGCGACGGTAATGGTTTACGGTGGCGATGGGTAGCTATCAGGTAGCACTAGACGCTACTACACTACCATCAAATGTCAATAACCTTCTTCTTTTTCTACGTTTTCTGTGTTTTTCTACTCGGTTTATTTTATTAGAAGCATTATACATATATTATATTATACATATATTTAAGAAGCATGAAATAATCTTTAATGTTGTATTTTCAATATAAAAAACCAAAGAGATTATAGGAGGTTCATGGTTCTCTTTTTTTAAATAAAAAAAGAATTGTTTCATGGTATTTTGGAGAAGGGTTGGGTTATTGGACTTTTATTTTTCATATTATATTATAAGTAATCTCCGATGCCAGAGGATTTTTCCAAAATTTTATGATTTTTTTTAATTTCTCACGAGGTATTTTACGAGGGTTTCAATAATAAAAAATATCTTTAAGCTATTCACACCTAGATTAACCTCAGCTTGAACTGGGTAAATTTTTTGCGAGAAACAAAGCTCTTATCTCAAGTTTAAAAATCTGCATATACGAAGACGGTTTGAACTCGCGACTTCACTTAAGCCAAGAAAACCTCCTACCTACGACCTCATTTTCTTTTCTTTTTTTTCATATAACAAAGGAGGAAGCATGGTTTTGAAAACCGGATCGGACCGGCCGGTTCGACCGGTCAGTTATCCGGTCAGATTCACTCCTAAAAATCGGTTCTCGATTGAAGCAGTGAGAACCGGTTAAAATCGGTCAATTAACCGGCCAGACTGGCCTGACCACTGGTTCAATAATTTTTTTTAATTTTTTTAATATTATTAATTTTAAATATAATAAAATATAATTATTGCATAATTATGATGTCACACCAATTCGACCGATGATTGAATCAGTCAAATCGGTAACCAATAAGACCTTCGATTTAATGGCCGATCCAAGTTCCAAAACATTGAAGGAAGTATTGGCATCCAAGTTTGCTCCAATAAGTAGTTAAGGTAACTTGAGTACCTTCTTGTGCTAATTCTTTCCTCTATTCTAAGGGAACCAAGTAGGTGTTTGTGTTTGCAATTTATGCATTAAACGACCATAAAAGGCTTTAGATTAAGATCAAAGTATCCAAATGAATCTATGATACGTTAAATAGAACACATATACATATGGAATCATCTTTTAGTTTTCAGTCAAACAATTATTTTTTCCTTAAAATAGTTTCTGCGGTGTAAAAAAATACTTTTGGGGCTTCCAAAAGCCGAACCAAACAGGCACTTAATCTGTCAATAATTATCCCATCTTTGAAGTGTTATGGTAATTTCATTTTATTATTTAATGCTCTCATTTTTTGTTGATTAATATATTCATATGATGACATAATTAAGAGAAAATGGGTAGAAATAAAGCATATGTAGCTTTTATTGCTTATGCACTTGGTATATACTTAATATAAGAAGAGTGTACATGTGTTGCTGATGGATTCAATAATGATGTTTATCACTGTTTCGATAATAGCTAAAGTGATATATTTTCAAATTTGCTGAGAGAAATATATGTTTTGTGATTATTATATTTCATTTTAATGAAAAATTATTATAGCCTATTTATATTTCAAAGTCCCTATATAGATTGTTTTAATTGTAATGACAAGATTAAGTTACGGATATTAAATAGTAAGCTATTATTAGTCTATATTTTTATCAATACATTAATTATTAATACAAAAGTGAGTATTTCAATTATAATTTTAGAAATTATGCTATTATACAAATCTTAAATGAGCACTCAAATTATACGTGTCTTGTATGTATTTAGCGATAGTTAATGAGTTGAAGGTTCGTTACTGTAAAAAATTATTTTAGACATCTTTTATGTGTTGGGATAACAACCTTGTCCACAAAATTCATTGTTGCTAATAAGAGGTGAGTATATATATTAATTCATTTAGATAATGCAAATTTGATATAAGTGTAATATTTTTATTTGTCTTTATTCTTTAGGTCTCATATAATGATTTCAGATCCTCTGTTCAATTTTATGTGGGGCTCACGTAGGAACCAGATAAATGAATGGCTGAAATTTATAGAACAGAATAAGACACCATAAAATTGGACAAAAAATCTTGTCTCGCATATGACTACACTTCCTAGGCATCGGATATACATGGCTCCAATATTGACACATTTTTAGATGTCCAATAGGTTTTGGAATTATACAGCTGAATTTGTATTTACATTAGGACAAATTAAGGAATATTAATGTACTTTACGCATTGCATTAAATTTCTATGAAGATGATCGATACTATTTCTTAATTATTTACTCATGAATATAATGTTTATCCAAGTTTAGAGGCAAAAAATGTAGGTGGTGCAAGGTTATTTCTTTATTATTAAATACAAGTGCGAAAACCTAAAAAATCCACCCTATCCAAGACATCCTCCTATTCCAAGGACTTACCAACCCAATACTAGCCTTACCCCTTTCTGTACTTCTCTTGTAGCCTCTTCTAACCCGAAAGCTCTAGTCGGCCATTGAAGTTGTCAAATAAGACATCTTGAAAACCAAAGAGTTGATCATTGGAATGTACCATGGTCATCAAGAAAAAAGTAGCCACTATTCTTCTTATTAGTTAGACATCCTCCCCTGTCTTAATTTGCTTCAAAAATGGACAAATCTCTCTCCTTGGCATTTCTAAATGACATCTTAAAAGACGTACTTGTGATAATATTACAAGCTCCAAAGCATTTATCATGGTCTTTAAATATGATTGATAGTAGACATAACAAATATGTAGGGTTATGCAAAAGTATAATATTGAAACTTTAACTATAGAATAACAAATACAATACTTAAATTTTCAACCAAAGCATAACAAATACAAAGGGGCATGTAAAGAAGACAACAGTTGTGCATTTAGTCATCAATGAAAAACAAGACATCTTTTTCATCTTCCTCTCTATTTTCTAGCTGGTAAGTATTTAAATACACAATCTTTTTCCTGCATATGAAACTTTTCTCATTTGTTCCCTCATTTTATTTATTTTGTAGCAAATTGTAAGAAACTTGTGAAGTTAGCAACCTAAAATCTTTAGAAAGGCAAAGACTTCATATAGGTAAATTTTTTTCCAGCAACAATTGAATGTCTTTTATTGTGAGTTTTAGTCATCCTACACTACTTTATAGTTGGAATGTATATTGTTATTGTTTGGGACAATAAATTGAAGTCATGGGAAAAATAAAAATGGAGAAAAAGATGGCTTGAAGATGAGAAAAAATAAATAAAGAAGAGCTAGGAGAAGAGGAGAGGAGAAGGTGAAGAAGAAGGCAATTTACGAAATTTTAAGTTGTATTAAGGGGCAAAATAGGAAATGTAAAAATTTAAGGGTAAAATTGGAATTTAATTCCAAGAAGGTTATTTTTGTATTAATAAAAATAAATGGGGGTAAAATAGAACTTTCAATAATTAAGGATATTTTAATAATTATGGTGGTTAGGTTAAGTAAGGATTTTTTTATGATTAAGAATAAAGTTGAAAGGGAAGAATGTTGAATTATTAAGTGCAATTGAGTTGTAAATTTTTTTTAAATTAGTCTGATAGAATTTTGTAATGTCTAGATTCCAAGATTTGATTAAGGAGTAAATTGGACTATCACTTAGTTGAGTCCAAAATTCAGGTAAATATAACCTTAGACTATACTCTTAGAATAATATATGGTTCTTGAAACTTTGAGTTTTGTTATTAATAAATTATTTTATAACGAATCATATTTTGAATTAGTCATTAACTAAATTAATGATTAATAGATGCTTATTTATTTCAAATAATTAACAAAGTATAAGGTGTTTTGCTTTTATATTTTTATTATGTATTATAAGGTGTATTGCTTTTTAATTAGATGAAAAATAAGTTAATTAAATTTTCAGTTGTTCATGAGTATAAATATTAATATTAACATAAATAAAGCACATTCATTAAATTAAATAAATACTCGCTTTTAAAAAGTTATGAATAAATGGTGTAAATCATAAATATATGACTTGCCTATGATAGGCTATATTCGATGGTCATAGATTGATACATTGGTTAAATATGAGCGAGCGAGGGCTAGATATTGATCCGTGGAGTAGGTACTAGGGCATCCTAAGTCTCGAGGATGTCTTATATTGATAGTATGGTACTATAGTGGTATCGGTATATCTTGAGTCTTAGGGATATATTGTACCGATGTCTAGGTACTAAAGTAAATTAGATTGAAAAGTTGAGGTACCCTGTGTTGATATTTATACATCTAATTACAATTCTATTTAGTGAGAAATTATAATGAGTAAGATGAGCCAACAAATTATTGAATGTAAGCCTACTAGGTTAAGCAAGGCCTAGGTAATTTAGTTAATTATGATATAAAACATAAATGATAGTAATAAAATAATATTAGTCTTAATCGTTGCTATGATAAAATTTTGGATGATTGTTAATTGTTCAGATAGTTTGAGTAATTTTTATATATTTTAATATTATATGTATGTTTTAATCACTTGACTAATTATATATATATATATATATTGAATTATTTGATTCTACTAAAGGTACAATAAGTTACCTTTATTGAGTAGGTAGCTCACCTCTTGCTATTTTATGTATAAAATAAAGAGATTGTGGATAAACCCAGTGCACGTGATTGACAAAGTGGAGTTTAGGTGAGACTAATAGATAAATTGAGTAAAGTTGTTTTGTTGTATATATTTTTTAATCTGACAATTCAGGTAGTTGTGTTTCTATAGAATACTTTTATGACTAATGAACTCCTTTTTTTGAACTAATGAGGATTTTGGTAATTAATGTTATACTTGAGGAATAATTTGGATAATTGTTGATTAACAGTGTTTGGAGCGTCACATTAGGTGGTATCAAAGCGAATTTACGTTTCTAGAGAAAATTAAGGGAAAAAACTAATGATATGGTTTTATCTTATCTATGATGATTTCAGCAGATGATACTGTTGACCCAAAGTTGATTAAGGAATCGGGTAATTTGATCCTTGCTCCAAATGTGCTTGATCAAGGGGATGTCAGAACTAATCGAGTAAGAGGAGGGTGTCAGTGTCACCACAAATGATGCAACTTTTATAGATGATTCAGCAGGTTGTTACTATGGCTCCAACCTGAGGTGATTTTGGGGTAGATCGCAACTATAAGTGGATTAGTAAGATGAGTGTAGTGAAGTTTCAAGGTATTACTGATCCTAAGGAGGATGAGGCATGGAGGGAATAGACATTGTCACTGGAGTGTACCTCACTGACTTGATAGAAGTCAGTGAAGAGATCTTATGAGGTATGAGAGATGACTTGGTAAGAGTTACAGAGAGAGTTTAGAGATAAATACACTTCGCGAATATATCAGGATTGAAAAAAGATGGAACTTATGAGTTTAGTTAAGACAGATGAGATGTTGGTGGTAGATTATGACGCTCACTTTATAGCATTATCTAAGTATGCATTGAGTGTTGGACCCCGAATTTTTAGTGGAAATTAGAAATAGTAAATGAAATTCAATGAGTGTTTTTGTATATGTATTATGT
>JANVCL010000212.1:8608739-8632606 GCA_026546855.1 Erythroxylum incrassatum | reverse complement strand
GCAGATCCGAGGAGCGACGAGGGAGGCGGAGGAGGGAGGACCAGATCTGAGGGAGGAGGGACGAGCAGATCCGACGACGGTGGAGCAGCGATGACGAGAGGGAGGAGCAGCGATGACGAGAGGGAGGGAGGAGAGAAACCGAAGAAGAAGAGAAGGTCGGGGTCGAGGAGGGGGGTTCGGGTAGATTATTAGGTTTTAATTTTTTTATTTGCAATTTAGTCCTTGAAGGTTGAATTTTTTGCGAAATGATCCCTAAAATTCCGGTATTGACGGTACCGGCCGGTACCGACGGGAATTTTTTAAGGCGTATCGGTACCGGTTTTCAGCCGATCCGGAACGTACCGGTTGGTACCGACCGGTACGGTACGGTATTCTAAACACTGGTTTGAAGAGAAGAAGAGAAATTAAGGATTGAGAAATCCTCTCAATACGGTTAAGATTCAAGAGACTAAAAAAGGCAAGGATTGAAGAAATTCCAAAGAGTCAAAATGATATGTTTTATGTAGCTGTAGGATCTAATTTTATTTTAAAATAAGAATATCACGTAGTGAGAGTAGGTCTTATTAATATGCACATTTTTTAAAAGTCACTTAAAAAAATGGCCATGTGACATTTAACTAACAAAATTTTCATTTTCGTAAAGTCTGATTTAAACATTTTGTTTACGGTAAAGTTTAGCTTAAAAGCAGGTTCAAATTAAATTCTAGTGTAAACTTTAAAGATTAAAATAGACTTTTGACGTTCAATAACTATTGTTCTTCATCAATCTTGTTATGTAAAGTACCGTAGATTCGTAGTAGTAAGTATCATTCACTTCCTTGTTGGATACATCACCAGCGTACGAATACCTTGGTAAGTGGAAGATCGTCTATTCCAACCCTAATAATAATTCATTGACCATAAAACAGATGATGAGCGATAGAGTCTAATCAAATCATAAATGAGTCTTAGCACATTGCTTAAAAGTTGATTACAAGTTATTCTTCTGACCTGTCAACGTACATAATTTGGCATATATAATTTATGAATTATGAATTGTTCGGATATTATATGTCCTCATAATTTATAAAATTGCATGCAATAAGAACATTCGATTTTTTAATAAAAATTTTAGTTGTTGCCAATAAAATCCTATTTATCTGTAGACATGACATACATAATAGAGATGCTAATGGCTGATCCTAAGCCTAATTGGACCCTAAAGTTGCCCTAGTGTAAATCTAACTTATAAATTTTTTTAAATAAAAAATACAAAACGATAACATTTTACTTTTAAAGATTGGGCCTAAGATTGAGTTGAGCCTAGACAGCCTGAACTTGAGATCCTACTCGAGGCTCGATCAATCTAAACTTAGCTATTTGCTATCCCTAATACATAGAGTAGAAGATATAATGAAAAAAGGATGTAATTGATTACAAAATATGATAAATTAGGCCTTAAAATAAAAAGTAACCTCATTTAGATTTGGGTTCGTCATAAAAAGTTCTAATTTTTACTTAATTTTATGATTATAGTTCGAACTAAAAAAAATGGCAATTCAATACTCAAAATTTTAATATTAAATTAAACTTTTATTTTTTTAATTCTAGCTCAATATTAATATCTTCGTTAATGTTACTGACGTGATTTGCCACATAAAACAGAAACCCTGTACACTTATATCTGTCAGACTTAATAAAACTAATTAATTAAGTTTGATTAACTGAAACCATCATGTTTGTCTCTATAAGGATGTTCGTATTCCAGTTGGGTGTTATAATTATAATTATAATATTAAATAAAATTGAAGATTTTTTTAAAGTTAACCTTAGACTTCGAAAAGTTCGCGTTTTCTATTTTTCAGTCTCGAACCTAAAATTGGCGGGAAAAGAAACGCTACTGCTCTCTTCCCTTGCTTTTGATGTTAATTTGGGAGAGAGAATGGAGGCTTCGGGAGATTCAAACTGGAGAAAGGAAGTGGATGAGAAGCTCAACCGCCTTCACTCCCTCCAGTTCGGTGTCGACTTGGCTCTCGAGAATGGTGACTTCTCCACCGCCTACGTCCTCGCCCTCCGCCTCCACGGCTTTCTCGACTCCCATTCTCTCACCGACCTCGATGAAGCGCTAACTCGCCCCATTCGCCGCGAAGCCCTATGTAAACTCGATTCTGCTCGCCATTCTCTCTTTCCCAATTCTGACCGGTACTGATTGTTAGGTTTATATATGTATAACTTCTTATGCCAATATAATGTGGACAGGCTTTGATTTCGCACTAGATTTTGTTTTTACTTCTTTTTTTTTATTGTGTTTTAGACTTTTATTTGTATTGTGGACTTTGGAGGTTAAATAGAGACCATGGTTGTTTGCTTACGTTCCAGGAGAGCATTTGAACAAGCAGGTAGAGTTCTTGGCAAGGTTTTTGAAAGGAGAGTGGGTGTTGAGAAGATCAAGCAGTCAAAGTATTTCCAATCCCTTCTTCATCGATATGGCATAAACTCTTCCAATGAACCGGTATGGCATGTATATAAACTTGATGCCTTTCTAGTCTTTTTGCCTAATTGAGTAATCATTTCAATGGATAGGTTGTAATAATATTTAGTACTAGTCATTGTTCAATTGTTCTTTAGTCTTCAAATGAAAGAACGTTAGAAAACAGGGGGGAAAAAAAGAAGAAAAAATGAAAGACTTTTCTGATGATTTGTCTCAGGTTGACCAATTGGTGAGGAAGGAAAACTCCGATCGCAAGACATCAAAGGTTATGATGCAGGCGAAGTTGACATCTTTATATGGAAGCAAAATCTCGAAAGCAAACAACAGCTCACTTACGAACTCTTTGAACTCCAAGAATGATATATCAGATGACTGCATGATTGTAGATAGGGATCATTCCTGTCAAAATCAACCTGGAGTTCCTGCTCTCTCTACAAAACGTCCACTTACAGACATAAGTAGCCCCAGATACGATTGTTCGAAGTCACTATCAAGCAATGAAGAAGCAAAATCAGATGTTTCTGGAAGTGCATTTGTAACTGCGAGAGCGAAAATGGTACTTGTTGGCCACTTATTGTCCTTATCCTTTTTGCTGTGGTTTATGTAGTATTATGTGAGCTGTAAGTAGAGGATCCATCATTGATGTTTTTCTTCTCGACCACAGTATGGATATGTTTTGCAACTGTAGCCAAATAAACGTCAAGTTGACATCATAAAGTGGGAAGATGGATGTTACCATACTGATTCATATCATACAGCAATGACAGCTTACAAATTCTGTTAGGCATCTTAAGTTGCTTTCTTTTCTACAAAAGTAAATGGCTCTAAATCAATTCTCTGCAGCTCTTATTTGCCAGAAAATAGTAATAGGTTCTCTATCTCTATGAAACTTTGACTGGTAGTGAATTCTTCAAATAGGTTCATAGTGAAGAAGATGATGTCTTAAAGGGTATTAATATGTAATTTTCTGAATAGACATAAGCACCAAGTACGCAACATCGGAAAGTTTGTATGAAAAAGAGAGAAACATTTTTCTGTTGGTCCAATGTAAGCGTATTGTCACTACCTTTTTTTATTAGGAAATGGATGCGAGGGAAAAAAGAGGGTTGACAGGTTCCCCTAGTGGATCTGCTTCCCCACAAAGTGATAACATAAACCGGGGCTATGGGGCCAGGTATGGTTTTTCTCGCCGTGGTGTTCGTGGCAATTTCATTCCTCCTATAAAATCAAACGGGGGAAGCACTGGAACTATGAGCGCACGGGTTGCAGGAAAGGGTGATGATGCATTAGATGACTCGACGAAGAGATGGTGAGTTCAGTGATTCTCATCCTGTTTGTAGCAATAGCTGCTTCCTCTCAACTTTTTTTTGATATTCTGAATTTGGAATTAGACTGACATTCTACATATTCCTTTGCTAATCCAGCTTGGAAATGCTCTGTGGACCTGATGGTGAACTTCCTGAAAAGTTGAGAAACTTGGAGCCTCGTCTCATTGAGCACATAAGTAATGAGATTATGGACAGAGATCCAAATGTCAGATGGGATGACATTGGTACCACACACGTCTTCAAAATTCATGCTGCATTCCAGTTTTTTTCTTCTTCCCCGTGATTCTTATTTCAACTGTTTCTTGACAATTGTAGCTGGCCTGGAGCATGCTAAAAAATGTGTAACTGAGATGGTCATATGGCCTTTATTGCGCCCTGACATATTCAAAGGTTGCCGTTCTCCAGGAAGAGGTCTTCTTCTCTTTGGCCCACCGGTAGCTACTAAATCCAACAAAAGATTTTGAGAAATTCTAATGGATTTTTTATTTATGCATTTATTAATATAAGCACCTCATATCTTTTTCAGGGAACAGGGAAAACAATGATTGGAAAAGCTATTGCTGGGGAGGCAAAAGCAACATTTTTCTACATATCTGCCAGTTCATTAACAAGCAAGTGGGTATGAATTGATTTCCCTCATCATCAATTTTTTAACTGCATTTTCTTTTTATGTTTTGAGAACGTGTGAACAATATTCGCTGTATGATATACTTGTTAAGGCATCCTGAAAATAGCAGATATTTCTAGTGAAAAAGAAACAGGGAGGAGTCCCATTCGTTATACTGCAGAATGCTTAAATTGCACACACCTCATTCAATGTTAACTTTTAAATGTTCTCTTCGAACTGTAGATTGGCGAGGGTGAAAAGTTGGTTAGAGCCCTATTCGGTGTTGCCACTTGTCGTCAACCTGCTGTAATATTTGTTGATGAAATAGATTCGCTTCTATCCCAGGTAAATGTTTTTGTTTGTCTAGAAAAAGTTACGATCGATACTGGATTTAAATTGTTATTGTTCTTTATGCAACATTACTCGTTGAAGAGCATGTCATTAATTTTGAAGGGGCCTCATCATAATTATTTTAGTACAAATTATCTGTTGTTCACCACAAAATATGTAAAACTTAAAAACTCTTTTCATGGTTGCAGCGTAAGTCTGAAGGTGAGCATGAATCAAGTAGACGACTCAAAACGCAATTCCTTATTGAAATGGAAGGCTTTGATACTGGCAGTGAGCAAATTCTACTTATAGGTAATATTTTGTGTTATGATTGGGTTAGTTGCGGTAGTATTACTTATACTCTTCCCCATTTTTCCACTTCTGCACCGCAATATATCATAGAACACTTCAAGAATTTAATAGGATATGAACTTCTAACAAACTAGGAAGGACCATTTATCAACAGCTTTAGCTTTTACACGGCAAAGTTTGGAATAAGGGCCCTTCTCCCCTTTGGTGAGGCTATGCCATCTGAGATTGTCGCATGTCATGAATGGAGAACTGTTATCTTCCTCTCAACTTTCTTGGAATTACATCTTTTAAGCTTCTTGACCATTTTTTTCCCCTTCCCATCATTCCCCACCTCTTCCTGTTAGCTGTATTACGCCTTTAAGGTTGAAATTCCTTGTGCCTTCTGATGCAAGATTCCTCAGTTTCTTCTTTCTTTTTTGCTTCTGCTCTCATTGTTAAAAAGTGAACATTTTATCAGGAGCAACAAATCGACCTCAAGAACTTGATGAAGCAGCTCGAAGGCGACTCACTAAAAGACTTTACATCCCTTTACCATCATTAGGTGAAAACCCCCCACAATTTCCTATTTACCTATTGGATTCATTGCATAATGCCACTTTGAATCTATCCTGACTTGCTGCTATTTGAAATGAAGAAGCTAGAGCTTGGATAATCCGAAATCTCTTAAAGAAGGATGGATTGCTTAAGCTTTCACAGGATGAAATTGATACCATATGCAGTCTGACAGAAGGTATATAACACTATAGTTTTATTAGTAATCATACTTCCCGTCAGAAATTGTAGCCCTTGGTTTTTAGATTTGTTTTCTATTACTTTTGCTAGGATATTCAGGATCGGACATGAAAAACTTGGTGAAGGAAGCATCTATGGGTCCACTAAGAGAAGCTCTCATACAAGGTATAGAAATCACAAAGCTGCAGAAGGAGGATATGCGGCCAGTTTCTGTTCAGGTAGTGGCCATGAATGTTTGTAAAGGAACTCGGTATATCTCTCTCTTAGTTCGTTGCTTTTGATACTTATAATTTCACTTTTTCCTTTGATACAGGACTTTGAAAATGCACTACAAGAAGTTAGACCTTCAGTTTCTTTGAGTGAGTTATATATATTTGTGGACTGGAACAAGAAATTTGGAAGCTTGTCGTTGTAGACTCCATTTCATTGTTGTAAGTAAAAGATAAAAATAAAACTCTGCGACTTCTATCCGAAGTGTAATGCTGATTTCTGACAAATTTGAAATTAGTTACTCTTAGTCATTGCAAGCGTACTGCAATCTGAGTTTGAAACAGGTAGTTGCTCAGATATTAAATGCTACACTAGGACTTTATGGCATTGGATCTACCGATAAATCATATTAAAGATTGACTTATGTCTTGGGAAGCAGAAGGTTACATAAGGGTGGTATAATTAATCTAAGATATGCATGGCTGAACTATTGATGATTATAATCTCTTCTATCACCGTGCATGTGAGACTTTCGCGTCTTCTTGTCGCAGACAGGAGACTTAATAGGGATGAAAACTAGTTCTCTGTTAGTGTTAGGCAAAGGGTGTATAGACCATATCAAGTAGCTAGGCAGATTCGCTGACCTCGGTAGCGGATATGGATGAGTGTTATATCTAATCCTGTCTTCTTGGTGCTTCCCATGTCATTTGTCCATCGCTCCATCCATTCACGCACGTGCATTGTGATCAATTAGTTTTTCCAATCAAACTACCAAGCCCTGGTTCAGTATCTATTCATAAACACGTGCTCCATCCGAAGTCATTGGATCAAATCCATAAACTTATCAAGACTGACGTAGTCCATGACGACTAGCTAGGCTAATAGATATTTGCTGATAATTTGAGCATGTCTAATCATATACATGGGATCAGGAACTTATTTACTACATAATGTATGCTTCAGGTTATATGACAATAGAGTAATCATGCAACTATTGACCCGTCGCACTGATCAACTAGTTGCTAAATGTTTAATCATTACCTTCTTCTGACCAAAACCCTCAGTCCACCTGCCATATGAGCTGTCAAGAGCGGCACAAACACCGGCGTTGTTGAAGTAAAAGGTTCGATTTCAAACTTCTCAACTATGGAAGCCACCACGTACTTCATCTGAATGAAGGCCATCTCCTTCCCCAGACACACCCGCGGCCCTGCCTGAAAAATTGGAAACTTGTAAGGACATACCTTCTTCATTACTCTACTTTTGTCAGGTTCCAGAAACCATCTTTGTGGTTTGAATTCCAACCCATCGTCTCCCCAGAGCGCCTCCATTCTGCCCATTCCGTATGGGAAGTAAGTCACTCTATCTCCTGCTCGGACGTCAGTGTTGTCTGGCAATCTATCGTCGAACATGGCGTGTTTCGAGTCCCAGGCTACTGGTGGATATAGTCTCATTGACTCACAGAGACATGCCTCTAGAAAACTCAACTCATCTAATGACTCATAATCCACCAATCTACCCATCACATGTTTCGCCTCTTCGACCACCTCTCTGTTTGAATTGGGATGGCAGGAAAGTAGCCAGAAGAGCCATGTCATTGCTGCTGAAGTTGTGTCTCTCCCTGCCATTATGAAGTTGATGACCATGTCTCTTATGACCAGCTCCCCATGGTCAGCCATTATCAGCCTAGAAAGCAAATCGTTGTTACTGCTATGATTCTTCCCTCCTTCCATTATCTTCTTCTTGTTGGCGATTATCTCATCAACGTACCTGCGAACTTCTTCAACAGCATCTTTCAGCCTTTTCTCCGATCCAATCCCAAGCCATCTCTTAATCTTCCAGACTATGAACAGAGATGCTGCTCCCCGCCTTGCACATATCTCTGACGCTACGTCAAAAGCCTTGGTCAGAGGAGGGACAGGTAGAGAAGGATCTAACGAACATGGATCAACCCCTAGAGAAACCTTACAAATCATGTTGAACGCAAGCCTTCTAAGCAACTCCTGCAAGTCCACAACTTTTCCGGTTTCCGCCAACTGGTCCAGAACTGGCAATAGCCTGTTACCAACTTCTTCTTTCAATGTCATGATGAAGAACCCTCGGAGGGACTTGGCTGTGAACTCATGACTCACCAACTTTCGCTGTATGCGCCAAAGCTCTCCATCCACGTTGAATATGCCATAGCCGAGAAAGTCACCGAGAATTTCGGTAAAAGGCTTCCCTTTTGGAAAGTTATTAAAGTTAGTTTTGAGTATATACTCAACATTTTTAGGGTTAGCCGTCACGATAGTTCGACGTGCACCAAGGCGGTGTACAACAATAGTGTTGGTTGCTGATTCTGCTAGCAGTTCAGTGTACCAATCTAACAGGCGGGTTCGGTTTTGATAGTAAGAAATCAAGCTTCCAATTACAGGATAGCTGTGTGGCCTGTGGCCTGATGAGAATCTGGGAACTTGTCGAGATGTGCATAGAATCAAAATGAGCGTATAAAGCAGCAGAACGTTTAATAGAACCAAACATAGGAAGCCAAGAGCGATTGTTAGGAGAGAGCCAAAACTTTCCATTTTAGCATGCAATGCAATTGGCTTGAATAGAAATGGTCAGCCCATGATGTATAACGTAATCATATATAAGCCAATCTAACTATAAATATTGCACCTCCTCTTTCTATTTAAGAAAATGAAGAGGACAAACAATAAGAGTTGTCATATATATTCAACTCAACGCAAATAAGTTCTAATGATTCAAATGGCTATACCCACGAGGTCGTGTAGGGCATGTGCTTTTTCCATCTTATTATATATGTTTTTCCTTAATTGTTATAAATGTGTTTTGGTGTTATTCTTATTAGTTATTACTTATTGTTTGGTGGTTATGGACCACAATCATAGAGGGAACCTGTAGTGTTAGCATCCCTTTAACTGTTCATTTTTTTTTTAATCTCCAATCCTCTGACTAGTTAGTTTGTCTGCTTTCCCATTAGGTGCGTATTAGAATCCTGCCTTCTTTTTGCTAAATTTCTATTCTATTTCTTTCGTATGTGATGCTGTATAAGCCAATTACAAGTAATAGATGAACAACATGAGGTGTTGCTCTGCAGGAAAAAGATAAATAAATCAACAAGAGAAGTTCCTGGATTGTTGTGATTGACATGCGATTCAGACGTTGCTATACTTGAACCTCAAAAGGTAGACAGCTAACTCGCAAATATTCCATAGGATTGGATAATTTCGAGTCGTGAAAGATAGCGGAAATAGTTCTTCTGTTCTTAAATAATCTGATGCTTGTTTTCAGGTGATTTCATCCGTTTAATTCCTGCAGGGACAAAATAACAAGACAGGAACCTGCTCTTAATAAGCTTTAGTTGGAATGCATGTACTATAGTTAACACATGAATTAGTTTTCAGTTAACGAGAGTCGTTTCTGTACTGCAGCTCAGTTCATTCGCTTAGAGCGCATCACATCGCATCAAATCACATGACATTCACTGACAGACTCCATACCATGTTATTGGAATCCAACAAGGTATTGCACCAACGTTAGCACCTCAGAAAAATGTGGAATCAATTAAAAGATCCTGCCTTTATCTTCGTCAGATAGATTCTAAATGACTGTAACATGTATTTTTTTATTTCTTTTGAGTGAATACTTAGTAATATATCATTATTTAATTAATAATTCAAGGTTAATCAACTGATAAAGTTAAAGAAATAAGGAATTCTTAAATTATCAAAACCTTACTTTTTATACAGGTCTCGGAGAATGTTTAACAGTCAAATATGTAACCTTAATTTAAGGATTTATTAAAAATTCCTTCTCAATCAATCTAGCCAACCCTTTTCGTACATTGGTTGATATACCCTACAACTTCATTTCACTCTTATGATTATTATTTTTGAGAAATTTAAAGAATGTGATGATAGGTCTTTCTCCTCTAGGCTGTCTTTTGTGTCAGCTGTCCTTTTAGTTGCGTCCCGAAAGCAACGTAGTGATAGAAATGAACAAGGTGGTACGTGCTCCTGCTTTTATATGAAAGAGTAGAACTTAGTAAGAAGAGAAGTCGTTTATGTTTAATTAAGACAAACACTAGATTGCAATTCCAATCCAATGGCTGGGGTTTGTAGTAGGAAAGTTACCACGCAATGCCAAAGAATGAAAAAAAGAAAGGGAAGAAGAATTTTGAGGAAGAAGACAACACATCAACTAATAGATGTGGAAGTTTGTACATAATAATGGATACTCTATGAAGTCTGAAAATAAATCAAGTATAAATGTATATCTTGTTCCCATAGTCTATTATATGGAAATGGACTGCTCACGAATCAATTACTTCTATTACAAATCTTAGGGGGCGTTTGGTTTAAGCATGAGTTTGGGTATAGGTATGAGTATAATAGTAGAAGGGAATGAGAATGAGAATGGGTATAAAAAATGATGTTTAGTTTGTAACTTGAGTTTCTGTATTAATACTAATAATGTTGTTTGGTTTGTTACATTAATGAGAATGAAAGATAATATAATACCATTTTTTAATACCATATTTAAAATGAAATATAAAGCATAGAACAACATCAAGTATTAAAAACAACATAAAGCATCAAAACATAAAGTAAGATATCTCATAGTATATAAAACATAAAGTATCAAAACAACATCAAAATAAACTTAAAACATAAAGCATCAAAATATAAAGCAAAATTTTTCATAGTACCTAAAACATAATGCATCAAAATAACATCAAAATAAACTTAAGACATAAAGCCTTCGCATATCAACAGGAAGGCTGAAGAACACATCAATCTTGTCTTTATTTGAGCTGAAAATATTCGTTGCTTTAAAGACATCACCACTTGGAACGCCAATTTTTATTAACTCTTCAACCACGTCTTTCATTTTTTCCGAAGCAGCTTTGTCAAGTAAATTTTCATCTGCAATAGCATTTGCTATGGTTGCAAAATTGCTATTAAAGCCTTCCACAAAAGTACGAAAACCAGAATTGATTTCTTGCAGTTGTGTGCCAACATCTAATGAAGCTGAAATAGACGACATTTTCTTCCTTTTTGCTTTATTCCCTCCACTGCTGCTAGATGGTTGTTTCTTCTTTGCACTCACATTTTTCACATTTGTTTTGCTTGTGTAAGTTGGAGTTGCTTGCGAATCCGAACACACATCATTGTTTTCTTCGTCAGATAATAAATCATATTCACCAACATACTCACCACAACTTACTGTATTTTAATCATTCTCGATATTTCGAATAACATCCATATATCCCTAAACGTTCAACCCAGTAGCTCTATCTCTTGCATAAACTGATTCAAGTATGGGAATTTAAACAATAACTCTAAATAAATTCAAGAACGTCTTTATACAATTGTTCAATTGTAAAACCAAATAAAAGTAATTCTTCTCATTATCCAAAGGTTAAGATTTTATAAAAACAAAAAAGGGCATGACTTTATAAAGAAACAAATGTTGGATAAAGATGAAGGGCTTGTATCTTTATATAAAGGTTAAAAACTGTAAAAAGTACTTATGTTTCGTTATTCTTAAAAGCCATTAAGAGCTTTACAAAAAAATAAACAATCACCAACGTAAACGACGATTCGCTATATGTTTTTCTTTTTTTTAAGAGTTAAAACTATATACGAAAAATCAAATTAAATCACAAAACAATTATAAGGGAAAAAATGAGCAGATTGGTTTTATGATTCTCGTTCAATCTATAACTATATGCACTTTCACATCATCAAACCATATAGCAGATTGGTTATTTTCTTGATTAAATCATAAGATGAAAATATATAAGAAAAAAAGGAGCAAAAGCCCCATTTACAATGAGATGAAACCATATTTTATCCAGTTTATTTAACATCAAATTAAAACGAGAAATTTCATAAAATATATCTAGAGGCGTAGAGCAAAAAATTCCTTCGTTAATAAGACTAGAAAACTAACTAATTGAATTTAGCTAGCAAACTAAGTATTGTGAATAAATAAACAACCGTAATTGATATAGCTAAAAAACCAAACGCCCCCTTAGTGTTTCTCTACCAAATAATCACATAAACTAATAACTATCATTGGTTCCGAATTTGAATATATATATAATTGTTAAGATAGAACGATTTCTCATTCATGATTCATAATTTGTGTATATTAATACTTGAGATAGAAAGTTGTGAATTGTTACATATGGATTGAGAATTTGGAGAAGACATTGATTGTTAAACATGTAGATTAAGAATTTTGAATATATTGCATCGTACGTTAATATAGAAACTTATCAAGTCAAATGCAAGATACCTCTTTAGTTGGACTCTACTTAATCTAACCTACTTATGCACAAAACTCCCTGCGTAGAGTATAGAGATGATCATATTATACCTAACTTTCTCATTGTATTTTTAACCGAACTCTACTTGTGATATCTAATTAAAAATAATTAAGTAGGATACAATAAAAGTAAGAGACTAGTTGTTGACGTTGCAAGATTAACTACGCATGGAGTTGAAATATTCTAATGAATAAAGAAGAACTAAAATTTATCTAAGATCATGCTTTTTGGAAAAATGAAAAAGAGCGTATGAGTAGGGATCTGATGGAAAGGGACAGAGTGAGAGTGAGAAGCGGATGGATACACAAGCGGTGGAAATTTGATAAAGATGTACGAGTGGGTGGGCTGGTGGCTACTCTACGTTTGGTTTTAGACTTTTAGACACGTATGTCGTTACTTGCACTCAGCACTCGGCGCCGGTTCAGATCCTCGGCCTGTTTAACGTAGTTTTATGTTAAAATTTTTATTTATTAAGTTTTTATTTTAATCATTGTTTCTTTCAATTCTTCATATTTTATAAAAAATACAAAATTAATTTTTATTTTGTAATTTTATTTTTTCATGCTGATATTATTTTAATATTTTTGACTTAGTAATTGTTTAATAACTATAATTTAAATTTAAAATATCTTAAATCTACTTCTAATAATTAAACAATATATGTTACTTATTAAATTATTTATTTTAATAAAATATGATACTTTTTTACTCTTATTTATGTATAAGTATAAGATTTTAAATTTAATTAGTTTATCTTTATTAATAATAAAGATCAAATCACATTAACATCAACAACTAAAATTTTTTATTAAAAATTAAGTACAAAAATGAAAAATAAACTAAAAGTAAAATCAAACCAAATGACCCCTTAATTTCTTGCACATAAGGGAGTATAAAATAGGTTATAAATAATAAAAATTGAAATAAAAATATAAATGCATTATATTTTAAAAATGAAAATACAATATACTGAAATATAAAACTATGCGCATTATTTATATATTTAATTTAATTAACACTCTTATCTTAAATAATTTAAAAACCATATAAATGTCAACAACTTGTAAATAAAATTTTAAACAAACATTCATATGCACCATTAAATAAAAACAATCTCAACAATCAAATAAAAAATAAAAAATAAAAAATACCATAGATAATTTATTTATTTTTCCGTAGAATATGATATTTGATTTATAATACAATATGGTTTGAGAACGAAAATAAATTTGAAATCTTTTTTTGTTTGGATTCGAGGAAACCCTATAGGGGAGCCAAGCGAGCACATCTTTTCGAGGGTCCAATTGGCGCACCACCTCACAAGCGGGCCAAGCGGGCGTACCTTATTATTGAGGACCTAACTAGTTCTCCACCTACAAGTAAAACCCTAATTGCCCCAGACTCTTACAAGAGGAACTAGTATGAAATTGAACCTGGAACCTAATCGAAGCTAAGTCCTGCTCACAACCATCTAGTCACACCCCTTGAGAGCTTTATTTGCAAATCGTTCACGCTAAGTTCAAAAGTTTACAAATTGAATAGTAAGATTTTCTCTTATCACCTATTTAAATTTTTATTTTTTAAATATGCTGATTATTTAGATTTTAGTAATTCGTTTTAATTAAAAAAAAAGACTGTCTACGGATTCAGAATTATTTAACTTCTTTTTAGTTTAATCATAAATTATTTAGATTTTGTCATTTTAGAGCTTAAACAAGCTTTTGTCAACTGAGTTCTCTTCCCGGCGAGGCGGCGACGTCCCTTTAGTTTTTAACATTTCATTCTCACCCATGTCTCAGTCGTACGTATAATTTAGGCTTATGCATTTTGATTAACAAGCAAATAGTCGTATAGTTATTGATTCTTCACAAAATAATATCTCCTTCTATTTAAAATAAGTGTCGTTTTAGAGGAATTTTAATTATTCAAAGTAAGTATCGTTTGTTACTTTTTATGCATATTTATGATTTTACTTCCAAAATTATTATTTAATTTCTCTCACATCTTAATTATACAGATTACACAAATTATATTTTCAAGATACTTTAACATGTAATTAATAAGGATATATCAAATATTTCATTAGCTTTCTTAATAAATATACATTCTTCTAAAACGACATTTATTTTGAATAGGAAGCAGTATAGCCCGCAGGGCGCAGCTCAGTTAATTCCGGAGGGGTAGATTTGCTCCAAGGTGCAAGGTTCGAATCCCACGATTTGCAGTGTTGGAGCAACATTCTTGAGCCCCTTATGAGCTTTGAAGGTGGACTTCTTGTAGGCCTGTGGGTTGTCACCTCCCCCTTAGCGGGCCGCTGAGTACCTGATTTACATCCTCCCAGTTGTTTCGTCAGGCCGAAATATGAGGGGCCCTTTGGATTGAGGATTCAACCTTTTGCTCCAAGGAAGCAGTATAATTTGTCGTTAACTTTAATTCAAGCATAATAGTTCTTCCCACTAAACTAAGCAAGACAACAAGTCTTATAATGCCCAACAGTAAAGAGTAAGCAAAATTCTTTCCCATTCCAATTGCTAGTTACAAATTAGTCAAAATCTCAACGATTGTTGCATATCTTTATGTTTACTAGTCAGATCAACTTCAAATTACCCCATCGCTTCCAAAACCAAGTTAACTAGGTTTTAGGTTAATAGATTTAAACTCTTCATGTACGTTCTTGACCGCTAGGAATCCTTGAATATTATTCATCAAAGAAAATTACCCGTACCTTATTTGCTATTAGCAATGTTCAAATTTTTTACTATTATTTGTAGAAATGTATTAAACAAATGCGATTATAAATTTATTTTATATTTGATGCAATTTAATAATTAATACATTAATAGTAATATAGAACTCGTAATAATTAATTAGAAGATATAATTATTGAATTTGAAATTTGTACGTAAATCCTATATATTATATAAAATGGTAAGAAAGAAGTCAAAAATTTGGATT
Organism: Erythroxylum incrassatum; assembly: GCA_026546855.1. Lineage (NCBI taxonomy): Eukaryota > Viridiplantae > Streptophyta > Magnoliopsida > Malpighiales > Erythroxylaceae > Erythroxylum > Erythroxylum incrassatum. Next base: position 8,617,325 of record JANVCL010000212.1, on the reverse strand, counting down.
ATATTGTCAAGGTGTTCAATAATTGTACACAATCATCATATCAAAACCAATGATGTAAAAATTGAATCGGATTAGCTAGTTTAGTCGAGTTAAGCATAAACCAGACTGATTTCTGGTTTGATTTTTTACTTTTAATTATTGGGAAAGAAAATTGGCCGATTAAATAATAAATTGACCAGTTTTTTTGAATCATTAATTGAATGAATCTTCGCAATTTCTAAACACCATATCAGTATAAAAAGATAAGAGTATTGTGTGATTGGCACTTGAGAAATCAACATATTGTAGTCAAAATCAAATTTTGAGTTTAGCATCAAAAACTAGAACAAAAGCTCGAACAGGCAAAGAGATTTTTTGAAACACCAAATGCAATCTTCATTCTAATAGACCATGGAAGAAGGAGAATTAAGTAAGAACAACAAATCACAACTCCTCGACTTTCACCACCATCGGCAACACTCTATCTCTAAAAAAATGATGATTGATATTAACTAAATCTCATAACAAAAAGAAAGATTCCAAAATCCACATTATCTTCAATGAAATGAGAGGTATAGTTAGAGCAGAGAGACTTTCTTGGCAGGAATGATAAGCTCATGGTTGAAGTGGAGGCTAGTGTTTGGCTACGGGAGAGGAAAAGGAAAAGACGCTTGAGTGGCTATTCAAGATGTGGTGAAATTAGTATCCAAATGTTTTTTTCAGAGAACTTTGGCATCTTCTCCACGAAAAAGTTGATGGGATATATGAGGAGGGAAATAAAGAGAAATTTAGCTGGGAACCAATATCTTCAAGTTAGGTTAATAGTTTTCCTCTTTTTATCCCTTTCTTTTATTTTTTTTCCTTTTTTACAATTATTTGTGTTTTCTCGAGTAAAATTTTTATTTTTAATTAAAAGAGTCTTCCTCTTAAATTTTAATTACAAAATAATGAATAAAACTTCAATTACAAGCCATATATACATTAATAGACTAATAAAACATAACTAAAATAATAATTTAATTTAATTCTTAAATTTGACTTGAATTAATTTAATTTAATTTAAAATAATTATAACTAATTATTAATTTGTGTAGAATTTAATTAGTTCGATATAAATTTAAATATTGAGTTAGATCATCGTATAAGTAGTAGTTGATTAGCTTATATATAATATTTATATCACATGTATTTTAACATTATTTTTAACTGATTCTAAAAAAGGAGATTGTTCTAAAAAATAAAAATTATTTGAGTACAGTAAAAAAAGTTGATGTAAATAGTTTGAATGAAAGCTTAGTTTATGAGTTTTTAGATAACGTTAGAAAATTTGGAACTTTTGAATATGATACAACCTCCTTTAGAGATAAAACTTTGATTTTTATTATTTTAAGTTTTATATTAGACTCAAATTTAGTTTGAAGTATTAGATTAGATTTATTATAGTCCATTATAAAATAATAGACATTGGTGTATTTTTATTTCAATAAATTATTTTATTTGTACTTATTCTTATAACAATTTTATTTACCAAAAAATATAATTTTATTTCAATAAAATGTTTTATTTGTAATTATTGTTATAATTTTATTTCTTATTTATTATATATCGATTTTATAACGGTTTAATATCGGTTGGACCTTCAAATTTTAAACCTTTCATTTGATCGGTGTGATGTCCGGTCTGATTTTTAAGACGTTAATAAAAAATAATAAACTTATTAAGAAGAGCAATTTTATGAAAAGATAATAAATATAATTAAAAACTTGAAATTTGAATATCATTTATGATAAAAGGCTCTCTAATTATGAAAGATTAAAATAATAACAAGCCTTTTCTTTTATAAACAATTATAATTATTCAAAAACATAATTTCAAAATTTGAACTATTTATTAAAATATCATATACATTCTATTTAACAATTATTTTGAATATATAATCCTAAATTTTATTATTGTGAGACCTTATGTTTGGTAAGATAAAATTTATGTAAGTCCATTGACATGTCGATGACATATTTTTGGCAAGAAAATGGTACAAGATAAGTCAAAATTTTGCCAAATATCTTTATAATTTCTAAGTAGTATTCCAACACATTGAAACAACTTTGGTATAAGGAATTGGAATGAACTATTACTTTTAGACATTGACAAAATACGGACAGAATGCTAGAAGCACAAAGGTGGATTACTTTAACTCAAAGGCGAATTAAGGAAGTAAAGAGTTACTTGACACTTATATAATAGTTAAGTAAATTATGTTGATTAGTTGGTATCCCAAAATGTCCATCTAATAGTTGTGATAGTTGGACAAATACAATAGTCCCAAAACAAACTATTAATTTACTTTTGTTTGGTTTAAATAAGTCCTCTAAGTAGTTAAAACGTCATTGCAAAAAAACTATTTATAGCTCGTTGGGGCTATATCATTTAAATGTGTAAAGTCTGCATGGTAAAAACTATACTTTTTAAGCTCTTACAATATACTACATGCTTTTGTTTACATTAATGAATGCTTTATTTGTATTATCTATTGAATTCCTTCTTATTTTCCCCCAAAAGCATTAATAACTATACTATCCATAAAGTGTTTGATGAAGATTACGTCTAAAATTTGTTAAGTTTCACTCATACGCATATAAGGTATTTGACATAATTTTAATGAAGATTCAATTGCTAAATTAAGTTATAGAATGACAATTACTACAATGATATAGATTAAGCTTGGTTTATCTAAAACTTAATCATGAAGAAAATAACTTGTTAGTGTATAAATATTGTCATTAACTATCACATGTTGTTTACTAGTTGTTAAGATTATGATATTAGTTTATCAAATTAAGATAAAAGTTGTCAAGGTCTATCAAAATAAAAATTGATGTAAAATAGTTGTCAAAGTTAGTATAAACCAACTTAGTGAAAGTATAAAAGCGGCTACTGTGCTTCAAATATTGTTGTAGTAGGAGAGAAAAGGTGAGGTGAAAAAATAGAGTTAACAAATTCTAACAAAGTCTAAATTAGAGTGATAAAAGATTTTTTTAAGGCTATAACAAAAGCCTATATTCTATTAAAGGAATGTTTTCAATAGATTTTGTGTGTTCTTTATACAAACAAAATAAATTTTTTCTCGAGCTACACTAACATTTAGTATTAGAGTCAATTGTTTCGAAATAATGTCTAGTTCAAATACAACATCTCAACAAAGTTAGGTAGACCTAAGTCAACATTCATAATTGTTGCATACATAACCAATTTAATAAGTTCAAGTGGTAATATTCAAGTCCAATGACAAAAATAATTTGCTATATGGAAGCACTTGATGGAGGTCATATTGTGGATGAAAAGTTTTGGAGATATCTTAACAAAAGATATCGATAAAGCAGCGAAAGAATTGTTAGAAAATGATTGGGCTTTAAATGAAAAGATCATATTTTAATATTTCAGTTTGTAAAATTTTTAGTTTTGACAAAAATATTGAAGCAAAAGTAGCAAAAGAGGATCGAAACATTTTTATTACAACTTATGAAGGTGTAGATCCTGTTAAACGAATAAGACTGCAAGGATTAAAGTAACAATTTGAGCATATGGAGCAAGGTAGAGATAAGAGTATTCATGATCTTTAGGCTTTCTAGGATCATAGGAGATTTCGATGAATAAAATATTTAGTGGCTTGAATGATTAGATTGATCAAGCATTAAAAGCTCAATCAAATTTAGCAGATCAAAAGCAGAACACAATAAATAGAAGAGTCAAATTTTAACTGGGAAGGAGGAAAGAATTTTAGAACGAGCCAAGGAGCTAAAAGAGGTGATACAAGAAAAAAGATATATTGTTTAATGCTTCAAGTGTAAAAAGTTAGGTCATTATCAACATGAGTGCAAGTAACATATCTAGTGATATAACTATACGAAGTATGGCCACTATAGCAAAGAATGTCGTGCCAAAACTTTAAATAGAAGAGAGAATCATATTAAGGCATCAAAGAAAGAAAATGATGTTGATACTTTGTTCATGACCAGTCATGTTGCTTCAAATGGCAAAGATAGCGAGTTGTTATTAGATATAAACTGCAGTAATCATCTAAGTGGAAACAAGGAATTGTTTTCCAAATTTGATGACAAGTTTAGAACAATAGTAAAGCTTGAAGATAATTCCTTAATTGTATTATTAAGAAAAGGAAATATTAGTATTCTTTTAAACGAGGGATCGTTGAATTATATTTCTGATGTGTTTTATGATCTAAGCATTTGCTAAAATCTTGTAAGTGTAGGACAACTGGTAGAGAAAGGTTATAAATTACAATTTGACAAGCAAGGGTGCGTTACCAATGATAAGAAGAAGGGTTTGATAGCAAAAATGAATATGTATAGAAATTGACTATTTCCAATCAACATTAATTATGGTATTGGGTTATGCTATAATACAACAAATGTGGATGATCATTGGCTTTGACATATGCATCTTGAACACTTCAATTTTAAAAGCATTAAGTTCTTAAAAGATAAAAAGTGGGTGTCATATTTTCCAAATGTTAAGGTTCCTGATCAGTTGTGTGAAGCTTTCTTAATGGGAAAGAAACATTGAGATCCATTTATAAAGGGTGCTCACAAAGAGCTATAAACTATTAGAGATTATACGATCAAATTTGTGTTATACGGAAGTTCCTTTTTTGAGAGGAAATAGATACCTTGTTACTTTCATTGATGAATTTATTAGGAAGACTTAGGCTTATTTCTTAAAGTAGAACACAAAGCATGTGACACAATGAAGAATTTTATAGTATATATTTATAAACAAAGTGACTATGTGGTGAAAATTCTGAGAACAAATCGTGGGACTAAATATATTGTATGTGATGATTTTTTAGAAAGAATGGGATTAAGCATTAGCTAATTGCATGATATACACCTCAACGTATTAGAATCACAAAGAGAAAGAACTTAACTATTATAAATATGGTTATGAGCATGTTGTTTTATAAGAAATTACCAAAGAGCTCTGGGTGGAGACAATAGCTTGTGTTGCTGATATCTTAAGTAAGTGTCCAGTTAGAAGTGATAAAACTCTTGAAGAAACTTGAAGTGGACAAAAGCTGGATCTAAGTCACTTGAAGTTCTTTGAGTGTATTGCTTATGCTCATATACCTGATGAGCTAAGAAAGAAATTGGATGGAAAAGAAAAAAGTGCATCTTTGTAGATAATCTAATAACTGAAAAATTTAATTTTTAGCAAAGATTTTATATTTTAGGAACATGGAATCTGGGATTGGTTAGAGAAGCAGTAAACTTATCACCAATGCCTATGAGATCTAACTAATAGTATGAACTAGTAATCATATTACTCCTCTTGTAGATTCTATAAAAGTACAAAGATATCCACAACGAGAATGCCAAATTCCAGCTTATTTGAAGGGTTATCAACTTAGGAAGGATATAAATCCAAATGATATTAGTGAGGAGGAAGTTACTTACTATGTTTTCTTTACAAATGGAGATCCAATAACATTTGAATAAGTAACAAAAGATAACAGATGGATTCGAGCTATAGATGAAGAAATTCATGCCATTTAGAAGAAAAAAACTTGGGAGTTAACAAATCTTCTAGCAGGAAAGAAGCTACTTCAAGTCAAATGGGTATATAATACAAAGTACAAACCTAATGCAGATGTTAAAAGGTATAAAACAAGGTTGGCTGCAAAATGATAGATACAAAAACATGAGATTGATTCCTTTGAAGTATTTGCTCCATTTGCCAGATTAGAAATTGTACAGATGATTATTTTTATAGGTGCTCAAAGAAGTTTGAAAATTTTCCAAATGGATGTCAAGTCAACTTTATTAAATGTAGTTCTTAAAGAGGAAGTTTGCATTTAACAACCACCAGGTTATGTGAAACAAGGGAATTAAAATAAAGTTTATAGATTAAAGAAGACACTCTTCAGATTAAAGCAAGTGTCACGAGCGTGGTATACTCAAATTGATCCATATGTTTTAGCTAAAATTTCCAAATACGTTCTTTTGAGCATGCCTTATATTTGAAAACCAATAAGGATATAGACACATGATTGTTTACTTATGTATGGATGATCTTATCTTTACTAAAAATAATCTTAAATTAGTAGAGTTCAAGAAAGCTATGATTTCTCAATTTGAGATGATAGATTTGGGTTTATATCTTACTTTCTTGTTATTAAAGTGAAACTAACACATTGAGAGATATTTATTCCTTAAAGAAACATGCTCAAGATATTTTAAAGAAGTTATAGATGGAAGCCTAGAAGTTAATATTGACTCCAATTAAAGGAAGATTGAAGCTTTACAAAGATGGAAGTGGAGAGTTGGTTGATGTAACAAACTTTAGAAGACTTGTTACAAGTTTAAGGTATTTCACGATAAAAAGACTAGATATTGTTTACAAAGTTGGACTTACAAGTAAATTTATGGAATCACCAAGACAATCTCATTAGCAAGCTACAGAAATAGTTCTTAGGTATATCAAAGGTACGTTGGATAATGAAATCATTTACTTAAATGGTAATAAAATGGAGCTAGTTACATATACTGATGATAGTGATTACGCTGATAACACATAAAATTGGAAAAGTAACTTTCATTATATTTTAAATTTTTGTTCAGGAGCATCAAGAAACAACAATTTGTGGCCCTTTCAATGGCAAAAGTAGAATATATTGTAGTAACAAGTTATGTAACCCAAGCAGTTTGGTTGCGGAGAATGCTTGGTGAATTACAACATTAGCAAGACGGTCTAAAGTGAATTTTTTGTTATAACAAATCAATAATTGCCCTAACTAAGAATATCTTTTTCGACGGTAGAAGCAAGCATATTGATAATAAGGATCATTATATTTTTTATTTGGGAAAAGAAAATGAGATCATGGTTAAGTTTTGTATCTCGCAGGATCAAATTGCATATATGTTTACAAGGCCACTGAAAGTTAAATTGTTTACAAACACAAGAAGAAGCTTGGAATGATCAAAGAAGCTTAAAGGAGGCTGATGGAGATTAATCTTGGTTTGTCCAATACTTAGTCATGAAGAAAATAACTTGTTAGTGTACAACTATTATCATTAGTTGTCACGTGTTATTTTGTTAGTTATCAAGATTATGATATTAGTTATCAAATTAAGATCAAAGTTGCCAAAGCCTATCAAAATAAAGACGTGTTGTAAAATAGTTTTCAACGGTAGTATAAGCCGACTTATAATGCAAGTATAAAAGGGGTTGTTATGCTCCAAAAATTGTTGCAACAGGAGATAAAAGGTGAGGTGCAAAAATAAAGTTAACAAACTCCAATAAATTTGAATTAGAGTGATGAAAGATATTTTGTAAGGCTATAACAAAAGCTTATATATGTTGTACTAAAATAGTGTTTTCAATAAATTTTGTGAGCTCTTTGTTCAATCAAAATAATTTATTTTAAATTTTTAACCCATATTGTAATTGGAGTGTTTGTTACTCTCCATTAGTCATTGTCCTTTACTTTTTATTATAATTAATTTAATTTTAATTTCTCAAAAAAATATTTTTATAGTTTTCATCATCATCAAAATTTATATTATTCAATATATTTAAGGGGTACAGGGATAACATAAACAATATTAAACTTTGATAGTCATGAAAAGGTCTGTAAAATAATTACTATGTAACTTTTTCTTTTTTTTAATTATACTCTTAGAGACCCAATTATCTTCTTTCCTCTTCCTACTTTAACCGATATTTCTCTTTGTGATTGAATAATATCCAGTTGAGTTCAGATCTTTTGTCTAATATTATAATATTTTATTTTGTTCTATAAATTTTAACTATTTATATATGTGAGTCTCACGTGATATAAATAAATAGCTAAAATTTATAAAATAAAATAAGATACTATAATATTAGACAAAAGATTCGATCCCCTTTAGCACTACAAAATGATAAGGATTGACAAAGAGTAAAAGTAGAAAATGGAAGGGACAAAAAGCAATCATTTATGTTGGGAATTAAAGAAACGTCAGAATAAGGCATAAAATCAAAGTCAAGCGAAAAAGGAGCACAGCATATCAATGATGAGTTTTAGAGGCATCATCTTCTTTAGTAATGATCATTCAAGTCAGTTGCACTTGCTCTGACTATTGATAGCCATGAAAGATTGCCGCCCTGCAATTATATGTCCTGCGTTGAAGTATCAATGTAGTGTTAGGAAATTTGGATCACATCAGATCCGATCTTTGATTTTTTAAAAATTAAAATCTATTTAATTCTATAAAATATTAACACGAATTAAAATAAAGTAAAAATTTAATTTGTAACATTTTCTGAAGCTTGATCTGTATCTTGTCGTATCCTTCGAACCGTTTCCGAAATCGATCCGCCTTAACTACTGTAGCCGCACAAGTGTCCGGCCTCTAACGATATCCACAAAATAGGTTGAAAGAACTTCGTATCTTTTACAGAGAGGGTTAAGCATGAAGTGCTAGCTACATAGAGCTTAAGCCTATTTATAATAAGCTTAGGACGCTTTAGTAATTTAATTGAAATTAAATATTAATTTCAATTAAACTTTAATTAGAATTACAAATAATTCTAATTAAATACCAATTATGCCCA
>JANVCL010000212.1:8564983-8577424 GCA_026546855.1 Erythroxylum incrassatum | reverse complement strand
TTTTGGGATGGCCTAGATAGATTTGATGTATTTTTCCTCTTTCATGTAGCATGTTGTACTGGGTTTTTAGAATTGATTTATAGACAGTAAACGATGACAGATGTGTAAATTTCTGATTTTGATGAAATGAAATGAGGAAAAATTATGGTTTCAAAAAGTTCGTGATTTTATATTGATGTTTTATTATGATGCCATGTGAAGTGAAATAGTGATCATTCGTAGCTCGCCATTATCATAGGATATGTACCGGAATGACCTGCGAGCGTCCCGGTGTGTACTCTGCGGTAAGGGAGCGCTACACCTTCACATGCCTGTCTGGTACTTTTTTCCTAGTGATTCATGTCATTTGGACTTTACAGTGCAACTACCACCTTCTTAAGTGTCCTTTTAGATTATATTGAATAATCCATTGGAGTATTTATGGATGATTTTCACTATATATGGTAATTCTTTTAATGAATGTTTGGCTAATTTAATCGAAGTGTTAACAGATGTATAGAGAAAGCCTTGTTCATAATTAGGGAAAATGCCACTTTATGGTTGATTAAGGCATTATTTTTGGTATATTGTGTCCTCAACAGGAATAAAAATAGATAATACAAAGATATATGTGATTAAATCTTTACATTACCTGTAAATGTACATGACTATGTACTTTTCTTAATCATACAAGATTCTATCGATGCTTTATTAAACACTTTCCCTAGATTGCTTAACCTTTACATAGATTGTTGCAAAAACAAGTGGCATTTGAGTTTGATGAAGCATGTAAGATAATGTTTGACAAGATAAAGGACTTGTTAACTTCCACACCAATAATTTAACCACCAAAATTAAAATCCTTTAATTGAAATTGTATTTGAAGTGAGTGATTATGCTTCAAAAACACTTGATATTACATAACGCAACTACACCACCATGGAGAAAGAACTTTTAACTATTGTTTTTGCTTTAGAAAAATTTTCTTCATAATTATTTTTGTTACCAAAGTAATTTTTTATTCTAACCATGTAATTCTCAAGTACCTACTCTCTAGGAAACATGTGAAGACAAAACTCATTAGATGGATACTCTTATTACAAGATTCTGATTTGAAAATATATAATAAGAAAGGTGTAGAAAATTTAGTAGCCAACCATACAAAAAACTTAAGTGCAAATGAAGTGCCATCCCTAATGAATGAAGATTTTCCAAACGAGCATCTCTTTTTTGTTTAAGAAACTATACCCTGGTATGTTGATATAGTTAACCATTGGGTAACTAAAGCACTACCAAGTGATATGTCTAGAGTTCAAAATGATAAAATAAATAGTGATGTTAAATACTATGTTTAAGATGATGCTTGTCAAAATTTTATTTTAACCAAATCATTTGAATGTATGTCACTCAATATGAAATTTCTTTAAGCTTAAGTTTATATTATTCATATGTTTGTGGGGGACACTTTGGTCTTAAAAGAATTACTCATAAGTGTTACGAATGTGGATTATTTTGGCCTACTTTGTTTTGTGATTCACACATATTTTGTAATAATAGTGAACATTGCCAAAAACAAATTAAGAACTTAGGATATAGAGATCAAATGCCACTTAATCTCATTCTTGTTTGTGAAATATTTGATTTATAAGTTATTGATTTTATGGATCCTTTTTCCTCTTATTATGGAAATATTTATATATTTCTTATTATGGATTATGTTTCAAAGTGGGTGGATGAAAAATCTACAACAGTACTTATTATAAAATGGTTGTAGATTTATTTGAGATTAATAGTTTCATAACATTTGGAATAATATGAGCTAAATTAGTGATTAAGGAATATAATTGTATAATAAAGTGGTGGAGGCTTTACTAAAGCAATATAATGCCACTCACCGTATGTCTACTGCTTACCATCCACAAACTAATAGACAAGTCGAGGTGTATAGTAGGAAGATTAAATCTATACTTAAAAAGAATATTAGCACAAATAGCAAGGATTGGAGCAAGTTTCTTGGCAATACGTTATAGGCCTACTACACAACTTATAATATTCATATCATTATGTCTCCTTACCGTTTAGTTTTTAGAAAACTTTGTTATCTTTTAATAAAATTGAACATAGGTATATTAGTTTGTTATTTAATGCAATATGAGACTAATGAGCAATAAAAATTGCAACTACAAGACTTAGAGAATATTCGTAATGATTCCTATGAGAGTTCCATAATTTACAAGGGAAAGACAAGAGTTTTTCATAATAAAAACATTTTTTAAAAATGCTTTTGAATTGGTAAAAAAATCTACTTTATCACTCTCATTTGAAACTACTTCCTAGTAAATTATGCTCTAAATGGGTGTGACCTTTCATTGTTACTAACATGTTTCCTCATGGTGTAGTTAAAATACATAGTCTAAACACCGATAAGTCTTTTAAGGTGAATGGCCATCATCTCAAACCTTTTTATGATGGTTTTCACTTGTATAATGTTGAAGAAATTACACATGAGGAAGAACAATATCTAGTCAAAAATATTAAAGAAAGGTGCTAATTGGGAGGTACCTCAACATTTTTCTTTTTATCAAATTATTTTATTTAGATTATGATATTATTTTTATTTTTTATAGCTTACATTACCTTTTTTTTTAGGGGTAGAGAGAATTCTTAATAGATCATGGGTAAATTTTATAGATATAACATTTATAAAAATAGGCAAAGCTTTCATAACCAGTTCTTAAACAAGGTGAACCTACAACTTATTTCCGTATCACTAAACTTTACCTTTTTTACTAAGGCGTGCCTACATCTTACAACAAGATTGTTTTTGAATCAAAAGCATATAAATGGTAAGCTTTAAAAAAAATAAAAACAAGTAAAACATTTTTTAATCTTTTTCTTACCCTAAATTATTTTTCTCTTCTAGTTGTAGCCACCTTCCTATTGACATTATTAGAGCAGCCACAACTCTCCCTCATTGTGCACCATCACCAGAGATCCCATCATTAACAACTAGTGCCACTTTACCATAGCACAATAGTCTTCTTCCTTTACTATACACCCTTGCCTTCCCATTACTTATCTGCCTCTCACATTCTACCTCCCCCATTACTATCGCATAAATATCTCTACCTCTTCCATCACACATATATCTCCTGCCTTTCATGCTCTACCTCTTATAATCTTGCAACTCCTCCACCTCTTTCAATTTCACAACTCCTCCACCACTTAACATTGTGGGAACTATTGTCTCCTTTTATAATCAGTAATTTCTTTCTCCTCTCACCTGAATAATAGGTAAAAAGATTTTGAACAACACTCCTTTGAGAAACTGAAAAGATTATCTCCTTTGTTCATAATAAAAGGCTTAAGCCAAAGATTAAAAATATGTTCTCTCAACAACTCCAACTAAATATCCAACATAAGTAAGTTCCAAATCATATACTATAACATATTTAGAGAAAGGCAAGCAAATTTTACCTCTCTTAAAGTCAAATCTGAATGGGAACCTTCAATTTTGAGAAAAAATATACAAAAAGTTACTCATCTGTTTGTAAATGTTCCATCATTCCCTGTAAGTACATTCCTTACCCCATTACATTGAACATTAAAATTTTTATGCGTTAATTGAATGATAACATTAGGTGGTAAACTTATTTTTACATTTAATACCCTACCTATATTAAGCTTGTGGTGGATATAAGATTGATGGGTGAGGAATTCAAACTTTTAATTACTGATTTAATCTTTCATTTAATTTTATTACTGTAGAATATGCCACCAATGATGAATATTTGAATAGTGATTATGATTATAATATTGATTTTGAACTTGTTGCACTTTATTTATAACTGTTTATTGCTTATTTTTATAGCGTGAGTAAATCAAAAGACGCTTTTTTGAGAAATCTTACTCTAAAATGCATTCATGGTTTATAACTTTTACATTTTTAGGGAGGAAAGATTCCATTGTTGTGCTAAATAAAGCTTAATTTAATTTCTTATGGTGTATGATGAACAAAGTCAATCTGAATCTTGGATTTCGGTTAGATTTATAATTTAATGATGTTTTACCTAGTTATTATTCATTAATCCTAGGTTCTTTCATTACCCAAGTGGCTGTGTATAAAAAATTATTAATATTAATAACTATAATTTTCATGTTTCTTATGAGATATTGCTACCTGATATCCCCTAATTATATTTGATGGGTTTATTTAATAAGAAATAAGGATTTTAGTGTAATGGTAATCCAAGACTAGTTATAACCCAATAAAAAAATACATAACAGTTTAGAGGAAAATTTGGATCCACAAAACCACATAACACCTTCCTCTTCTCCTGCCTTTAATAATTTAGACTATGTCTAGCTAAACGTATTAGGGAGATGCATCACTCATATTAAAAGAACTTGATGACTTTATTCGCTTTCATGCAGTTCACTCTACCTTCACCGCAAAGCATGTATAAGGTGTGTTGACCATTCTTAACTCTTAGGGAAGTACACTCTCATATTTTTACTTTTGTTGAAATTATTAATATTGGTTTTGATACATTGAGGATAATGAATGACATAAGTATAGAGGAGTGTAGTTTAGTGTTTAGCTTTATCTAATTATTTTGCTCTTCTTTTATACATGCTTTTATGATCTTGGCTAATTTTTCATAAAAAGAAACTTTTTTCAAAATCACTTTAGTTCTTCTTCATTGATTCACCTCTTTAGAGGTCTCAATGGTTTTGAAATTTGTCTCTAAATGATTTGAGTTATCATTGATCATTGATTTAGATTGAAATACAATAAGAAAATTAGCATGAATGGTTAAGTTCTCACTTACTACATATGGAGTAATTATTTTTTATGGGTCTGAGATAAGGTAAGGTTGGGATAATAAAAAGGGTTGATTTGAAGGAAATTTACTAAAGAGAACATTACATGAAACTTGTTCACAATATATATAGGTCCTTACATTGTAAATCCATTAGTACTTTTTCTTTAACCATAATTTTTTCTTGTTCTTTTTTTAATCAAAATAATTGTGACTATACCATAATTAAAGAAATATTGGAACTTTCAAAGTTTTAAGTCTCAAACAATCAAGTAATGTAAATAACCTTTAGGGTTTAATAAATTAAAAAGGCTCAAAAGAAAATAGGATAAAGGTTAATAATTGGGTTATAAATAATGAAAAAGGATAAGGCTCAAACTTGATTATTCCTAAAGGATAAAGTGAATAAGGTAATTATCAAAGAAATAGACTAAAACAAGTGTTAAATCTAAGTGCCTATATCATTTCAATGCTTCTAATTTAACAAATGTGATCTCAATATGTATAATAAAGCAAGTTCTAGAATTATTCAACTATGCATGATAATACGTCTGAAAGAATATAAAGAACTAAAAAATTTATGAATTTTACTCTTAAACCCAAAAGCTCATAGAAAAATTGGTTATATGTGTGTAAATAATATGCAATTTTTATCCAACTTGACTATGTCAATGATTACTAACAATATAACTTATAAAGTCAATTTTATTATAGTTACTATCTTTTTGCATACTAATTCAAATCAATATTCAATAATGAAATAAAGTATTGATGGATAGATTTTAACTAATTCAGAATATCAGTTAACAAAATTTAATAACAAAGATTATAATTATCTTAATAAAATCATAAACCCATTCCTACACTTAAAATCGTACATTGTCCCTAACGTACACAATATAAGCATATAAAAATGAAAATGAAAAATAGCTAGATTTTGGTACTTTCCTGAGTAATGAGATGTTTAGATTATGATTTCAATAAAGGATCCATCTGATACTAAATACGTCATTCTTGCAAAAATATAATTGAAAAAGGGATAAAATAACGAAAAATAAAATAACAATAATGAAATTAACTATAACACATGAAAATAAAATAACGTAAAATAAAATCTATCCAAATTCTTAGGTTGCCTCCTAAACAATGCTTGTTTAACATCATTAGCTCGATGTACCCTGCATATTATCATCATCTAGTTCTATGATCAATGGCTTACTTCCACTTGTTTCTCCACATAAAGGTTTGTAGCCTATAAATAAGCCACATGTTGCATTATAATAATTAGAGCATAATTTATCAAATTAATAATTCAGTGGTCTCCATTAATACTCTTTTGAATGACAAACTATTAATAAAATAAAGGATTAACTCCCTGAATATTTTGTTAAAGCATGCTTAAAAGAAGTGGGAACCTTCCATCCTTAAGGTGACTACCAATGACTCATTAGTAGTTTCCTTATTTGGTTCCTCCTTTAGTTCATCCTCAAATACCTTTGTCCACTCTCCTTCTTCTTCTTCTTCCTGGACAAAGGTTTTTGACTCTTGTCTTATTCAATTATCTCTTTCCACTTCTCTCCTTCTCTTCTTTGACAAAGTCTTCCTTTTCTTCTTCTTTTTCTTTGTCTGGAAGCTCTTTTTTATTTATAAAGGAGATTGCTATTCCTTGTTCTTTAGAATCTGTTTTAGTAATATAAGGAAAACTCCCATGTAGTTTGTTACATAATATCTTTGCCAGCTGATTAACTTGATTCACCATATTATATATACAAGCCTCTACTCTCTGATGCATCATGTTTAATTCCTGAATAAGTTTGGTCATCCTATCTTCCAGAGCAGCAGTTACCTCCTCGCTTTCTTAAAATGTATCATATTAAGGTGAAGAAAATCTCTCCTCAAATGCATGTCATCTTGCTACAAGCTTGACAAGGTATTCTATTGGTTTATCTATAGTACTTTCATATTGTTGCTCTTGTTGTACATATTCAGTTGGACCATAATCATTCCATCCATATGCGTAATGTTTATTCCACTCTAAACTATGCACATTTTTGTATGATGCACCTTGAAGTTGGTTGTATATGTTTGGTTACTCCCACATGTAGGTTGGTACTTGGCATTCAAGATTATAACAATTACTCCTAGAAATATTATAACATGGCATAGAATTCGGTTAAGCTTTTGGAAACTTGTCAAGAAATAGTTCTTTCCAATATGATGATGTTATATATTACGATGACATATTATAGCTCCCATAAGAATACTAATTGCTCCATCCATCCATTATAAGTTGTGGCTATAGCAATGAATCTCAATTCCTAATAATAAGTCACAAACTCAAAGTCAAAGTAGAGAAGTTCAAAAGACAATTAAATGAATAAATCAAGAATACAATAAGATACAATAAAAATAAAATAAATACAAAATAATGATTAGATTAATAGAATCTAGGCTTTCCTAATGTTACTGTTTCCGAAAACAATGCCAAAAACTTGATCGATATTTTTCTTTATATTAATAATTAAATTAATTGTAAATGCATGACATAGTTGTAGCTAGCACAGGCAAGTATAGGTCAATCCCACAAAGACTGTAAGTATTAGTAATTACGCTTCTCCTATTATCTAACTTACAAATTGGTTGTTGGTTTTTGATTAAAATAAAGCTTAAATAAATAAACTAAAATTAGAAACAATATTGAACGTAGAAGACAAAAGAAATTACTTAGAAAAGTCAATTATCAAAGATTAGTATCTAGGTGATTAAAACCACTAAAAATCATTAAATAATTAACCTTTTATCATGTAATTAATTCATTGATTATTGGAATGTGGAAATTCCTATTTTTTGTTATTAACTCTCTCGAGACTATTAATAACTAATCCATTGGTTGATTAACAGAAATCTTTCTAGTTAGAACCCCTAGGATTACATTATCGATTTTCGAACTCCAATATTAGGTTTGACCATAATCTAGAGGATTTATATCACCTATCTCTAGGTTTTTAATCTATTCCTTTCAATTATGGTAGATCTATTCATACAAAGGATTTCTCAATCTCAAATATATAAAATCAAACCATGCACTAATATTCTAGATATATTAGAACAAATATAAAACACATAATTGAATAACAATAAATACATCAAAATAATTGCATTTAATAAAAAAAATTAAGACATATTGTATCATAAACTAGGGTTCGTCACACCTAGACACTAAAAACATTTAGTTGCTTATAATAGAAAATGAAATCAAATATAAACATGTAAAAAAAACTAAAAGAAAATAAAGAGTTCATAATTCTAAGTCTCCCTTTCTATTATATTCAATCTTTGTATAAGATGGATTTGACATAACCTTCTATCAAATCTCTTTTGATGTTAATTTCATGCTTTCCTTGTCTTTGGATCAAAATTGTCAGCTCTCTAAGTTTCTTGTGTATGAAATCTGCTGTAAAATTTGGCTTCGTGTTTGCCTTCACTAACGTCCTTTTATAGTAAAATTTAGGATTTTTAGGACCTACACGAGCATGTAAGAGACTGTATACAATAAAAAATAACTGGATTTGCAATTTTATACAAGCACTGAGAATCACTAGAGCACACACACCATCTTGGATCTCTAAATTGTTGTAAAACTTTGTTTTATGTCACATTTTCATCCAAATTCTTCTCTTTTTGGTCCATGAAGGCAATTATAACCTATAAATACACTTGGAGAGAATTAAGTAGCATAAATAAAACAAAAATACAAAATATCAAGCAAAATTCATCAAATATGGGTGTATAATAATAGTCAAATATGCATCTATCAGTTATCATAATAGTGTACATATCTTTTCCTCTAGATGTAGAATGTTTATTCTCCTAATGCACATGTTACACTTTCATTTCAATCTTTCAAACAATCTCTAAGATCGAATCTATAATGGTCAAGTATAAATTCAAGAATCATGATTGAGAGGATAAATTCTAACTCAAACAATAGCTGATCATGTATTAATAATTGAAATATCCAACATAAACTACATTCTTTACCTTAACTGGGGATTTAGTTCATAGTAGCAATAAGGAAATCAATACTAAATAAGATAAAAAAATAAAACATAAGGACTCATTCTTATGGATCTTTAAATGTTATTGTTCTTTGTTTGAATCTTGATAGAATCATTAACTTTTCTCCAATATTATACCTTAATTTTCCTAAGATGTTATAATTTGACTTTTTCTCCTCTCTTTTTTTTACTAATAAGTGTTGCCACCTTGTGTTTCTTTATCTCTCTCTTTAGAAATTTTCATAAAAATAACACCAATATAGGTTTTGAACATGGTACCACGAATAGAGCATGTTGGGTTAGTAGCTCCTTTATCTTATATCTAAGGAGACAAGTGGTAAACATGGGCTTAAAGGTTATAAGTATAGGCCCACGTATGTGACATATTAGAGAATATGAATCCCTGTTTGAAGCAAACTCTCCAGAGAAGCAAAATGATCTAGGGTTGGACACGGTATCATGTTGTTGTTATGTTACTAAATACTAGCCTATATTGATTTTGTGTTCTTTCATATGTCAAGTTATCAAAGATGCAGAATACACTAGTAAGCTATGTGAGTCAGGACTATGTTACTGAACATAGTCTCATGATTGGACTATGTTACTAAACATAAGACTATGTTTAACCGTGTTCATCTAAAACCCCTCTAACTTAGTTCCAATTTGGCCCAATTCATTCGTTTTTCATTGGAATGGTAAAATAAGGCTAGAAAATCAAATATAAACTATATTACATATTTGAAATAATCTTAAAACAAAAATGTACTCTTAGAATCATGCTAAAAACATAGTAATTAACACTTATCAATTAAAATAAAGAGTTAAATTAAAATAGCTATCAATTTAGACTTAGAGCACATCACAGTTCCTAAAATATAAATCATACATACAATATTCTAATTTTGATACTATATATGCCTTTTGAAATCCCTCTAAGAGATCTATTTAATTTGTCTAAATTTCATAACATTCTAACATTGAATGCACTAAACTCATTGAAAGAAAATTAGTGCTTGTGAAGTCTTACTAATGCATATAACCAATGCACTAAGTGCAAATTTTTATTATTAGAAGACCAAAATAGGACTTTCTCAGTACTTTAATCTTCTTATTGATGCAATTTAGTCCCATTTTAAAGCACTTTATTTAATATTGTATTTGTTTTATAGCCTTTTTACCCTTGAAATTATTTAATATTGTATTTGTTCGATTGCTTTTTAACCCTTGAAACATTTTAGTTTTATTTTTGTCTTAGATCCTCTTATTCTAGCTCTTTGTTAAACTTAATAGTATAATGTTTTTGAATAATTTTATGATTGTTAAGTTGAAATATGTTATAAGTAGGTAAATATCTTGTTAATTAAGATTAGAAAACTCATTAATTATGTGTTTCTATGCCTAGCTTGATTTCTAATCTTATTATTATTTACTTGTAATGATCTTATATGTGAAACCTTAATTTTAGTAATTGATTTGGTCAATTAGTTATTGATTTTGAGCAAAATATGAATGAATGGATACCATATTATTCATGTTTGGTATTTTCTTCATGACTTGAAAAATTAAATAGATATTGTATCTATCTTTTTCTCATTGTAATATAAGTGTGTATAACTATCATATCTTAGATTTTAGAGTTCGTTTCTTATCTTGGATAATTAATTGAATTCACTGAAACTTTATTAGGAGTTTAATTATTTAATCAAAATATTATTTAAGTTGATAAAAAAAGAGAATAACATTCTAGAACTCCACTGTCACATAAACATGTATTCAAGATTATGATTAATCAATCTAAGCCACAATGTTAATTAGTGAACCCAAAGTTGTAATTAAGCTAATTTTCTTTGGTTAAATTCCCTATATACTTAAAATTTTCCTTCTTTTCTTTACTTTGCTTGTTTTAGTGTTAATGTACTTTAACTTAACTCACCCTTTTATTCAATCATCTAGAGAAAGTGTAGAAGTCCAAACTAGTAGTTTGCTAGTTCTTATAAGATTAACATTCACAGGAAATTTACTTTGTTACTTATTGCAAATGGAGCATTTGCCAACATGTTTTTACTTATATTTTACTTACATCAAGCTTTTACAGGTATTCTTTTTCGATAATGAAGTGGAACTTTATACAATTTAATTACTTTCTAGTTGATCATACTAGCTCAATTACAACTCAAGAATTCATTTCTTGATCATACAATATATTAAAGACGTATATCATGCTAATTCACATATGAATGCAATGGATCTCTCCCAATAGCTTCCCAATGCTCCCTCTAGTTCTAAAGATCCTTTACACAATGCATTTATTGTAAGACATTTTTGTCCTTAGGGACAATTTTGTCCATGTCTCATAAAGTCGGACTAACATTAATTGCAATTTTGGTTTTTAAAGAAATTACCGGTTAAGTTACGCCATTTAATCAAGATAAAGATATTAAAGTGGCCCAATAAATGATCTAGATCAATGGGTCGAATTCTGGGTAGAGAATGGGTCCCGATTAGTGTGGACTGGGTCCAAATCGGCCTTGTGATGGGGAAGCCCGATATGGAAGCTAGATAAAGGTAAGGTCTCCTACAGTTACTAATAAGCCGTTCACGAGCATAAGGTTCCTGATCTGTTAAGGAAGCTTGAAACTTAAGGAAACTGTAGAAAGGCCTTGCTCGTGAGCCGGTAAGCACTTTCCCCTAAAGAACCCGGGAGATTCAGAGACGTTTGGAGCTCGGAATCGACATCGGAATCAGAGATGGAACCAAATCCAGGTATTCCACATTACCTTTGTTTTTAATCTTTTCACGGGACCCTGGGGTACGTAATAAAGAACCTAATATGTACTAACATATGGTATCAGAGCAGTTTATATGATCGGATTGTCGGAAACGAAGGTTTTTTTATTTTTCATCTCCTTTGATTTTCTATTGATTTTGATTCGTTTTTTAGTTTTTTTGCGTATATAATTGTGTAAAAGTGGTATACATAAGGTTAGCTACGAAAAATGGGTCAAAAACGGACCGAACGGAGCAAGAAACGGAGTCCCAGGATGTCGGAAATCGTCACTGGCGTTAGAGGAGAGGGAGATTGTCGGGTGCATGTGGCACACGCGCCCGACGACGCTACAGTGCACGCGGGGTGTGCATCTGGATGGCGCGTACAACGCACGCCACGTCGCTCCAGCGAGCGACGGACGCGTGCACGCGCGACCCGCGTCCCGACCTGCGTGGAATGGCGGGCGCGTGCGCCACGTGGCAGACACGGATGTGCGCACACACCACACAGTCCCTAGCGCTTCTACGCGTGGGGAGCGTGCCGTGCATGCTCCAGACGTGCACGCAAACGCGGCCGCTGACGTCATCTATAGGTCCCGTAAAAAAACCCCAAAAAATTTCAGATTTTTCGTAAGGTGCCCCGAAGTTCGGGAAATTTATAAAGTAACATTTTTCTATTTTTCTAGATTTATTACATTAGTAATAAATTAAGGTTTGACTCTACAAAAATAAATTAAGGTATTCTAAATCCGATTTTGATTGAATTTTCATGATTCAAACTACGTATGAGGGAGAGGCATGACGGTCTCGTATCT
>JANVCL010000212.1:8540156-8564883 GCA_026546855.1 Erythroxylum incrassatum | reverse complement strand
TAGTTGATTGTAGTAAATTGTATTTATAAAAAGGGCCCCCGTGGTCATTGTATTTATCGGTAATTCTATTTGTTAATGATTTTCCGCATAATGTATGTTTGTGTTTAAAAACAATATATATATATATATATATTTTATATTGAGTTTTGACTGAGTGATGTAGCACGCCACCCTCGCAAGACACGGACTCGGATATCACCATCAATGTCGGGTTCGGGTCTCGCGAAAATGGGGTATTACATGGTAGGCTAAGGAAAGTCATCCTGTGTAATGTTCCCAACCTCTACCTAGATAAGTCACATGAAGTTACTGATTTTTGGAAGAAATTTCATGCTCCAAATTACTCCATGCCAAGCTATTTTCAAAGTAGAGTTATTTTTACCAATCCTTGATACATGATACATGTTCATAAAAATAACTCTTCATTTATATATATTTGAAATAATATTTAATATAAATTATTTTGAATAAAGATTTCTACAAGATTAAAACATAACATAAATTTATTAACAGCCTTTTACAATTATGATACTTGACAAACCCTAATGAAAATAACTCGCTCTTTATATTAATTTGAAATAATACTTTTTAAAACATTAAGCCATGATATAAATTATTCTGAATAAATTTATTTTTAAAGGATCAAGACACAACTTAAGTTTATTAATATATATTTTACTATTTTTAAAAATTATAAATTATTTCAGTTATCTTAAATTATGAATAAAATATCTAATACATTTTAACGTTCATTTTGTAAAACCAAATATCAAGATTTATCAAATATGCACATTTGTGTCCTAGTTAGTTACAAAACTTAAATATGACGAATTTTTTTATATTTATTAAGAACAATCCAATAAACCTTTAATAAAAATTCGAAATATATATAAATAAATAAATTTATAAAAATAAAAAATTTGAAAATTATAAAAAAGTATAAACCAACTTTGAATGTTGCCAAATTTTTCCAGAGGACGATTTGAATACAATTCTAAAGTCTATTAAGTTCTTTCACTAACATTGTTATATAAGTATGCATTTTTCGTAGATCTGAATATATATGTAGTTTTACAAAATAAAGATTAAGATGTATTTGATAAATTGCTAAAAGGTGGGAATATTATAAAATTAAGATACATTTAAAATTTTTAGTTAATGCATTTATATAATTGAATTATCCAAACATAAATTTAATGAATTAATAAAATTGAAGTATATTATAAACATATTTAATTCTTCTGTTATTTTGTAGTTGTATATTATAGACCTCTTTTTGTCTTTTTATAGTAGAAAAGAGAAAGGAAAGAAAGTGTAAAATCTACTAGTAAAAAATCACTAAAATTTCTACATATGTATCATCTGTTTTTATTACTGTGACAAAAACTTTATAGAAGTTACAATACGAAGAAATATGTCCATTAGAGGGGAAAGATGCTACTTCAGAAGGATCAACATTACAAAAATTATTTTCATTTGTTAAAATAGAAATTTCTCTTTCATTTTTTAAACTAATTTAAAAAGAATTTTCGAGAAAATTTCCCTAGGGAATTAACCAACATATTTTTGAAATAAAGAAATAATATTTTAATTTTTAGGGATAAGACTTATGAAACTCTAATTTACTTCCCTGAACTTCCTGTCCTTTTTAGGGAATTCTAAAGTTGCTTTAATTACTTAATCCTAACTGGCCATGCCTTTTGAAGGAAGTGTTCATTGAGTTTATTTAGGCTATAAGACTTACTAAGGTTTAGATCAAACATTACTTCCTCTATATCTAATGGAGTGAAAGCTTTGATTAATATATTGGCCTCTTTTGGTTGACAATGAAAGATTTCAGCAAACTTACATTAGAGTTCTCTACTTCAGCTTTTCCCAAAGTGTTTGAGAAGCATTTAAAGTTCTAATTTCAATTCCTCTTATGTATGAGCAACACCACCGTCTTGTTTGACTAAAGATTTCTTTTTTTGTGTTTCTCCTTCTGCAATAGATATGTGGAAGTAAATGGTGTTTTTATCCCTCTCTTTCATATATATGATTCTTAATTTTTGCATGAGGAGTGAGTAATGAATTTCCATAGCTTTTTAGTATTCCTAGTGGCATTCTTCTCTTCCTTGATAAGTATCTCTAGGACTATAATAAAACTTATATTGGATAAGCTTCAACTTCCTTTTTGCTTCTAATAAAGATGCTTAAGTATCATTGTATCTTACTTGATTTAAACACTTGAATTCTTGCTTCTATATGTATAGGTTCTTGAAACAAATGAATGCCTTAGTGCCCTGGGATTACGAGGATAAATCTTTCATATTGCTTTTTAAAACCCTTTTACCTCAGATAGGTAGTTATTCAGTTAAAATGAGAGGCTTTTCTTGCTAGTGTAAAAGAGATGTTGTAAACCAAGATAAGGCAATGATTAGAGAATTTTGGATTAAAGAAGATGGATTTACTATTAAGGAAATTTAGCAAACATTCACTACTAATAAGGACTTTATCAATTTTTTATTTTTGGATGAGCCAATTTTTAGTTTGTTTGTTAGTCTAGATATAAAAGTAACTCTTGAATATGAGATCAATGACCTCAATCTCCTTATAACATTCCCTAAAGTCTACATTATGATTTCTCAAGAAAATGTTTTACTCAGCTTTAAAATCATACATGGTGTTGTTAAAGTCTCCTAAGATT
The DNA here is from genome assembly GCA_026546855.1 of Erythroxylum incrassatum. Lineage (NCBI taxonomy): Eukaryota > Viridiplantae > Streptophyta > Magnoliopsida > Malpighiales > Erythroxylaceae > Erythroxylum > Erythroxylum incrassatum. Next base: position 8,562,197 of record JANVCL010000212.1, on the reverse strand, counting down.
ATCAAAAGGGAGATTGTTGAATGGTGAATATGTTTTAGTTGCTCCCGTAATAAGTTTATGTGAAAAGCATAGTTAGAACCATCAACTAAGGAGATTAGGAAGTTGATATCAACAAAGATGATGCTAGCTAATTGTATCTTATATAAAAGGAACATATTGTAACAATGAGAGACACAATATTCTTCAACTTAATAAGTTTTATATGATTCATAATAAAAAATACGTATATCCTTGTTTGTAACTTTATGATTCTCAACATGTTAATATAACCATCATAGCACAAAGGATGGTCTCGGTTATCCAACTTTGTATTCTTTCCAATTATTTTAAGCATAAATCTCTTTTGATCCAACGCATACAAACTACTATTTAAACTTGGATCAACTACTTTCGCTTAACATTTTGCTTCTTATCAAGCATTAAACGTGAAATATATAAAATTTGTATCATATCATGTATAAACAAGAAAAGTCATACAATCATTTCTTCTAATGATAAATATTATCATTATATAGAAAAGCATTTAATTGATGTCTATGTTTATGGTTTTAATAGGAATATAGGATAAATTGAGTAAAAACAATTTCATTAAGATACTATATCTTTCAGCTCGACTCCAGGTAACCTTTTGCATCTCACTATCATGGTGTTGATGCACATCTTACATGTCATCAAAGTTTATGAGACATTAGCCAACTTAAGATTTTAATATATTTTGTCATTCATATGATGACATTTCTTTAAAAATTTAACATTAAATTGTCATCAAAGATTAATAGTAAAATTGCATAATGGACTTACAATTTTTCCTATCAATAACAAAGATTAATAGTAAAATTGCATAATGGACATATAATTTTTCCTATCAAACTTTGAGAATTCTTCTCAAATATAACCTTTGTCTAAGAAATTCAGATCACTAAATTAGTATCAACTGTACTAAATAAGGTAAACTTTGAGAATTCCTTTAATTTATCTTTAATTATCCAATTAAACAATTTATATTCATAGATCAAGATTGGCATCTAGATACATTATAACTACCCAAATATTTAGGAATGTCAAAGTAGTTTTAACTAACCTTTGCGTGTATGAGTTTTTCGTATAATTCAATTATTTCATCATACAATGTTCTAATTAGACATAGAGCATGAAAATAATGTCTACTCTATTTTGAGTCCAATCAAATTAGTTCTCCACCATTAGTTATTGATTCAATTAAGGACATTTGTAAACTATTTACAAAACGTCATTCCACCTTGTCCAAAGATTTTACGAATCAATACTAATCGAGAATAATGAAACATTTTCCCTAATTACTTTAAGGTGATAAATCCTATCTTGATCACTCAACTACCTTTATATAGTTTATGCTATATCTAATGACTACTGACTAAGTTATCCTTGATTAGAACAGGTTATAAGTGGTACTAAAACATAGCAATTCCTATATAAGATAACTTTGGAGATTCAAGTCAAAGGATCACTTATATAATCATCACAATGAGAATTTCCATAGACATAAAAGTAATGTTATCTATAGATTTCCCATATAATTAGTTCAGTGAACTTGTCCTCTAACAAGTACATATATGTTTATTTAAGTATCTCCATACTTTATCCTATGAGATCGATTACTTCATTCACAAAGAAAAATACAATGTGTGCTAGTCATTAGACATAATACATAAACGCAAAATGAATCACTTTATAATTTTATTTGCAATGTATATTTATCTCATCGAATTTATTATATACATCTTGGTATGTATAAGATAAATAATGTCTTTAGGACTTATTTGTTTGGCATAAATTCTTGCTTGGGAAAGTAATCTTTTTCCTAAAATTTATATTATCATATTTGGTTCATTTTTTAAATAGTTAGAAAAGTAAAAATTTTCCCAATCAAGGGAAAGTAGTAATAATTATTAATTTATAAATTATTTATTTTAAAAATAAAATATTTTTATTACTACTTATTAATAAATATCATATAAAATATTAAAATAAATTTAAATAAAAATAATTTATTTTTAAGTTTTATTTAATTTATTATTATTATTAGTAATAAAAATATCCATTATTATTTTAAAAACAAAAATTAAAAAATCACAATAATTATAAAGTTGAAATAAATAAAATAACTAATTAAAAACTTTGAAAAAAAGGGGGGGAAGGAGAGATAAGAGGAAGGGAGGAAAATTTTGCAAAAAATTCCCCCTATTTTTTAAATTTTTGGTACTGACCGGAGATAAGAGGGAGGGAGGAAAATTTTAATTTTTTTTGAAAATTTTAAAAAAAGTCCTCATATTTTCGGTACTATTCGAAACGGGCCGGTGTCGACTGGTATTTAAACCCGATACAACCCACCCTTTATTTCGCATCGGTTTTGGTCCAACACACACCGATATTCATAATACTGTCTTCAACTATTCTTATTATTCTCCTATTGGTAGGATTTTGAATATTTTTGTGCCGAAGTTTCAATCGACAATATTCAGGTTCATATTTTTCCTTATTTAACGATTTCAATTTTTAATCGATTTGTAGGGTTATAATTGAAAGCACAAGTTAAAATTAAGTTACATTTCATAAAATACGGTTGCATACCAAACACTATAATAAAAATCTACCCAACTTTCCTAGTAAAATTCTTATAAGTATTCAAACATGTGAATATCTTAACTTTTCGTAGATTTATTTTCCGAGGAATCATATTCCAAATTCACTTTACTTTCTCACCAACCAAACAGGGCCTTAAATTATTTTGATACTAAACTAAAACCAATCGATTAGCTATAGGGCATAAACAAAAAATAAATTCCTCTATTGAATTCTTTATCCCGATGCATCTCAGTTCAAAAGAAGAGTGTCATTGTAATGAATGCCATTAAGATAAGCTATAAGTTCTCAAAAGCGGACTATCATCCTTACATAGTAGGTCTTTTGGAGACTAAAATCAAAGCTTTTGTTGGTAAAAAGAATTTAGAATTTTTGGGGAACCAGTGGAGGCTCATTTCTAATCTTGATTATCATTATAACGGGAGAATCCTATGCTGGTTTAATGCGGATAAGGTGGAAGTTCAAGTGATTAAGATGGGGGTATAGTTTATGCATCTGTAATTTACTGTGCCTGGAAAGGGTAAATTTGTGGTCACTTTAGTATATGCATCCAATTTTGCTCTCCAAAGAGCTAAGTTGTGGCTGGAATTGACAGACTTTCAGGCTGGATTGCAAGGTCCATGGTTAGTAGCTGGATATTTTTTATTGTCTTAGCTCGATGGAAGTTGAGGGTGATGAGCTTTTTCATGGAGGAGCAGGTGGTGAGCTTCAACAGCTATCTCATCAAACTGAATTGGTTGATCTCAGAGGTAGGGGTAGATGATACACGTAGGAGAATAAACAAAAAAAGAACATGTTTATTCGGAAGAAGCTTGATCGTGCTTTGGTAAATCAAAAATGGTTTGATTCTTTCCCGCTTGATTCAGTTGTGTTTGGCGAACCAGGGCTTTTGGATCATGCGCTCATTCTCATTCAACACCCGTATATTGAACCTAGGGCTAGGGCCCCTTCCGTTTCTTTAATGGTTTACTCCAAGTTAAGGGTTTTATGGAAATGATTGCGCGAGTTTGGCAGATAGATATTTGGGGTTATAAAGCTTTCCAACAGATGTAGAAATTGAAGCTGGCCAAAAGAGTTATCAAGGAGCTTAACAAGAGCCAAACAAGGAATATTAATATGTTGGGGCCCTAATTGGTTGAACTCTAAAAGCAGTACTACACGGAGCCTCTAAATGAGAGGCAGAGGGTTCTTGAGGTCGATGCTACGCATGAGTATTAGGAGGCTCTAAAGTTAAATGATTCTATTTTAAAGTAAAAAGCTAGGCAAAATTGGCTAAAGGAGGGTGATTGCAATTGATGGGCAGTACCGTAGATTCGGGGACTAGTTTTGGGGTGTAGAATGTACTGGATTTTTCTTCGAGTCCAGAAAGTATGGATAGGCTACTTGCCCCTGTTTTGTCTCAACAGGTGAAGGAGGCCTTATTATGCCTTAATGGATCCAAAGCGGCCGGTCTGGATGGTTTTTCAGCTGGGTTTTTTCAACAAACCTGGAGTATCACTAGACAGTTGTTAACGGAAGTAATACTAGAGTTCTTTGCTGCAGAGAAATTGTTACAGGAGATCAACCACTCCTATATATGTTTGATTCCCAAAAAGGAGCGACCGGAGAGGATTACAGATTATCGTCTGATTTCGTGCTGCAATACGGTGTATAAGGTTATCGCCTCTCCTTTGGCTGAGCGCTTAAAGGGAGTTTTGGCTGAAGTGGTTAGCAATGCACAATGAGCGTTTCTTCCTTCTAGAAGTATTGACGATAATATTCTGTTATTGCAAAAGTTGTTAGGGGACTATCATACAATTAAAAAGGTTAAAAATTGCACCTTAAAGATAGATCTGTATAAAGCTTATGACATGATTGGGTGGGGCTATCTGAGGGGCTGCATGCAAGGGATTGGCTTGCCAGCACAGTTCTGCCACTGGATTTTGCAATGTGTACAAACTACCTCGTTAAGTGTCTTTATTAATGGGATTCCTATGAAGCCCTTTCAGATTCGTAGAGGGATTAGGCAAGAGGATCCTCTGTCTCCTTACTTATTCACTCTAGCGATAGAGGGTTTTTCAAGCTTATTGAATAAAATGGTGCAATGCAATGGGTTATTTTAGTATCATCATCTATGTCGGGATATGAATTTGACTCATCTTTTGTACGCGAATGATATGATTTTATTGTGCAAAGCTGACCAGCATGTGCTAGACATGATAAATTTGCTAGACACTTTATCCAGATGGTCGGACATGAAAATAAATCAACAGAAGAGCAGCATTTATATATCATCCAATGTTCATAATCGAGAGCAACTAAGCAGATTGGTGGGGTTGCCACTTCAAGGTCTACCGTTCAGATACCTGGGAGTGCCAATCACTTTCGGCAAGCCGAGGTATTTGGAATTCCTCCCTTTGCTTGAAAAATTGAAAAAACGCATTAATGCATGGCATAATCGATTTCTATCCCTTGCTGATAGGGTTAGCTTAATTGTTTCTATGCTGAATAGTATGCATGTACATTAGGCTGCTCATATAATTCTTCCGAAAAGAGTCATACGAGAAATGTAGAGGATATTGAAGACCTTCTTATGGACGGGTAAGCATGATCAATGTAAGGGAGCCAAAGTCAAGTGGAGCGAGATTGTGAAACCCAAGAAGTAAAAGGTTGGGCATAATTTCGATAACTTAGATGCAAAGAGTTTTTCTTATGAAACGTATTTGGCAATTATTTGTAGACAGAGAAGCGATGTGGGTTAAATGGGTGTAGGTGTATCGACTCAATCGGCAGAGTTTCTGGCAACTTCAAATGGGATCTGAACATTCTTGGATTTTTAAAGGTTTGATGCAAGTCAGAGATTTGGTGTATCCTGTTATTAAGTGTCGAATAGGTGATGGAGAAGAAGTGAACTTTTGGTTTGATAACTGGCATGAATTCAGCTCGCTTTGGTTGAGACACGACTTGGCTGGTTTTAGAAACAGAATTTCCAAGGTGGAATCATTAGCAGGGGTGATTCGGGAGAGGGAGAGATGGAGTAGGTGCAGATTTGGCCATGCTCTTGAGTCGGTTTTGAATGGGGTGCCTCTTGGTAATGCTCAGGATAGGTGGCTTTGGACTGCCAACCATAATGGGAATTTTACATCAAAGTCAGCACACGCAATTGGGAGAGGTTTGATGGAAGAGGTTCCATGGGCGGTGCTAGTGTGGCAACAGGTACTTTATGCTAAAGCGATGTTTTTTTATGGTTGGCTATTCAAAATTGGTTGAGAACTAAAGATAGATGGTTTGGTAGTTTTGATCCTATTTGTGTTTTGTGTAACTTAATTAATGAGAGTAGAAATCATCTGTGTTTTGAATGTATTTACATCAAATAGGTGTGGAGTAGAATTATGAAATTGTTGGGTAGAATCTCCTCCTCATATCAGTGGAGTGAGGTGGTAGTAGAGGTTATAAAGGAAACTCGTTCAGGACGAATAGACGGTCTTATTTTCAGGACATCATTTCAAATGGTGATTTATCACTTATGGAGGGAGAGGAATCAACATTTATATAAACATGAAGAGTGACACAAGTACAAGCTAGAGGATTGCATTGTCAACTTGATAAGGGAGGTGCTCATGGCACATGGGAAGCATGAAGAAGTAAGTACATCGATGAGAGGACGCTGGAACCTTTAGATGTTGTGAGCTTGCTGGCTGAGCTGTTATAAGTGGATGTAATTTTTAGTTTTCCAGTTATAGGATTGTAAATTGTAACTTTTGGTTTTTGGTAATATAATTTTCTTTAAATTAAAAAAACAATTGAAAATCTTAAATATAATAGCAATTTTTTGAATCTTACCTAAAAAATGATTTTGATGATCACCTAAAAAAACATGGAGATATAGATAAAAAAAGTTCTTCTTCATAAGAAAGTAATAGGAAACTATTGACAAAAGTTCTAATTTTTTGAATATAACTCTTACCTAAAAAGTTCTTCTTCATAAGAAAGTAATGAAACTATTGGGCTGGTTAGACTTTATTTTTTTCACAATTTTTTTGTTTAATGAAAAAAGTTCTAATTTTTCAGGGAAGATTGAGAATGGGAAAGAAAGTAGACCAACTTTTAGATTTTTTTTCACTTTTATATATTTTAGATAGTACATTTCAACCACGTGATATTTGAACATATTTTTATTTAGAAAAACAATAAAAAAGTCACATTAATAATTTTTATTGATGGATATTTGATCTTATCAAATTTTTTGTCTATTAAAGTATGTTATAAAAATTTTGAAAATATTATATTCATATTGAACATTTCGAAATGTTAAGATTGAAATTATATTCTAATGTGAATATTAAGGTTCAAAGTGTACTTTTGACTGTAGATTAAACTATGGTATTAAACTGCTGAGAATAAAGCAGATCAAAATAACTGCTCATATATAGAGCCTTTTCGAATTTATGATGAAACTTCAATGATTTAAAATGCTATGCTTAGTATCAATTTGGTTGTCGATAATTTGTGCATTCCTTACAGAATTTTTTTCTTGTTTAGTTTTAATAGGATTTATCATTTTTTAAGTAAAATTATATTGTAATATAAGGACGACAAAAGATACAACAACAATAATAACATCTAATGAGAGCTAAAATGCGGGATTTGTGGATGTTCAATAGTATACAATCATATCCCTACCTAATAAAGAGGTTGTTTCAATAGACCCTTATATAATAAAAAATAATGATAATATAAAATACAAATGCATACAAATAAATAAACATATAAAAATATATGTAATGCAATACATAATATAGAACATATACAACATGGTAAAGATTAACAATAAAGATATAAATAAATAAACAAACAAACAAATGCAAGAATAAATCAAACCAATTATTACAAGAAAGAAATTAGGCTAAGTAAGAAACTTTTTAGGCTAAAAAACTAGGCGGAAAGTATTATGTAATCAAAATATTAAAGTTAACTATCAAATGAAAGACTTGAAAAAAAATGTTTAAAAGAACTAAGAGAACGATAATGACCTCTCTAAGAGAGATCCTTTATTTTTATACTAGTAAGCTAGAGTTTTCTCTTACAAACCATGTTCTTAGTAATTTCCAACAAAGTTATATCATTTTTGATTACTTTCTCCTAATTTTTCTTAGGCTATTCTTTTTTTCCCCCTCTTATAGTCTCTAATTATTATTTTCTCGCATTTTTTTATTGGAGTGTTAGGATGTCTCCTTTTAACATATACGAATAACCTAAGCTTCATTTCTCTTAATTTTTCATTAATACTAGCCATCTTTAATTTGTCTCTTACTAATACATTTTTGACCTTATCTTTTATAGTAAGGTTACGCATCCAACGATGCATCCTTATCTTCGCTATCATTAGCTTATAACTATGATCTTATTTGACGGGCCAACACTTTTCTTCATATAACATGGTCGGTCTAATCGTTAAATGATATAATTTACCTTTGAACTTTAGTGATATAAAATTTACCTTTGAGCTATAGTGGTATCTTCTTGTCATATAAAACTCTTGATGCATTTTTCCATTTAAGTTGCCCTGATTTAATACAGTAGACAATATCTTCATCTTTGTCTCCATAACTTTAGATGATAGACCCTAAGTACTTAAAACACTTTTTTTGTGGTATAACTTTTGAAACAATTTTTACCTCCACATCGAAAGCCTTCTTATACTTTGAAAAGTTATATTCTAAGTATTTAATCTTAGTCCCACTCAATTTAAAGCTCTTTGATTCTAACGTATCCCTATGTTAATGGTCATCTAATTTTTTCCATGTGATTGACATTTATACTATCATTGCTATATGTCAAATTAATATTTAAAAATAAATATTAATTTATTTTAAAATTAGTATTTTAAGCAAAGGACTATACAATCCTTTCCATTTCTCAGGGAATCAGTGGAAATTTACATCCAAATTGCTTTTTGAACTCGTAAATTAGAGTAACAAACAAGAACATTGATAAAGGTTAAGGAGATCCTAATAAGACTACGATATACGTCGATCGATGAATAAGTGTCTTTAAACAAAATTACTGTTCTTGCTTTGCTCCTTCGTTCCCTCCGTATTATGCCTTTCTATCTTCTCACTCACAAATTAGGCAAGCAAAATATCCACGATCTAATTAGGAGGAGACACATCAATCGCAAAGCAAAAAGGATCTAATTGAGCAATTAAGACCCTAAGCAAATCTTAATCGAATCAAGCACTGCTTGGTCACGGACACAGATCTTCTTGCACCTAGGAGGAGAGTACTGGAAGCACCAGACATTGCTAATAACCACCACGACATGATTCATATCAAATACAACCAAATCCTACATCTAGATCTTATCGCGGGGATTTAAGAAACCACGACTAGGGTCTTAATCTGCAAACAAAGTTCTTCTCCCTTGTTAATACAAACATCATAGGGCGAAGTTGCGATTTTGGAACTGCGATTAGGCGAGTTTGAGGGATGCCATAGATTTTGGAACAAAAATGGGAATTGACTTGCAATATCAAAAATGCGCAAGAAGAATGCTAGGAGTTTTGGTTGTTATAAACATTTTGTTATTCATTATTTTAATATTTTTAAATAATTATATATGTGTCTAACCATATTCGTAATAGTTTAATAGCAGATTATTTTATAAAAATTAAAATATTTTAATACAACTTTTAAAAATTGGATTATTATAGTAAATTTTAGAATTTCTTTTATAATTTACCCTTTAGAAAAATTGGGCATGAAAGAGAAGGACCAGCAACTGTATGTAAATGCCTTTAACAAGGGATGGGATCTGCTCCACGGATGAAATCTGGTGGCACAAGATTGAAATTAATTAATGAACACGTCAGATCTCTCGTAACTTTAACAAAGACTGTCGTACCATGGGGCACAGCTTATGTCAGTGTCATGGCTTCACAGCGTAATGTGAAGGGACCTACAGGCATTTAGATTCTGATATTTTAATGCTGGTCCGGTACAAAATCACCTCTCTGCTACATGCCAGTTGCCAGGGCTGAGACAATATTTTTTTATTCTTATTATTTATTTATTTCGTTAAGTAATTAATTTATTGATCAAATTACTAGCATATTCACGTTTTCTTTATTATTATTAATATTTTTATTCTTTTTAGTAGTTTAGTGTTATTTTTATTATTATTGTTCTTATTTTTACTATTATTATTATCTTTTTTTAGTCTCTTACTAGATTTAGTTTTTCTTTATCATCATTCTTCTTCTTCTTATTATTATTAATAATTTGTGATTAGCATTATTAGTATTATTTGCATTTATTTTAGATATATCTTGAGATTTGGGTATTATTATTATTATTTTTTCTTTACCTGTATTTTCATTTATTTTATGTTTTATAAATTATTTCTATTATCTCAATCATTCTTATATTGTCTTATTTATATGTGGGTCCGTCGAAAATAAATTTTTTTACTATGTAAGGGTAAGATTGCGTACTATCAGATCTTCCCAAATTCTACTATATTGATGAATTTCAGATTGGATGATAATGTTGATGACGTCAAAGTATGATATTTTAAATTATAATAATTTAACAATACACTTTTTACGATTAATTTTCAAAGGTTTATCAAGCACATGACCCGGTTTATTCTCCCGTCTCTGCCCTGCTGGGAGATTTGGAAGCGCAACTGATGTGTTAGAGCTTAGAGCAGTGGAGAAATTTTAAGCATCAAGTTTCTTTTCTATTAAAACTTGAAATCTGAAGAAATAATTATGCTTTTCTTGATATTTTTTGTGTTGTAATCCCGAATTAGAGTTCTCGATTTCACCTGCCAGTCATACCCTGTTGATTATACGGGTCAGATCAACAATATCTTGCAACCTCGGTAAATCGAACTCCTACTTCTGTGGACATCATTTTCCAAGCTGAATTAGAAGGATTATGAGTCCACAATAAAACTTGTTGCTTTCTTATTTTGTTGGAATACCAGAACCTGCATAGCATATCTCCAATTACATTCAGAGAAAAACTTCCAAAAGTTGGACTTAAAAAGCTGGCATCCGCAACTCTAGACCTTCCTAAATTTGATGTTTAGCCCATGCACTCGAATTAAGCCCATTAGTAATGTTGGAGCACTAAATAGGACTGAGTTCATCATGTTATTGGGTAGAGAATACAGTCCTCACAAGTGACCCTCTAGAAAATTTAGGCGGTCCAAGTCCAAATTCACGGACCAAGCAGGCATTGATAGACCACGCAAAATGCCTCGCACTACTATGAGACCCTGGTCCGTGGCCACCAATTTGTCCAACAAGCGACTAACAAACCTCCTATCAACTACAACTTATCAGGAAGAATTGGAGGAAGCTTGTTGAACTGCTTCCAGTTATGTTGGAATTTAAATTCCTTCTAGACAACTATGCAGGGACGGAGCCAAAAATTTAAGATAAGCGGGTTCAAATATTTAATTTTTTAAAATTTTAAGGGGCCCAATGTACCACTGATTCCTAAATAACTTCGCTCTTATATATATATATTTTAATTAAAAATAAAGAATATTTATTTTTTAAAAATTTTGGGGGGCCCAGTGCACCATGTGCCTTCGTCAGTGCAGCTATGTATTATGAATTTTTATAAAAATTAAAGTTAAAAATTTGAATAATAAAAAAGCCTAATAAAAAATAGGATTAATTATAAAAAACTTTTAATTTTTTAATTATAGTTCGAACTTTAAAAAATAGCAATATAATGCCTAAATTTTCAATTTTTTCAATTCTAGCCTAAACTTTAAAAAGTGACAATAAAATACTCAAACTTTCAATTTTTTAATTTTAGCCAAATGCTATTTGTTGTTCTCTCGATGTCCTCAGTCTTTTGTTTTCTGTTTATTATTCTGACTCCCAAACTACTATCGCATTATAATATACTACACCAGTAAGTGTTTCGTTTTTAGTTTGTTCCCCTAATTTCCTTGGTATGAGGGCATTGGAGTTGCGTAATTTGAAGGCGAAAGGTGAGGATACTGAGAAAACAAACTGAAAACAAAGGAAAAAAACTAAATCAAAGCGTAAAGTCATCAGGGCTACATAATCTGATTTAGGTTATTTTTAAACAACGAGGTCGTTTTAATTATGTAATTAAACAACTTTGTTTCATTAATCTTCATTTGTTGTGTTAATTTTGGCTGACGAGTGTTAATAATTAAGGTTTCTAAAACACGTAGTAAGCTACTTCAACAAATTTAACGGAAACATCGTAGGGCTAGAATTAAAAAAAATTAAAAGTTTGAATATTTTATTATTTCTTTTTGAAGCTCGAGCTATAATTAAAAATTTGACAAAAGTTTGGACTTTTTAAATAATTAACCCTAAACATATGATTAAGTAGGCTAAAGTTCAATGAAAAAAAAATACTCTTATTGGTGTTAGTTGGTTATCTATTAAGCCTGTGATAACAGATCTAATAAGATTATAGTAAATAGTTATTCTAGTCTCCTGCAACCTGCTTAAATAAGTTCGTGAACGTATAGTTTCTTTAACTCCTTAAGAGGCTAATGTATTAAGAAAGACATAAAAAGACATTAGTGACATAAAGTTATATAATTTTCGTAAAGGTTAATTGAAGGTTTCAGCTACTTGTTCATATGTAAAGCAACTTCTTCATATGTCGAGCAACTTGTTTAAAGAATCTAGCAACTTATTCAAGCAGTTTCACAACTTATTCATCAAGAAATGGATAACAAAATATGTAATTTTCTATGTTTCCTTCGTTTACATAAGTTTATTGTTGATCCTGGTTGATTACTAAGATTCATGCTATATCTAACATGTGGTTTTAGAATGGTTCCATACTTTTAAGTTTCTCTACAAGGAAATTGAAGAAATAAATCAATTTTGCTTATATAAACTACATATTTGTTGTTTAAATTAGTTTTGTACAAGTATTGCATTAAAAAATGGATGAGAAAATGAGTTTTTGGTTATTTGCTAGAAAAAAGTTGCCAGAATTCGACAAGAATTATCAGAGAAAAGCCACCAAAAAGCACCTTGTTTCGATGGCAGGATGAACTACTAGCCTAGGACGCGCCAGAACGTGCCCCAGACAACAGATGGATGCAGAAGCCCCACGCTGGATGCACCACATGCACCTGCGGTGAACACGTCTAGTGCGTGTGTTACACGCTTCTATTAACATGTTAATGCGTGAGATGCACGTGCCATGGAGGCATCCACACGTCTGGGGCTTATCCAGCGCACGTAGAACATGTACCATAAGGGATTGCGCGTGTCTAAGTGCGTGTGGCATATGGAGTACAAGTTTCTCATGCATAGTCTCCTCGTAAGGCTAGCGTGTGCAGTACATATGCCCTTCGGCCGTGAGCACTGTTGATGTCAACACAACTTAGGAAAAAATCTAAAAAATTTTAAATTTTACAAAACATCCAGTTAGTTTGAGTCTTGTGAATTGATAAAATGAGTTTTTTTGAGGACTTATTATATTGGTAATGAATAAAGTTTAACTTAAAAAAGATTAAAAAGTTAATTAAAAAAATTTCAAACTTTTCACAATTTCTTAATTATAATTTAACCTTTAAAAAGTAGTAATTAAATATCTGAACTTTTAATTTTTTGCAAATATAACTCGAATTTAGTCTTCCTGTTAATGTCGCTGATGTGGCTTGCCACATTAACTAACATATTTACCACGTGGATGACACGTGAATTTTAATTTCTATGTTAGAGTATTATAAGATAGATATATAATTTTTAACTAAATTAATGTAAAATAATTTATAATATTTAAAATTAATAAAAATATTAATATATAACAAACCCAAGGCTAATCACATTGCTTTCTTCACTTTTCATCTGTCAAGTTTTTTGCATTTTAGTTTCTTTGCTTGTGTTGTTAACAACTTATTACCATCTCTTTTCGATCATATAATCTATCTCTTATTCTTTTGCTTTTTTTTAAAAATATTATCTTTGTTGAGAAACTAAAAGAAAAGAAGAGAAGGTAAAGAGAGAGAAAAGGCAAAGAAGGAAAAGAGAGAGAGAAATTTCGGAGAGATTCCTAGATTATTTACATCAATGTTTCATTTTGAAATTTTGAGTTTTCCCTTTTTTGTATAGCCTTAGTTTTGTGATGGTTTTCCTTTTTCACATTCCAAACTTAGCGAGAGTTATGTTTTTCTCACAACTCTTACACCCCTCTTGCCACATTTTTGGATAGGCACATTTTAAACATAATTTAGAGATGAGAGAGTAGGGAAATAATGAAGAGAAAAGTGAAGAGAGTATAGAGAAGAGATGGTGAGAGATATAGAGTAGATTTTGGAAGTCAAGAGAGAGAGTTGTAAGAGATAGGCTAGAAGTGGGGAAAAAATAATTAATTGTTTTATTTAATATTAATTAATTAGAATTTACAGAAATTATGACGTGAACATCTATTACACCTGGTATCTTATGTGTCAAAGAACAAACCATGTTACCTTTGTTAACGGAAATACTAACATTAGGCTATAGTTATGAAAAATTAAAAGTTTAGGTATTTAATTTCCACTATTTAAAGTTCGTGTTGTAATTGAGAAATTGTGAAAAGTTTGAGATTTTCTTAAATATAAATAGAGTTAACAAAGCTATAATTGAGTGATTTTTCATGCAATCAACTTGAAATAATGGAGATACATGTTGATTTATTATCTCATATGGTTCATCTATCATTTATATTGTATAATTATCAATTTGTTGAGATTTTCTTTATGATGAATTCATAGTTAAGATTTATTGCTAATGTTTTCAGCACTAATATATGATAATGAGAATGTGCATGAGGACTTTGCATTAATTAGTGGTAAACATATTTATGCCCATATAGCTGAATATAATAATAACATACAGTGTACCCTTATGCTTGTGGATCAAATGGATACTAATGAAAATGTAGCCACCATAGTGGCCTTTAGTATTTGGACTGATTTGTTTGCATATTGGGAGATGACTTCAGTCTTGTATCTTGATATTTTGCCTATACTTATTAACCTTTATATAAGGTTTTGAGATGTGAAACAAGGCATTTGGTAGGAGATAGTCGTTGTTTGAGTGATTTATTTAATCACAGGTGGTAGAATCACAAGAGTTAATGATGTGTACTATGATCACTTTTATGTAGAGGTCTTATCTATGTGTATTACGTATTTAGCTCATAGGTGATTTATGTTATATATGACAAGATGCTAATTATAGATAGTGTTTTGCAACTTTGAGTGTTGTTATTACATTTGTGCTAATGATTTACATTATCTATTTTGCTGTCACCTTCTCTATAAGTAAAAACAATGTCACCTTTAAAACTCTCACCAATTTCAATTTCAAGATTTAGAATTTTCTTTGGATATAAAGGACTTTAATATGGCCATGATTAGGGATTGAACATCAACACCTACATATATTAGTACAATGGCTGAAAAACTAGCCTATATAGCCTGGGAAAAGTCAAACAAGATGTGTTATTTTACTATAAAGAGATTAATACAAAACCATCTACTAAGTGGACTTCCAAAGACATATATAGCCAGGGATTTCCTTAACAATGTGTCTTAGAGGTATAAGGTATCTTTTAATGATGAAATAGGTATGCAATTGAAAGAATTACACACTACATGATACATAGAAGTAAGGGAGTATATAGTTAGGATATTCTACCTCCAAAGTAAGCTGAAGGCATTGAATATTTTTATTCCTGATGCTTGTATTATTCACCAATCTTTGCATACTCTTTCATTAGAGTTTGGTATTTTGGTTACAATATATAACTCCCAAAATGAGACTTACGACATAAATTCATTGGTTACCTATTATGTTTTTGAGGAAAAGAAGATGAAAAATACAAGTCAAATAGCTTTAATAGCAACCAAAGGGAAGGAAAAGGTAAAACCCCAAAGTTCAAAGGTAAGAAATCTAAATGTCCTTCATAGAAAGATATTGGTCAATCTAATAGAATTAGGGGTCCTATGGATGTCATAAAGTGTATGAGTATAAGATGTTTCTTCTGTAAAAAAAAAGGGACATAAGAAGCTGAAGTGCTAAAAGTACAAATTTAGGAGAGAAAGACAAGAGCTATCAAGTAACTCCTTGGCTTATATGATACATGAATCTAATATTACTATACTTATGTCAAGATCCTGGTAGCTAAATAGTAGATCATTTAATCATGTGGCTTCCACAATGTAGGGATTTATAAAAAAGAGAAAGTTGAATAGGTAGGAGGAAAAATTAATGGTGAGGACTAATGAAGAAGTAGATACAGTCTCAATAGGGAATGTTTGATTAAACATAAATACGTGGTTCAAAATTATATGACACTTTCTATATAACGTATTTTAGACAAATTTTAATTTATGTATTTGTTTTGGATAAACAAGGTGACAATTTTGTAATTAAAAATTCAATTGTATAGTTATCTTTTAATGCAAAACATATTGGTACCGTCTTTTTATCATATGATTTATATAGAATATGTTCAACTTTTAATAAGATATATGTTTCTCATATATTGTCGAACAGTTACTAGAAAGAGACCCTTAGTAAAGGAAAAGTTATAGATATTGTGGCATAAGAGAATTGAACCACATTTTTAGAGATAGAGTTAAGAGATTGATAAAGGATAACATTCTTCCAACTCTAGATTTTAAAGATCTGGAAACATGTATAGATTGCTATAGGGTAAAGTTGACCAAAATAAAGGAAAATGGGTTAATTTGTGCTCTTAGCCTTTTAGAACTTATACATATTGATATATGTGGCTCTTATACATGTACAATATGTAATTTAAGATACTGACATTTATTGATGACTAGTCCTATTATGATTATATGTTCTTTAAAAAAAAAGTCTAAAGTTCTTGATAAATTTAAGATCTTTAAAAATGAGGTTAAGAAAAAATTGGAAAAGCCATTCAAGATTGTCAGATCTGATTATGGTATTATGACATAGGATTTTACGACAAGAAATTTTTTCTTTTCAAATACTTGGAATCATGTGCAATAATGCCTCGATTCATTATACCAGGTAATTTTGAGCAAAATGGTGTGGTCGAAAGGTAAAATCGCATCTTAAAGGATATAATGAGATTAATGCAAAAAAGGACTAACCTACTAGATTACCTTTAGAGTGATGCTATAGAGACTATCTTATATATACTTAATAAGGTCGTAAGCAAATCAATGTTAAAGACATCTTTTAAAATCTACAAGGGGTGGAAACCTAGCCTCACTCATATTCATGTATAGGGCTACCCTACTGAGGTTCACTTATATAATCCTTATTAGGATAAGCTACATTCTCATATCACACTTGTGGTTACTTTGTAGGAAATCATAACCATTCTAAGGGATACTTATTTCACTGTAGACATGGAGGATCCAAAATAGTAGGATCATAAATAGCTAAGTTTCTGGAATATAATGTCTATGATGAGGATGGTTTGCCTCATTTTAATGAAGGTTTTCCTTGTTCTCTTTAAGATGATAAAAGAGTGGATATGATAGTTATATCATATCCATCACTCATTCAGTTAAAACTAGTGAATCTTAGTCTTAGCATAGTACTAGTACAAAGATAGGAACCCATATATGAATAAACTAAGGTTCCTCAGGTAAATGATCATTCTGAATTAATTTAGTTAAGGAGATCCACTCAAGTGAGGAGACCTGCAATATCATTTAACTACATAGTTTATTTAGGTGAACAAGACTATGATATTGGATATATGGGGGATTCAATTACTTTTACAGAAGTTATTTCTAGACTTTATGAGAATTTATGATGGGATTCTATAAGGAACAAAATGTTGTCCATAAAGCATACTTAATTATGGGAGCTTATAGATTTACATAATAACTGAAGCATGTCAGTTATAAATGGATTTACAAGACCAGGAAGGAATCCTAGGGTAAGGTTGAGCAACTTAAAGCCTAGTTAGTGGCTAGAGGGTTCACTCAGTAAGAAGGTATTGACTTTAATGTAACCTTTTCTCTTGTATCTTCTAAGGCTGTATTTAAAGTGATATGACAATAGTAGGTAATTATGACATGGAGCAATATTAGATGAAAATTAAGAACACTTTTCTTAATGGAAACATTTATGAGGAGGTTTATATCATACTACGAAGAGTTTTATAATCAAGTTAAAAATGATACAGTTTTTAAATTGAGAAAAACCATATATGGTTTAAAACAAGCTTCCAAACATGGTACCTGAAGTTTGATGAGGTTGTTACCTCATTAGCTTTATAGGAAAAAAGGTTAAAAGATGCTTATATCACAAGGTAAGGGAAAA
The DNA here is from genome assembly GCA_026546855.1 of Erythroxylum incrassatum. Taxonomy (NCBI): domain Eukaryota; kingdom Viridiplantae; phylum Streptophyta; class Magnoliopsida; order Malpighiales; family Erythroxylaceae; genus Erythroxylum; species Erythroxylum incrassatum. Next base: position 8,544,258 of record JANVCL010000212.1, on the reverse strand, counting down.
CAAGTTCATCGTTCTACTTTTAGTTTAAGTATCTTTTGGCTAGTCATTTTGATATAAAGGACATTGATGAAGCATCTTTTGTCTTGGGTATTCAGATTCACCAGGATAAATTTTAAAACTTATCGGGTCTCTCGTATAGTGCAGAAATTGAGCATGTGCTGCAAAGGTTTAATATGGCTAATTGTTAACTTGTTTTAATACCTATCTCTCATGTTGAGAGGTTATATTTAGCATAATGTCCAAAGACTGATATAGATTGAGAGGATATAAAGAATGTTCCTTATTCTAGTGTGGTGGGTAACCTAATGTATGTCTATGTATGCATTAGACCAACCATTGCATTTATTATTGGAATGTTGAGTAGGTATCTAGTGAACTTAGGAATATATCACTGAAATGCAGTTAAATGAGTTTTGAGATATCTTAAAGGAACTAAGGATTATATGTTGACATTCAGGAAAGTCAACAATTTAGACCTTATTGGTTATACAAATTTAGATTTTGCTATGTGTCTAAATGATAGGAAGTCCATATTAAGGTACATTTTTATGTTAGCAAATTGTACTATTTTACGGAAGAGTGTTAAGCAGACACTAATGACTTTTTGACTATGCAAGCAAAGTTTATAGCATATTATGAGGCTACTTTATAGGCAAATTGGCTCAAGAACTTGATTCTTAAGTTATTTATAGTTGAGGTTATATTGTGATAATATTAATGATGTATTGCTTAGTAACATTAATAAGAATATCACAAGATTTAAGCATTTAAAGGTCAAGTATTTGATCATAACGGAATTAGTACAGAAGTGTGACATTACAGTAGAGACCATCAAGACTGAGCATATGTTAGCTGATCCACTAATTAAAGGACTTTGCGTAATTATATTTGAGATACATGTATATAGTATGAGTTTGTTAAGGTTCTTAGTGCACAATAAGTTAGGGATCATTACAGTTTGCTCCTGATACAATTGTATGGATTATCTATATATATATATATATATATTGATGATCATCATTTTATTTTTAGTCATTCATGTTATTGTAGATTATTATAATACGGGAAAAATATTAAGGTATGTGTCGATCTTAAACATTTTAATGGCCATTGGTTATATATACATATTGTCCTTGATCCTATGACTCCATGACACATACAAATACTTTGATAAATCCATAAATTTATAAGACATAGGGAGATATAAGGTTTTTACATTGATCAACTATTGTCTTGATTTTCTTAGCCACTTTTATTGTTTCTTATTTCCATTACAATTATTGTAATTAATAGTTGTCCAAGGAGAGAAATGTTGGAGTTTAAATTCCTTCTAGAAAATTATTAATTACTAATTTTTATAAAAATTAAGGCTAAGAAAATTGAATTTGATTCCAATTAAAGATCTAGGTAGTTTTGCATGTAATGTAAGATTAGCAGTTCTAGAACCATCAATGATTGGTAAACTTGCAGATCCATTTATAACTCCTTTGGAAATATTGCCTAAATGGTATCTTTTTCCTATATTTCAAAAACGTCATACAATATCCAATAAGTTATTAGGTGTTCTTTTAATGGCTTCAATGCTTGTGGGATTATTAACAGTACCATTTTTGGAGAATGTTAATAAACTCCAAAATCTATTTTAGTGTCTAGTTGCAACAATAGTCTTTTTTATTGGTACTATAGTAGCCTTTTAGTTAGGTATTGGAACAACATTACCTGTTGATAAATCCTTAACTTTAGAACTTTGTTTGTATATCCTTATTCTATATTTTATCAAAGTCTCACTTTGTAGCTGTTGCATAGCTCTTTATTTATTTGGGAGCTATAAATGTTTTAATTCTATTTTCAGTGATGTTCATGAACTGTTTAGAATATTACAAAGAATTTAGCCTTTTCATTGTTGGGAATGAAGTTACTTCCTTAGTTTGTACATGTAACACCCCACTCCCGCGTGACCTGAACCCGACATCGTTGGTGATATCCGAGTCCGTGCCCCGCGAGGGTGGCATGAGACTTATATTGTACTGTGTTTATAAACCCGGAGTGCGGTATACATATGATTAGGTTGGCATGGGATGATTGAGGAAATAAATGATATCAAAATGAATCCCCTGATTAAAGTGGCAATATTACGGCGAAAGAAAACGAAAATGTCTATAGCTTGGAAAGGTTCACTGTGGATATGAGAAACATAGTGGTTAAAGTATGCCTTTGTGAGAGTTATAATATTGGGTCTATTATTTTGGGATTGACATTAAGACCATTGGACTTGAATGGGTCAAATTTCATTAGGATTTTTAAGAAATCCTATTACTTGTTTTGTCCTTTTCTTTATTTTTTCTTTTTCCTCCAATGGCCAAGTGTCTTTTGTCTTGTTCCTAGCCTATTGATGTAGCATGCCACCCTCGCGGGGTACGGACTCGGATATCACCAACGATGTCGGGTTCGGGTCATGCGGGAGTGGGGTGTTACAGCACAAGTATTTTTGTTTCATTTATTACTAGTATTCTAGACATGTCTTAGTACGATATTATTTGGACTACAATAGCAAACCAAATTCTAGAGCAAGATTTAATAAGTAATGTTTAACAAATTGGAATTCATTTATCAACAGAATCCATTTGAGAGTTCATTGCAATAATTCTTTTAGTAGCTTTGATATGTGTAATTACAGTGGCTCATTAATAATAAATCTTTAGAATTTTCAATCTTAATTCAAATTAAACTTTGTTCTAATAATGAAGAAGCACAATAAAGATATTTGGTTAAATGAGCTATAGTCTGTTAAGGAACATGGGTGTTTACCAGTGTGAGCTAGTTACTTATTGGATCTGTAATGGAAAGACCTGATAAAGTTATTATAAATGATTGTTAAGGTCTCATGCAACCTGTTTAAGTAAGTTCATGGACATATAATTTCTTTATTCCGTTAATAAACCCACACATTAAAAAAAAAAACACAGAAAGATGTTAAGTCGTTAACATTATAAAATTATACAACTTTTATATAGTTTGATCAAAAGTTTCAATAGCTTATTCATATATCGAGTTACTTGTTCAACGAATTTAGCAATTTATTGAAGCAGTTCAATTATTCATCTAGCAATGGATAACAAATCTTATATTTTCTTCATTTATACAAATTCATGGTTGATCTTAGGCCAATCACTAAGGTTCACGTTATGTCTACCAAGTTTTTTTTGGATATAACAAAAAGTTGGTATTTGCTTACAATCCTCTATTCAAAACCCTTCTAATTCTTGCACTGACTCATCATTATTGGCCTTTTTGTCTATTTAGATGTTAATTATATGCTAGAGGTAAATTGGGAGGTTTTATTATTTCATTTACACAGGGAATGCAACTCATTTGTAGTTTGCTTATTCTCTTGCCAACTTGAGTTTTTCTATTACGTATTGCCTTCATTTTTCCTTAATTCGTTTGTTTTTATTTTTATTTTTGTTTCATCTATTCAACATACATGACTTATCAATAGTTAAAGAGTCTTAATTATTGACACAATCTATCTCATCTCTATATCTTGCATCAATATTCATATGTGTATCCTTTTGTTACTCTGCGTATGTTAGAAAATAGAAATATAAAGAAATAAATAAAATAATCAGATTTAGAAAATAGAATCAAAACGTAAAGACTTCGAGCAATAATGTGAATATGGGCAAAAAGGAACCTACGAAGGTTCTAGGGCATTAGTAGAAGTCAACAACAGGTTATGGAGTATGTCTATGTTAAAGTTAGAGGGAAAATAATTTTCTCAAGCTTTATCAAAGACATTTCATCTTAACTAGCTATCTTATGGAGAATATAAAGACTATTTGCATATCAACAGTAGCAAGGAAGATTGAAGCAAACTATTTAAAAGAAATGAAATGCATTAGTTGTGAGATTTACCTCATGGAGATAGAGGGTGAGGTGATTTTGGTATGGGGTTTTTTGTTGTTCATTTGCTTGATGCACTTAGCTGTTGTACTAGTAAAAGAAGAGATGTAGCATCCCATCACCGATGGGAAGGGTAAAATAGTCATTTGGAATGGTTTTCGAGTGCTTAGAAACACCCTTACATGTTCATGCATAATAC
>JANVCL010000212.1:8527520-8540056 GCA_026546855.1 Erythroxylum incrassatum | reverse complement strand
CGGAACCTTTACTACCAACATCTTTCCAATTATCCTTTCCGTGACCATTTACTCTCTGTGGAAAGAAAGGAATGCTCAGACTTTTAAGGATAAAACTATGCGGGTGGATGGCCTGAAAGCTAGAGTACTCACCCTTGTTCGGGAGCATCTAAGAGCAAACACTGAGGGAAGGCTAAGGTAGGAGAGTCTTTTTTTTCACTAACATCGTTTTGCAGGTTTTTTTAGCTTCAGGTCAAAATTTGGTTATTTGGGCGCAAGGTCACAACTTTTTTAGGAGAGCTTCGACCGTCATCTGGAGTGGGAGCCAAGCTTCTAGGTGCATTTTTTCAAGGCACCAGTTGGCAGCAGCAGATCACCCGGCATCAAATTCAGCGAAGCAAGGATCAAAGTCTTTCAGCTATTCATCAAGGGCATTTCTTATTAAATCACAAGAGTCAATTTCGGAAGCACATAACTTACAAGTCATGAATTCTGTTTTTATTATATGTAGGGTTAGTGGGTTGCCTTTTACGTGCTAGACGAGTTTTGGTATAAATAACCAGATGTTGGGTTAGTGAGTTGCTTTTTACATGCTAGCTCGTTGTCTATAGAACAAGTCATAATGCGTTGTAACAAATTCAGCAAACCAAGGATCAAAGTCTTTCAGCTATTCATCATGGGCCTCTTTCAACATCAGCCCTCACAAATACCGCAGGTAGACCAGATGTTAGTAGCTGCAGTTCTATTCTTTGAGTAGTATTCCTTTATAAAGATGACAGGCGATTTACAGTAAAGAGTCTTCTAGAAAGAATCTCTAAGCTTGGTTATGTTTTTGATGAGGAAATCTATAGTGAACTCATCATTTCTCCATGCAGAATTGATTCTGGAATATATGCATTACTCTTTAAAGCTGAGATGGTTCACAAATATTTGAAACCTAACATTGTTGCATATAGGGCTCTAATAAGCTACTTGTGTAGAATGAATTGACTGAAGCTTTACATGAAGAAATGGTTTGAAATAATATGTTGTTAAACACAAAAATTTACAGGGCATTAGTGCAAGGCTACTGCACTAATGGGAAGATCTTGGCTTGTAAGTTGCAAGCATGGAGCATGAAAAAAGATCAAAACTTGAAATGGGAAATTCATTATATAGCTCTTTTTTAGCGACAACAATGGCGATAGGGCGAAGGAATCAGCGGAGACATCAAGCTTGTCCTGGAGGTAATCGACTAGCTAGTGGGCTTCCTCGAGAGTTATGGAGGAGATTTCTGCATTGAGCTTCAATCTTCTCCAGAACAGAGATGACGAAGACTGGGTTGAGACGGTGACGATGGTGGTGAAAATAATTACTTGATTTTTTCAAATTTATTAAATTATAAAAATAATTACATGAAAAGAAATTTTAAACACTTGGTAGCCATGTGGTCAAACCATTAATTTGATAGGGTATGCCATGTTAGTGACATTAACAAAGAATTTAAGGCTGAGCTATATTCATAATAAATTGAAAGTTTAAGCATTTTTAACGTCACTTTTTAAACTTTAGGCTAGTATTGAAAAATTGAGTAAAGTTTGTAATTTTTACAATTAATATTTAAATACTTCAAAAATTTTAAAAATTTAAATAAATATTTCATTTAATATGTGTGACTCTATCATATAATGTTGTTAATAAATAATATGAAGTATAAGTATTCATCCTTTTAATTGTACATCTAATACATCATATGCATAAGATTAGTGATTTCTTCCTTTTAATTTAGTCATCCTTCAACTTAACAAGTTTTACATGTCTCATACGATTCATATTTAAAGGATACATATATCCTTTTATAGAATTTTATGATTGTCATTAAATTGATTTAACCAATATGGCACATAAGGATAATTTTGATTTTCTAACTTTGTATTCTTACTAATTATGTTAAGGATAAGTCTTTCTTGATCCATTACATACAAACTATTAAATAAACTGAGATCAACTACTTTTACTCAACAAGCTATGTCTTATGATGCCTTAAATATTATAGTAATTTTAAATTCAAATTTGTATCAAATACTCAAAAACATGAATTAGAAATATGTCTAATCTCTGTCATATCATTTGTTAATAGGAAAGTCATGCTTGTTCTTTGCATAGCAACTATTACTATACTATAGCAAATACCTTTAATTGTAGTCCTTATTTATGCTTTTAGTAGGCTAAATTGAGTGGAACAATTTTATCATGGTATTTTACCTTTTAGTTATATCCTATGAAATTAATTGTATTATGCTATTATGGTTTTTGCATCCTTCTTACTTGATACTTTTAAATTTTGATGAGAAATTAATCAATTTTAAAATGTCATAACATATTCTTATATATAAGACATTGATGTATCTCTTAAACTTTGTCACTAAAATTCCTCAACAGGAATTAACAACAATATTTCATAATAGACGTACAACTTTCCTTCTATTCTTTTTAAACACTCTTTGAGCTATCATACGTCTAAGAAATTTGGTTTTTTAATATCAGCTATACTAAATAAAGATAATTTTTAGTTTAAATAAAATAAATATAAAGAAAGCAAGTAATAGGTTATATTTCATAAAAACTAAATAAGATTATGACTTGAATAACATATTTAGTTACTTATACTATTTTATTCGAAATAATAGCCCTCATTATTATTCTAAAAATATTAGTCTAAACTCTCTAGTAGGTTAGGATCACATTAAATTTATTTGATCTTGAGTTTGCTCAATAAACTAATGAAACCTAAATTAGGTATAAAACAATTTTATTGATCACATCTTATGTTACTCCTAGAATTGTTAAGTGACAAATCTTATAAAAACATATCTTATATATTATTGCTAATTCTACCTTTAAATTCATATAATCGTAAGTTTGCTCATTCAAATTATAAAAATTTAGTTAAGTAGGATCTATTATTATAAGCATAAATATATTCAAGTTAAAGCAACCTTAAGTTTGTTTAATAAGCCTAACAATAAATATAATTTTGATTTATTCTTGTAAGAATGGAAGGTACAATCACGTTCATAATGTACTTCATATTTAGCAATAGAATTAATTTTTAATGTTCTTATCAAATACACATTACATGTAAAATGTCATTTATTTAAACATGCAATTCTTCATGCAAATATAATCAAATTATAAGCATAAAATATTGTTTGATTCTAATGATCAATATAATCTTCATAATCTGAAATAATATTTCTAAGTCTTTAGATAATTAAATTAGATTAAAATATTAATTCCTAAATAAATTAAATTCCTATTCCAAATAAAAACTTAATTTGATTTGAAATCAAATTCAAATTTAATTAGAAATTGCTTTTAATTATCTTGACTAACTTAATTAGAAATGCAATAAATTTTTCTTCTTATTATTATAATTAAGAAAAACTCATTTTCCAAAATTTAAAAAGTAAGATATTCTAATCTAATTCCAAAATCACTTTCCAATCAAATATAAACAACTTTTTCTTAATAAAAATAATTTATAATATTAAAGGAAAATTTTTTGAAAATTAAATTAAATATTTTAAATTAAATTAAAAAGTCCACTCTATTATTATTTTTACATATTAAATTATCAATTAATTAAAAAATAATTTTTTAATAAATTAGAAAATTATTTTCTGAAACATCTACTAAACTAAGGGAGATTACAATTGATTGTTTGATGATAAAAAATATAATTACTATTAATATGTTTTATTATTTTGATAGAAAGCAATATTAGAACAAAATGAAGCCATAAACTCAAGAGATAGTATATGAAGTTGGTAAAGAAAAGTTGAAATTTACAATTGAGAAATGAAGATCAAACAAGAATAAAAGAAGATCAAGGTTTGTTATGGCTATTTCATATTTTGTATTATTAATGTAGGCTCACTTTGTTAATTTTATGATCCAAAAGACTCATTAAGCATAATCATTCTTACTTTATTGCACGAGTTTTTACATTTATCAAGAGGCACTGAAGCTTTTGATTTTAAGATAAAAGTCTTTGATTCTTTCAAATAATCTTTCGGGGAACATTTTGGAAGTGTTTTAATCATATTTGGATTAAACAAATTTGTTTTTTTAGTAATTAAAGTTGTTAAAACCATATTTTTGAGGTGATGGTCAACCTATATTAGTTAGTGGTCAACCATTATAAGTTAAAGACGTTAAATTTGAAATTGAGAGTTTTCTATAACATTGGTTGATGTACTAGCTCACAAATCTATCATATTGATTGAGTAGTATCCCTTACTGCTTGACCAGTGTTTAAATGGCTAGTGAATCTAGTGTTTTAATTGCATATATGCCAATACATTGTTTATGGCCATTGTAATGGCTTGTTCTTAACTCCAATGACTATAGGTTTTAGGCATTGCATACATAAATTCTTTGAATATCATTATGTCTTTTTTATGTTAGTAAATGATTTTAGAGTTATTAAATGGTATAGTGAGGTATTTTGAATTATAATATTTAGTTAGGGCAATATATTATTGTATTTTGGGGTGATACAAAAGAGATTGAGTTTCCTTTTCTCTTTGAAAGTAGATTGTAAGAAGAGTTCCTCTTTACCAAGAAAGATTATACAACAGTTATTCTTTGCCTTGAAAGAATAATTATAGTGGAATTCAAAGAAGAGTCTTAGGAGCAAAAGTAGGCAAGGATTGTTTACCGAATAACTATAAATCAGTTTGCATTCTCTCCTTCCTATCAATTTTAAATTATTGTTCAATTTTTTGATTAATTTATATTAAACAATTCATTCATTCATATTTATATTGATTATTGTTAATTGAGTATATTAATTAGAAACATTGTTGAATTTTATAAACACCTAATTCACCCCTTATTTTAGGTGCCATTAAGGACTAACAAGTGGAATCAGAGTAGGTCTATTAAGCTAGTAATTCTAGTGAAATCCTATAAAAAATTATCATAATTGCATATTTTGAAGCATCATCATCATCAACATTTAACCAAAAGGGACAAAGCATTACTAGACCTCCTTTATTTGATGATAGTGATTACCTTTATTCAAAAACTATTATGAGATTCTTCTTAATGGCTGAAACTGTAGACCAATAGGAAATAGAATCAAATAGTCCCTTTATTCCTACAAAAATTGTAGATAATAAAAGGGTACCTAAATTAAAGGAAGAATAGGAGCCTTAAGATGATAATTTAGTTTCCTTGAATTGTAAGACCATACACATCCTATTTTGTGCCTTAAAAGAAATGAATTTAATAGGGTGTCTATATGTGTGAAACAACTTATGACGTTTGGCATACATTAGAAATTAATCATGAGGGCACAATTAAGTTAAGGAGAGCAAATTAAACATGCTAACACGTCAATATAAATCATTTTAAATGAAGCATAATGAAGCATTTATAACATATATACTAGATTCATTGACATTATTAATGCTTTCAAAGGTCTTGGAAAAACCTATACTAGGAAGAAGGTTGTTTAGATCATTTCCAAATAGGTGGGAAGCTAAAGTGACAGTTATACAATAAGCTAAGGATCTAACAATACTACCTTTAGAGGAACTTATTAGATCTCTCCACACATATAAAATAAGGCTCCAAGAGATAAAAAAAATCATCATTTCCAAAGAAGAAGAATTTAGTGATTAAAGCCTTAAAAGAATAATCAAATAAAGAGGAAGAGACATTAGCTAGTGTAAGCAAAGAAGAAGATATTGACTTACTCACCAGAAATTAGAGTACTTAAAGTAGAAATTCTCTAAAAGAAAGAACTTTAAGGAACGTAAAAGTGATTTAAAATATAAATCCATAACTTTGAATGTAGAAAACTCAATGATATAAAGTCATAATTTCTTCAACTCAAAGATAATAAGAAGTGTGAAAGAAATTAAAAGAAGGAGAAGAAGGAGAAGAAGAAAGGACTTAAAGCATCAACTTGGAATGACACAAGTGAATTTGAAATCAAGAATTCATAAGAAGAGATAGCTCATATGTGCTTTAAAAATGAGGTAACATCCAATCTTAATTCGTGTAATGATCAATAGTGATGATGATATGACATATAATGAAATTAGTTGAAAGTCTAAAAATCATAAGAAAAGGAAAAATTTATGTTTCAAATTTAACGAAGCTAAAAAACGCCTGGATGCATGCATAAGTGAGAATAAAAATATGAAAATTGAATTACATAACATTAAAGCATAAAAAATGTGATTATTTATGACAATAATGAGTTAAATGCATTAAGGCATAAGAATGAAACATTAAAAAAGCATATTGATTCCCTTAAGGACTTATTCTCTAAGTTTACTAAAAGGAATGGAAAATAGAACACATGCTAGAAACTCAAAATAATTCCAATGATAGGCATGGAATAGGATATAACTATGAAACGGAAGGTAATTTTAAAACCACATTTGTCAAGGGAAAAAATTTGTATAGTGAAAAGCCTTTGCCTAGAATGAAAAAAGAGCATTAAACATCTACATCTAAGCATGCATATGCATATGACACATTCACTAAGGCTCAACCTGAGAGCAAACATCATGTTTTTATATATTGCTTACAACCTAGGCATAGAGTTCAACACTATCAAGGGAAGAATAGAAATAACTTCTATAATAACATGCAAATACATACATCATGCTTTTATTCATAGAAGGCATAAAAAATATAATCATAGGACATTTCACTACTCTAGGAGAATAGTCAACAACTTTACTTTCCAAAAGAAGTTTTTTTTTATGATACACATTCATCATTATTCATATAACATGGTATTTCACTTTTGTGGTAAATATGGACATGTTGACAGATTTTGTTTTCTTAAATAAAGAATGTTAAGCAAACTTTTGAAAGTGTGCGTTGAAAAGAAGAAGGAACCAAACAATCAAGGAACAAACCAGTGATTACCTTGGTTTGTAAGACTATTAGAAAAGAAAGAGCAAATGGTATATAGTATAAGTAATAGTTATTTAATTTATTTTTGTTAAGGATAACAACAACAACTTAGTGAAAGTCCTACCAATATGCAGGGTCTAGAGAGGTTCAGTAGCACGTAGCTTTACCCCTAACTAGTAAGAGTCTATTTCTTATAAACCTACGTATCACACACACACACAGAGAGAGATATAACAAAGTAACAATAATTAAAAATAAAAATAAAAATAAAACACATAAATTGTGTTTTATTAAGGAGTTGATGTATTTTATTATTATGAATCTAACCTCTTTGCCTCCAAGAAAGTCTAGAAGATGTCTTAGGATGTGGATAATTTAGCCACTAAAGACTTTTCAAACGAGACAATTGTTGAATCAAGTGAGAAATATGAAAAGGACAAGAAGTCTCCAATGGATTGTAAACTCAAGAAGAATTTTAATTTAAAAATCTTATAAGTAATGTTTAACTTGAGGTAATTATTAGTTCATAATTTAGAAATATGTGATGACTTGTATTTATTCATGAATTTAAAACCTCGGTGATGATTGTCTGTGTTTCAATTATGAATAAGGTGTTTAATAATGATTTTTTTAAGTACCTAGACTTAGAGATTGTTGTACAAAATGAGGACACTAAGTTAGATTTTATATTAATTGGGCAAATTTTTTTCTAAATTGTTAAATAATGTTAAGGTTTATTTTCTTCATTGAATTTATGTTATAAGTCTTTTTTTACAGTTTTTGATTGATGTTACTATGACCCATTAAAAGTTTTGATGGATAAATTTGAGTTATAAAGCTATATTTTAGCGTTTTAAAACACACTGGTTGATCGATATCTTAAGTGTGATTGACCAGTGTAACCAAAAACCATGTTTTCTGTCTTTCTAGTGAGTTTGTTCTTTATTTAGATGCTTTTCTAGGTGCCCAATTACTTATATTGCTCAACTATTGTCTTTAAGTGGTCAATGAATTTTCTTTTAAGGAATCTTTATAGTTCCAGTGAGTTTTTTCATGATCTAGTAGCTTGTCTGTATCCTTCCATGGTCAACCAATATTACTCACAAGTTGATTGGCACAGTTGAGTTTTAAAACCAAACTAACGTTTTCACCACTGTTCACTATTTCTTCTCTATGAGACACTAGCACTAGTTGACCAATCATTCATATTTAATACCTCTCCCGCCTTTTCTCTTATATTTTCATAATTTTGTTTATATCTTCTAAAAACCTAAACAATTCACTCTTCTCATTGAAAACATCATCCCCCATTACATAAAAACATCATTAGATTCCATCAAATTGAAAATTTATCATTCTTGAATTTCATATTTAGGATTTTCAATATTTTCTTAATTAAAAAATATCTTTTCCATTTGTTGTTTTATAATTAAATTGTAAAAGGAGTTAAGTATGTTTTCCTTTCAATTATATTGATACATCTTTAATTTTTTTCAATGTTAGTATTGTAGGCATTTTTTCATATTTCTTTGATTCCTTTGAAATTTTGGGGCTTTCTAATTTGTACATTCTTTTATGAAGTTGATTGTTGGATATTGCAATTATGTGTTTATTTGTTATAATTATAATTTTTAATTTTATTAAAACTTGTCCTTGGTGCTTTAATTGAATCTTTCAACTTAGGCATAATATCAAAATTGGGAATTTTAAAATTAGACACAATTAGGGATGTTTCTATCAAAATTGACCTTTTGTTTTGACTCCTTAAATATAAAATAATATTCTTTAAAGAGAAGGTTTATCATTCTTAATCAAATACATATTGATTATTTCTACTAAGTTAATTTGAAGCATGACACTTTATATTTCACATTTTTAGATAATGATTTCTTTTTGAAGATTTCGAAAGGGGTATAAAGATTTATGATATTAGATTTAAGAGGAATGATAACATTTAGGGGGAGTGATTGTTTTGTCATTTTATATTTCTTGCACTCTATATGGTATACTTAAATAGATTTTTGTTGTCTTCGTTTATGGATATTTCTTTTATTTTGAATATCTTTATGTTGATAGTTTTTTATATGCTTAACTTTATTATTATTCTCTAATATCACAAATATTTTGGCCTTAAAAAAGGGACATTATTAAACCAACGAGTGTTCTAATTCATGTTTTGATGATTAAAAAAATTAATTACTAATAATGTATTTATTATTTTGATAAAAATCAATATTAGAACAAAATGATGCTATAGACTCGTCAGATAGTGTATGAAGTTGGTAAAGAGAACTTAAAGTTTACAACTAATGAAATAAAGATCAAAACAAGAACAAAAGAAGATTAAAGCTCATCAAGGACATTTCAAATTTTTTATTATTTATAAGCTCATGTTATTGATTTGATGATTTAAAAGGCTCACTATGCATAATCATTTCATCTCACTTCACTATAAGAGTCTTTACATTCATTAAGAGGCATTGAAGCTTTTGATTTTAATACAAAAGCCTCAGGATCTTTCAAATAATCTTTGAGGAACATTTCAAGAAGTTTTTTTAAATCATATTTTGATTAAAAATTATTTTTCAGTATTTGAAGTTGTAAAAATTATGATTTTGGGGTGATTGGTTGATCTATATAGGTTAATAGTTAATCAATATAGGTTAAAGTTATTAAGTTTAAAGTATTGAGAGTTTGTTGTAACATTGGTTGGTGTACTGGTTGACCAATCTATCATATTGGTTAACCAGTGATCTAACAACTAGTGAATCCAATGTTGCAAATGCTTACTGGTTATAGCTAGTGAATCTAGTATTGTAAATGCAGACTGGTCGATAAGTGCACAATATATAATCATTGTAATGACTAGTCTTGGTTTTAAAGGTGGTTTTGGATCCCAAAATAATATAAATAGGCGCTTTCTCACTGATTTTAGTATAAAGAAGGTTTTGAGTGTTGTATATACACATTTCAAAGAGTTTCTCAATTATTTGAGCATCATTGTGTCATTTTTATATGAGTAAGTCATTTTAGAATTATCAATTGATAAGGTAGGGTATTTTGAGTTGTACTATTTGGTTGTGACAATACATTATTATATTTAGGGATGATACAAGTGAGATTGAGGATCCTCTTCACATTAAAAGAAGATTGTAAGAAGGGTTCCTCTTTACAAATAAAGATTGTTCAAAGATTATTCTTCGCCTTTAAAGAAGACTTGTAGTGAAATTTAAAGAATAGACTTGGAAGTGGACCTAAGTAAGGGTTATCTATCAAACAATTATAAATTTATTTGCATTCTATGCTCCATATTCTCTTTAAATTATTGTATTAAGCAATTACTTCATTTATATTTATATTAAATATCGTTAATTAAGTATATTAGTTAAAAAATTGTTAAATTTGTATACATCTAACTAAACCCTCCTCTTACGTGCCATTGGAGACTAATAATGTCATAAAAGCTCAATTTCTTAATAAAAAAATATCTCTTCAAATTTAATCAAGAAAAGCAAATTTTCTATTTAATTGAGAAACTTATTATTCAAATTAGTAAAAATAATTTCTAAATAAAATAGAATACTAATTTTCCAAAAAAATTATCCTATTTCAATTAAATTGAACTAAATAATTTAACTAAGAAAAACATTTCTTTATTATTTAGTCTATTTAATTACTAGTTCTAATGCAATTAAATTCAATTAAATTAATTTCTAAAAATAATTTTCTAAAATATTAATTAGATATTAATTTAATAATTTATGTCTTGAAAATTAAAATAAAATCTAAAAATTATCCTTTTGAAAAAAGATTTATCAATTAGAATTTTTTAAATTTATTAGAATAGAGCTTCCAGACGTCAAATTACAACCGCCCTTGATTTTTCCTCTTATTTATTGTTGGGATCTGATCTCCTATTCCGATTATGAAGTTTCTATTATATTCCACTAAATCTTATCCACACATTTATGTGGATAGGGTTTGCTTGTGGTTGTTAAATCAATATATTTACACTAGTGGTGATAATCGTCACTGGTAAGATGTCTTGGCGGTGGTAATAGGGCGAAAAGCGCCCAAGGAAGATGCAATGACAGAAGAAGAAGCAAAGACGAGTTAAGAAGCAAGATAGTTCCCTATAAGAAGCACCATGGATCTACATAAATGTATGGATAAGATTTAATAGAATAGGGTTGGAACAAAAGTAACTCGAATAGAGAATTTGATGTGTGGTGCTTCTTCTAGGGAACTGTCTTGCTTCTTAACTCGTCTTTGCTTCTTCTTCTGTCATTGCATCTTCCTTGGGCACTTTTCGCCCTATCGCCACTGCCAAGACATCTCACCAGTGACGATTATCACCGCTAGTGAAAATATATTGATTCGACACCCTCATTCAAACCCATAGGGCAATAAACCAATTACCCTAATCGCAATTTTCATATTCTTAAACTATGGGACATGCGTACGATTCTCCAGAACTCCAAACACAAATCTAAAACCTTCAACAAGTTTTTCAATTTTTCTAGAAATCTTAAAACTTTTAGGGGGTGTGCCTAAAGTTTCAACCAATATTCTTTTCTAGAAACCATAACAAAGATAAATGGGGACATGCTATTCCAGTTTTTTAGAAACTTCTAAACAAGGTTGGTAGAAGCATGCATTAGACTTTTCACAGACAAAAGCCAAAGGCAAGTTTCAATCAAAATTCTCCAGACACTTCAAACCTAAGGGGACATTTAATTTGAACTTTGTCAAAAAAAAAACACATGCACGATAATTCTTTGCAAAAAACAGAAACGTTGGAAACTAAAGACTTGTTTTTGTAGAAAACAACAAATAAGCTATGGGAAAATAAACTATGCAACATTAACTTTAAGCCTTAATCTTATTAAATCAATAATAATCATGCAACTTTAATCAACTGAACAATAATAAGAGTCTATGATACTACTGTAAGAAAATTAACGGTGATGCCTAGCAAAAAAAAAATATTTTTTTTCATTTTTTTGGGAAAGAATCTCATTAATTGAATAACTTAAAAATATGAATTATGAATAAAAGTTTCAATGTACCATATTTGAATTCCTAAAAATAATCTTCTTAAATGATAAGCCCCAAACTATTTACATGGTCATATCCACGAATAAAAAAAAATCAAACAGAAGAAAACATATGAATATTAGTTGTTTTTATGTCTTTTTCCAATTTATAGAAAAAGATACCAATTTTTATTTAAAATTTAAATTATAATTATGATAAAGTTTAACTTTAATTATAATTGCAATACATCGAATATTTCATTTTTTATCTCTAAAGTTTTTCAAACATCACAATTAAGTCTAATATAATTTAAATTAAAAATTTCTCTATTAAATTGCTTTTTATGAGTGATCCATTATGATTCTAATATGTAGACAATGATCATAAATTATAATTAGCATTAGAATTAGAATTATATAAACTTTTTAACAGGAATGTCAATGGATCGAGTCAGGGTCGGGCCGCTCCTGGCTCGATCCAGCTGACCACGAGCTGGGATAGGTCAACTCGTGGCCTGGCCCGACCATGAGCAACCCAATGCCCATCTTATAATTTTTTTTTAAAAAAGTCAAAAATGACATCATTTTGTAAGTAACGGT
>JANVCL010000212.1:8494988-8508686 GCA_026546855.1 Erythroxylum incrassatum | reverse complement strand
GCGGCGATTTGAGAGGGAGAGAAGACGAAGAGAGATGTGAGACGGTGAGAGGGAGAGACTGAAGTCGAGGAGGGGGGATTTTAGGTTTTAAATTTTGTTTTTTTGCAAAATAGTCCCTGACTTTTTGGATTTTTCCGGAATGGTCCCGAAATTTTACGGAACTAGTGGTACCGGCCGGTACCAACCGAAAACGACCGGTACCGACCGAAAATTGGACCGGTACATTTGTGCCCGTACCGGTACCGGATTTCAACCGGTATGGTACGAAATTCATACCATTGCCTAAATGTGTTAAATTCCTATTTGAAATAAAATTTTAATTTGAATTGAAAGCAATTTTCAAATCCAATTGAAAACTATTTTCAATTATCTTGGCTTCTTTAACAAAATTTGTTTTGAGAACAATTTTCAATAAATTATGCTTCTACTTATTATAATTTCAAAACTCCTTTTTCAAAACTATATAAGTAATACATTTTAATCCAATTAGAAAACTATTTCTAATCTCATTAGAAATTACTTTTCCGTAATTAGAATACTTTTTTAAAAATTAAAAGGAAACTCCTTTCAAAATTAAACAAAAAATTTTTAAAATTTAATTGAGAAAGTCATTATATATTTATTTAGAGATTGATTTCTTAAATAATTATAAAGTCTTTCCATAACAATTTAGAAAACTATTATAAAAATATTAAAGAAATCTCAATTTTCTTAATTAATAAATGAAAACACTTTTCAAAACTTAATTAAGAAAAATATTTTTCTAAAAAATCAAGAAACTTATTATTCATAAATAAAAAATTCCAAATAAATAGAATAATAATTCTCTGAAAAATAAAGTTATAAATTGAATTTATTTCAATCAAATTGAAATAAATAAATTTAATTAAGAAACATCTTTCTTAATTACTTAAGAAAACACTTTTATTAATTTTAAAAAGTCTAATTAATTAAGAAAAATAATTACTTTAATTTTAAAATAAAGATTTTATCTTAATTAATATAATCTCATTATATTAGTTATCTAACATAATCTAATTATAAGACATAACTCTTTTAAATGTTTGTTGACTCTATTTATTGATTTGATAAAGTAAATTAAAAAATAATCCTAATAAAATCAACCTTTTGAAAAAAATTCAAACAATTAGAAAACACTTTTTAAAATTTATTAGGGATTTAAATTAATTTAATTGAAATTAAGGCCTTTAAATCGTAAAAAAAACTTAATAAAAACTGGTGGGGAATAGTGTGGCACGTGCTGTCAACTTCTGCACGTGCCTGGTCAACTGAGGCTATTGATTGGTGTGTGTGTTGCGATTACCCAAGTGGGGTATGTATCATTATTTTAATAGGGATGTCAATTTTGGTTCGGCCGGCCTGGCCTAGGTTGATCGAGCCTCAGCCGGCCTGGCCTAGGTTGACTAGGCTACGGCCCAAAAGTTAATCGGGCAGAGCACAGGTTAGCTTGTGGCTCGACCGTTACTTCAAAAACGACATTGTTTTGCCCGCTTTATATATATATATATATATTAAAGTCAAAAAATGACATCGTTTTTGTAAAAAATGACATCCTTTTTTATACTTTTTTAAAAATATATATAAACAAAAACATTGTAGTTTTTCGACTCTTTAAAAATATATATATAAAGTGGGTCAGGTTGGCCCAATCTATCCGTGGCCCGTCGGATCATGGGCTGACCTATCTCAGCTTGTCAGATCAAGGCACATAGGCCACCTAGCCCGGACCGGCCCATTGACATTCCTATTTCTCAAAACTATGGTTGCTTTTATGTCGCTGCCTGCTTCTCTCCATGTTGCCACCCTCTGTCGCTCTTCCTCAATTTGCTTCCACTCCTCGCCACTTGTGCTTTGGACTTTCATCGCCACTATGGGTGACATAATCCACCATGCTTCGATTGCGTAAATGCCCTACATCACCAGTGGTGTTGTCAATGGTTCACAACTGAACCAATGGCAATTCCCCACTAGATTGAACGCATCACCAGCGATGGTTTGTCGCTGATGTTCCAGTACACACAAGCATAACAAAAACCACAGGGAAAATCCAAGCAGAAAACATGGTTCAACATATGCAATATACATGACTTATTCCTAAGCCAATTTCCATAATAAACAATCATAAAAGAAGTTGCACAATCTGAGTTTTCCTTTTAGGGTTCCAGAACAGCTAAGGCAGAAACAATTCCAGCAATCGCAAAGACAAAATCTTAAAACATACAATAAAAGAAATGCATTCTAAAATTTAGGAGCGATTGTTTCCAAAGCCAAAGAGTAAAAGGAAGCACGGTGAGACAATCCAAAAGCAGAACATGGAGCAGATGGAAGATGCTTAAACAAATTTCCAGAATAGATAAAAACGCATAATCTGTTTCACGTTTAATAAAATATAAAGCCTTAATTGTCATTGAATCAATAACAATCAAGCAAATTTAATCAAATTATAGAACTAAAATCTTGTTTTAATACCACTGTAAGAAATTCGGGCCGAGATTAGAGCCTAACTACAGCAAAATAATTACGAAATTTTTTTCTAATTTTTTATTTCCCAAAACTAAGATCTCTTTAATTCTATAAAATGATTAACACATAAATTGTAATAAAGCAAGAAACAAAATTTGTACCATATTCTGAAACTTTATCATTATCTTGTTGTATCATTCGAACCATTTTCGAAACCGATATATCTCAACTACCTTAGCTGCATAAATTTTTGGCCTCTAATTGTATCTATAAAATGAGTTAGGAAAACTTTGGAAGTCTTATAGAAAATGTTAAGTAAGAAGTGCGAGCTCTATTAAGCAATTTCAATTAGTCATAGAGTATAGAATTAATGTGTACTATATTTTGAGTCCAATCATATTAATTATCTGTCATTAGCTATCGATTCAATTAATGACATTTGTAAACTATTTACAAAATGTCATTCTACCTTGGCCAATGATTTCCTTAATCAATATTAATCGAGAACAATGAAATATTCTCCCTAATTAGTTTAAAATGATGAATTCTATCTTAATCATACAACTTCCTCTATATAATTCATGTTATATCCAATGACTACTGATTGAATAACTCATGGTTAAGTAAGTCATAAGAAGTATCAAAATATAGCAATCCCTATACAAGATAATTTTGGTAACCTCAAGTCAAAGGATTACTTTATAATTATCTTAATAAGAATTTCTACAGACATACAAGTAATGTTCAAAATAGATTTCTCATATCGAGTATATTTAGTGAACTTATTCTCTAATAAGCACTCACACGTTTATTTAAATATTTCCATAATTTAGCATATGAGATCAACTACTTCCTTCGTAAATAAAGCGTATGCTAATTTTTTACGTTCTATTAACATCCAATCTTAATAGAACAATGATTAGAAATAATTTAGGGATAATGCATAAATGAAATATAAATCTAATAATTATAATTTTATTTGCAAAGTGCAATTATCCCATGAACTTTATAATATACATCTAAACATTTATAATATAAATAACGTCTTTAAATAATTCTCACAAAATTACGACCAAACTGAATTAACTGTACGGCATAAAACTACAATATAATGGGTTTAAAATACCAAGCGTAGGAATGATGCTTTATTTGCGTGCTTGCTCCAATAAATAGATAACACTTGAGAAGCACTTCGTTTATAGATGATCAAAGACAAGCATTGACGGAACAAAAATTCCCAGTCTCGTGCTAAGTTAAAAGTTTGACGCTTTAATATTAAAGGAGTTTAACATTCTGCAAATTCTAGGAACTTATTTGAATCTATCAAAACTCGTGCGGTTTTTCCTTCTTATGATCGTTTTAAATGTGTTCTTAGGACCTGCAATAAAGCTGCACTTCAGCTGGCAGTATTGATCGGGTCTTTGTCTTTAACCTACTTTTTGGACTTCAGATTTATCTATAGTTCTTTGTTCTTCCTAAAATTGTACGTTCACAAAAAATCGCTAATGGTGTTTGGTGATGACTTTGCACATAGAAAATCTTCCTTCCTAACTAAAAAGCGAAGGAGACATCACAATTATCTGAACATGAGGATATTTAAATATAATCTTTATTCACGATCCCTAATATTTAATTAGATTACTACATTTGTTTTATGATTTCCAGCGGCAATTTCAACATCAGTATGAATTATTGGTAGTACGAGGGATCATCTATGTCGTCATATTTGTTTTATTGCCAAATCTTATTATATATGTATGCTTGATTCGTTGGGTCACCGAATCATAATAGGTAGGCACTAAGCAATGACGAAATGCCACATTTTACTTTATGAACAGGTCATTTGCTTTATATACGGGTTTTGTGTTGGAAATTTGGGTGAGATTCGTAAATGTGTGTACTTTTAATTTTGATTTTTTGAAAGTTAAGTTCACTTCATATTTTATAATATAATGAATGCATAATACATTAAAACATAAATAATAATTTTATATCTTATTATATAACTTGATTAATCTTTTCTTGAAGTTTTCCTCGAACCCCTTTTGAAAATGATTCATTGAAACTACTGTAGTTGCACATGTTTTTAGCCTCTAATAATATTTACACCAGCGTGTTGAGTAAACTCCGTGAAGTAGTATAGATAGAGTATATAAGAACTAGTTTGAGTCTAAACATATTTATAATAAGATTTTTACCTTTTAATAATTTAACTAAAGAAATTTAAATTTAATCAAAATTTAATTAGAATTAGAATTAATTAAAATTATATATTTATTTGACCTATATAAGATCTAATATCTCATATTCTCATTTATTAAATATTCATATTAAATATAAAATTTTTCAAACTTTACATTTAATTCCAACTGCATTAAATTAGTTTATTCTCAATAACTGTTCTTTATGTGTGACCTATTAGGTTTTTTTTAATATATTAACAATAGATATAAATTATAAACCTATATCATATTCAAGATTAAATAAATTAAACCTTTTAATTTATCTTTAATTATCTAATTAAATTATATATATATATATATATAATTTGGCATTTAGCAACACTTTATGACTACATAAGTATTTCATATTAATTTCATCTCTACGCAATCATGTTAAGAGAATTCTACAAGTGGTTGATGGCTTGCATAAAGTACACATATTTCATATTAATTTCTTAAAATGCTTGTAATTATGGATTTTAATTATATATTTGTGTTTTGTTGAGTAAATTGGAGATTTGGATCAAAATATGATTAGAAGTAGAAATTTAACAAAGAAGAATAGATGAAAATTTTGGAAAAGGATGAAACCATGCAGAAGAAAAGTTTCAAAAGAGTTCTAAGCATAAGCTGTGCATTAGCCTTAGTTGATCAAATAGATAAGACCCTTTTAAAGTTAGTGCATCCTAATTATTTGCTCTATTTAGAAATCTTGTTTAGGAAGGACTTGGTTTAATAGGATGATCTCAATAGAATTGAGATATAATAGATTTAGTCTTAATCTTAACTTTTATCCCCTTTTCTTCAGCCAAAGGATAATTGAAGTTTGATTATTCAAAATTTGAGAGATCTAATTGTTCTTCTTTACTCTTTTGTTCTTTAGTATTTATATATCTTCTAATATTATTATTGTTTTGTTTGATTGATCAAAAAAGGCCTATTGTTTAATTATCAATATAATATATTGCCAATTGGGGCAATTAACTTCCTAATTGTTTGATTATTTTAATGTTTAGTGGTTAAATAATAGGGTTTGATATAAGATATTCTACTCATGTTATGCAGTTATATAATCTAGTCTATATAAATTAAGCTTGTGTCTTTGTTAGCCAAAATTGGTGGTCTCTCTAATTTTTAATGTTATTAATAGATTAAATCCTAATAACATGTTTAGTGTTGTTTGATGATAAGAGAATTAATCAAAGAACTTGTTTTGGTTAGCGAGGAAGTAAGAAGAGATAGATTGTTAGAATTTGTTAACAACTATAACCAGTTTATTAAGAAATATAAGAGTTTATATTTGCGTCAATGATCAATTCAAGAAATCAATACTTAAATTATACCTAGGGCTAGATATTTGTTGTCATTTGATTTGTATTGTTGATTACTCTTTTTTGTCTTTACGTTCAATCTATTTCAATTTTTGTCGTAAAATATCTCGCCCTTTATTTTGTTTTGTTAAGTTGGAAAAGGAAATAAACTTTACCAGTTGCAGTGGATTCAACCCTACTCATCGCTATATACAATTTTTGTTTTTTATTTATTAGAGTAGAATTATATTTGCTAGATTGGACACTTGCTACTGGTGTAGAAAGGGTAGGAAAGAAGTACTAACTCTTTTAAAATTTTAGCTAATTTACAACAAGATTTGGACATTTTAGTAATTTAATTAAAATAAATTCTAATTCCAATTAAACATTAATTAGAATTACATTTTTTGATTAATTATTATTTATTAAATGTCTCATTTTTAATCTAAAGTTTTTGATATTTTACAATTAAGTTTAACTTAATTAAATTATTTTTCCTCTCACTAACTGTCCTTTATACATGACCTATTAAATTCTTAAATATACTGGCAATGTATCAATGTTACGAATACTATATTAGACTTAGTATCGAATTTGATTCTAGTATGGTACAATATTAGTACTAAAATATCGGTATTGTTTTGAATAATTTTTAAAATTATCAAATAATTTCTAAATTTTACACTCAATATATTATGTTATACAATTTTTTCCCTTTATTTCAATCATTTCTTAAGAAATCATAATAATATAAATTTGATATAACAAATAATTTTTTGTTTATATTAATAACATTTTCACATATTTCTTATTCATTTAAATAAATTTAATTCAAACGCTATCCTTGCATGTTTCAAAAATTATCATAATTTTTTGTATGTATATATTAAAGAGTATATATATTATTAATATATAAAAAATTTAAACATATTAATTATGATTGTATTAAACTAATATATTTAGTTGTGTAATCTATAATCACTTTGTATAATTCTAATGACATAAAATTTTATTTAATACATTTTTATTTGTATTTTATTATTTATTAAATAAACTATAGATAATTTTATCATATTCTTTTTTATGTATAAGTAATTATTATTTTATATAGGAGAAATTTTAAGTATTTTCAATTTAGTCTTAAAATTTATAATTCTAATAAGTATTTGACCTATAGGTATCAACCTAAAGAGCCTGTATCGATCTGTACTAGAGTTCAGTACAAAACCTTTTTTAGATACGAGTTCAATACCAATTGATAGGTATGATATTCTAAACAATGCAATGTATATATAAATTATAACCCTAAGTTATATTGAATATTAAATAAATAAATTTATTGTTAATTTTTAATTAAAAAAATTTTGTTTACAACATCTAGCAGCATATAGTGATCTCCCAAATATTAAGAATGTTAAAGTAGTTTTGATGAATCTTTTTTAACATATTTTTTTGTCTTCAATCCTTTTATTATATGACATTTTGATTATATATAGAACATGAAATTAATTTTTACTTTATTTAAATTCAATTATGATAATTCTCAATTATTAATAATTGATTTTATGACATCTAAAAACTATTTTTCAAGGTATTATTCTATCTCTACCAAATATTCCCGAATTAATACTATTCAAGAATAATATAATATTCTCTCTAATCACTTTAGAGTGAAGAATTATATATTAATCATTCATCGACTTCTATAAAGTTCATACTATATCTAACGACTAAAGATTGAGCCATCTAATTAGAGTTGGTCTTAAATATAATCAAAATATAACAATATTTGTATAAGATATTTTGGAGATCTCAAATCTAATGATTACTCATAGAATCATCACAATAAGAATTTTTACAGAGATATAAATAATATTTTAAATCAATTTCTCATATAGAGTCAGGTTAAGAGATATAAATAATATTTTAAATCAATTTCCCATATAGAGTCAGGTTAATAAATTTATTCTTTAGTAAGAACTCACTCGCTTATTTAAGTACCTCTATGTTTTAATATATAAAATTAAATATTTCTTTCATTAAAAAAATAATACACATGTTATTTTTTACATTCTATTAATGTTCAGTCTTATTATACCAGTAACTAAGAATAATATTTAAATACAATATAAATCTCATAATTATAATCTCATCACAATTTCATTATAGCCCTATTAACTTAGATATTTGAATATGTATAATATAAAGAAACTTCTAAATAATTTTGTCACTAAATAGTTATGTGTGTTTTCTTCATTTTCATTTTTAGGTTAATAAATTTCTAAGAGCAATATCTTGTTGGCGAAGAAGACATTCGCATACATACTCACACATATAAACTATCACCATCAAGTTCAATACGTTTGAGTTAAAAGATTATTTTTTTAATACCATCCACCAAACTCTACAATGTCATTATTTTACATATTAAAAAATATCATATCTTTGTATCTTTTGTCTTTAATTATTTTCGATTAATTTGATATCATTTGTCTTTACTTTACATAATAAAGCATTCCATATCTTTGTATCTTTAATTATGTTCGATTAATTGATATCATTCTTACCTATTTATGGAAGCTTGTGAATGTTAATAATTCAATGCATAACTAATACAATAACTTGTTCAATTTAAACTGTTAGGATCAAATTTCTTATCTTCATATCAAAGTTATGAATCATATTGATGATGGTTGACATAAAATTTATTTATTTTATAGTAATAATGGAGCGTTTTGAATCCATATGAAATGATTAGTTTATATTCTAACAATCACTCAAGTTCTTCTTTATTTAAGATATAACTAAAGTTATAACATGTTTTGTTTACTGATGTAATTTAGTTATAAAATTTAAGGTTAAAGAAAACTCTTTTTGAGAATTGTTAAGTAATTTTATCTATTATATTTAATTAATTTTTTAAAATGATATAGTATTAAATTTAATATGATTTTTAAATTTATGAATAAATAGAAAAATAAAATTAGATAACAGAAAAATATGATAATTAAACAATATTGAGTAAATAATAAATTTAAAAAATATGATAATTAAAATAAAAATTAAACCATATATGTAATTAATCCTGAATTTAGTTTTGAATTTAAATTTTGTTACGATGAAAATAATAAACTTAAAATAAAAATTTACCCGAAAAAGTTATCCTAATATGTCAGTAGTGAGGTAGTCATACAATGCTCCGCGCTTTGGTAAAATCTGACATACATATGTAGATAACCATAGTTATTCTATGACTATCTCATGATTGAAGAAAACATACATAATATATAATCCAAGAATTTACTTATTTCTTGAATTTAGGAAATAAGTAAACTTATCACTGCCTATCTTTATCTACTCTAAGGTTATACTGAGTGGTTGGAATAAAATTGAGGATATGTTAAATAAAAATATTCTTAAAGAATCCACATAATTACTTAGCTATAATCACAAGAAGAAGAAGAAAAAAGAAGAAGAAAATTAATACTAATAAAAAATCAATAATAGGAATAATAATAATGACTTGTTAATAAATAATAATAATAATAATATAATTAGTAAAGACTACTTGAATAATTTGATTTTTTTTCTTAGTTACCCCTTTATGGTTTTATTAAAATTCAAATTTTTTTTATCAACCAAACAGCTTCTCTGTACGTAAAACTCGTTCCAAAGAAAGTCACGCGTTATAAATCATGATTGCAATGTTAGATTTCACTTTGCATCTCTTTTTTACCCTTTTAATTTATTCACTTATGAGGATTTGAGCAAAGACTTAACTGTATCCGTATCTATATTATTAAGATCCATTCTTAGTTTGTCCCAAGCAGAATTAGCTGGTACCAAACCCACCCATGACTGTTTTCGGGTATCTAAATCCCTAGACTTTGACCAAACAAGTAACAGAATTTGTCAGGTACTTGTTCCAGGGGCCTCTGATCAAATTCAATATACAAGTTTAAAAACAATGTTTCAATTTTTTCTGCATAACGCCATAAGTTTTATTTTAGACGAATAAATAATTAAGAAATCTATAATCGCTAAGCAATAATTAGAGTCCACTCAACTCAGAAACCATTGTGACTACCAGACATCTATATAAGGACTAAGCAAGACTCCAATTTTCACATCCACAAACTTTTTCGATCATATTGGTTCAAAATTCTTCATAGTTAAGGTATAACATGGCTCTTAGTGGAAAGCTTGAGGCAGTAGTAGAACTGAAGTCACCTGTCGACAAGATGTACAACGTCTTCAAGTGCCAATCTCACCATATTCCCAACCATACTCCTAAGAATATTCAAGGATTTAAGATCCATGAAGGTGACTTAGAGACTTCCGGCTCCGTTAGAATTTGGAACTACACTGTTGGTAAGCCCTAAAAATTTAGTTGTGTATATAATTTTCCAACCGCAGTCAAACATGAAACTTTTTATTTGGAATTGAATCTAGTAGTACAGCTAACACTTTCGCCCTCCTCCATCTCAATTCTAGACCCAGTGATTAATCAATAATAAACTGACTACAAGTTTTCTTAACAGCAAAATCGCTTATAAGAAGAGGCAAAGACCTTGCTAATTTTCCTTTTTTTTTTCAGTTTTTCCCCAAGGTTCAAGCTATAGATAAAGGAAATTAACTAATCAGTACATTTATGCCGTATAAATTAATGCAGAAGGGAAGCCTGAGGTGTTTAAGGAAAGAATTGAATTGGATCACGAGAACAAGACAGTAACTTTGGATGGTCTGGAAGGAGATGTGATGCAAATTTACAAGATCTACAAGGCTGTGTGGACGTTTAAGCCAAATGGTGAAGGGACCCTGGCTGTATGCACTATTGAATACGAGAAGCAGAATGAAAGTGTTCCAGCTCCAAACATTTACCTTGATTTCGTTGTTAGTCTCACCAAAGACATTGATGATAGCCTTTCAAAGGCATAAGATTTGGGAACTAGTGAGATATGGATCTGCTTTATACTTTCGCAGCTTCGCTTGTGAACTTGTACGCTTGTATAATGTATATGTCCTTGTAATGTTGTTGGTGTGGTTTGCCAAAAATATTAAATAAATCCAAAGGCTGCTCCTTTGTTTTGAGTGTTAATCTCTTTCAACACCCTTAGACTACTGCACACCATTTTAGTTTCGAAATATGAAACGAATGAAGCTGAAGTTTAAAATTAGAAAACCGTCACAAAATTTTAATGCTTCCTATTGACCTGTTGTACTCCTAAGTCGTAATATAATTAGCAAACAAAAATCTTATGTATGCTAATATGTGTATAATCTAATATTCGGATCTGTAGAATACCTTATCAATCTTTTAAAACTTGCATGTCATGATCACCCTTCGGTGGTCACTTAAAAAAGAAGTATAAAGTTTGGTGGAGGATGATGGGTTGGGGAAATTAGTTCCTTGAAAATGATGAATCAAAATTCAAATGGATCTCTTGATTGCTTGCAGTTGATTAGCTTACAACGAAGAAAATTAAAAATATATATATATCAATTCTTTAGAAGGTCAATGCAAAATTTTAAGAATGATCTACGCATCATTCTAATCGAGTATGACAGTCGATTAGGATAAAGGTCAATGAAGACTCCTGCTAGGAGACATCTAACAACGTTGACAAGGAAAAATCAATAATGCAAAAGATTGTTAGGAGATACCAACATTCTAGTTGAGTATGGAGGTCGATTAAGAAGGTCGTAAAGAGATATCCAACAACATCCATTGTATGAGAGAGTTCGGAGAAGTTAGAGTTGAATACTTATGTATTTTTAGGCGTGGTTGTATGTGCGATTTTAAAGTTTAGGAGATACACTTTATCAAAATTGATATATTAATCTATAGTTCTCTTTTTTAAATATTAAATATTAGTATATGGAAATTCTGCTGTGGGTAACAAAACAAAGAATTTATTGAATGAGTTAAAAAGAAGAAAGAAAAGGAGTGGAGCCTGACTAGTAGTAGAATAGTGTAGCCTAAGAGCTGGCGGTGGTTAAGGCCACATGTTGAACATAAATGCAAAACGCTGAGGCGCTAATACTCGCACTTGTCTCCGACTTTGTTTCATAAGTTCTATTTGTCTCCTAGCTTGGGTTGCTCTCTCTGTCCCTCTTTGCTTGTTGTTTATGGTATTGGCTTCATGGATCTCCTCCTAACTTCCACTATTAATATCCGTGGCTTCATCTTGGCCTTTTGCCTCTCTTCCCATTGCTTTTGATAAAAAATAAAGTAAATAGTACAAAACATAGGTATGAAGAATATGGGCGGCTGGCTCGAGCTGTGAATGTAGCCAGGTCGAGCTTGTTTTATGACACATCCTACGTACATAATTTACAGTTTTTTTTACGTATTCTCATTAAAGTATTGCAGTAAGAATCAGTTCCATGGTGCCTATTGGATATACTTGAAAACAACAATTCTCATTACGTATTCTCGGATATACTAGAATCTGTGGTTACTAACAGATTCGATTAGCTGACAGCCTAATGATTGGTTGTCAGCACTACTAACGAACTAACAGAAAATAACACTAATAGTCCAGTATACCCCTCTGCCATATTACTCCTCTGTCATTTGTTTATTTCTCCTAACATAGACTCGGCTTATCTTTGGCCTATCATTACTCCCCCCCATGAGTTTCACCTTGTCCTCAAGGGGAAAGTTTGGAAAACGAACTTGTAGATCTTCGAACAGCTCCCATGTAGCACTAGTAGCTGGCTGGTCTTTCCATTGAATTAGCACCTCTAAACCCTGACTAGGACTTATGTTTTTGATGGCCAAAAGAGCAGCAGGGTAATCAGTTGTATTTGCTGGGATGAGGAAGTGATCTGGCAAGCTTATGACTGATTCAGCAGGACCAAGAGCTTTTCTAAGCTGCGACACATGAAAAACAGAATGGATTTTGGCCGTTGGGGGCAATTGTAACTTATACGCCACTGGTCCAATGCGTTGGAGAATCTCAAATGG
This sequence comes from Erythroxylum incrassatum, assembly GCA_026546855.1. Lineage (NCBI taxonomy): Eukaryota > Viridiplantae > Streptophyta > Magnoliopsida > Malpighiales > Erythroxylaceae > Erythroxylum > Erythroxylum incrassatum. The sequence goes on along the minus strand of JANVCL010000212.1, from coordinate 8,495,700 downwards.
ACCAAAGTAACGCGGAGCCAATTTGGCATTGCTCCTTGTTTCCACCGATTGTTGCCGATAGGGTGCTAATTTGACGAAAACCTTATCCCCCACCTGAAATTCAACCTCTCTTCGTTTACCATCTGCAGTCAACTTCATCCTTTGTTGAGCTAACGTCAAGTGGTGACGTAGTTCCGATAAATACTGATCCCTTTCCTGCAGCAGTGCATCAATGGAGTCTACAAAGGAGGACTGAATTCGGTACCTGGTGATAGTAGGAGGATCACGGCCATAGAGGACCTTGAACGGTGTAGTGCCCAAGGTCAAATGGAAAGATGTGTTGTAGCAATATTCAGCCCATCCCGCCCATCGTACCCAATGTTGCGGTTGCTGGCTAGTAAAGCATCTGAGATAAGCCTCGAGACACCTATTGACGACCTCAGTTTTCCCATCCGTTTGTGGATGGTAGGCTGAACTGAATCTTAGCTTCGTGCCCCATAATTTAAACAATTCTATCCAGAACTTACTTAGGAATATTTTGTCCCTATCAGACACAATGGAGTTAGGGAACCCATTCAACCTCACCACTTCTTGAACAAAGATATAAGCAACAGATTGGGCTATGAATGGATGTTTGAGAGGAATAAAATGTGCACATTTGCTAAGTCTGTCCACCACTACTAGAATAGCCGAAAATCCTTTTGACTTAGGTAGCCCTTCGATGAAATCCATG
>JANVCL010000212.1:8469617-8481442 GCA_026546855.1 Erythroxylum incrassatum | reverse complement strand
AGTGATTAAGCTAGGTGAGGACCCCGTAGAAGTAGTTAAGGTGTACCGAACTGCGTTACCAAATTTTTGATATTTTTATTACTTCGGTTTGTTTGTTTTTATTTTGTTGGTGCCAAATAAGTTTGCGGAAAGTTTGCAAAATAATTAAACCTCCTTTAATTTTTCAGGAACATTCATCAAAATTGGTAATATCTAATATTTGGATCCGCGATCAACATCCTAAAAATAAAGAGTACTTTTATTTTGCTGATTATAGTGATCATATCTCTCTACGTCATTTTTTTATGTATCGTGTGGAAAGAGAAGCCAATGACCACCTTGAAGAATCATTACATGGTGTTGAAAATAATTAGTTTTAATGTTTTTTACAGATTGACTTAATTAAATTTTTTGTGCATTATCACATAGTTAAAAGTCTATTTAATAAAGGAAATGAAAAAGATATCATAAGTTTCTTAAATATAACCATATAAATTTTTTAAATAATTAAATTAAATATATTTTCATTTTATAGTAAGTCTTATCAATTATAATTTTTACAAATATTTTCAAGACGTTTATTATATTCGGGATATAATTTTTATGTTTTATAAATTATACTATAATTATTATTTTACTTAGTATATATCTCTAATAGAAAATAGTTAAAAATGATATATCTCTAATAGAAAACAGTTAAAATGATTCAATAAAACTTAAATACTTTAAATTTAAAAAATAAGTATTGAATACTTTAACACTTAATAATGCTTATTTTGAGATATCTAACTCTATTTGTTAAGTAATTATTATTTGATTATTAAATAATGCAAATTATTTCTCATAAATTCTTTCCAATAAATATTTTTTACCATATAAAGCACAGATCCACCAAACATCGCTCTTTCAAACAAACAAATACAACAAATTAAGAACGCAACTTCTAAAGATGCAAATTTAAGGTGGTCGTAGTAAGTAAACGAACAGTTGGAATAGAAAGTGAGGGAGAGAGAGGAATGAAAGGTTCAACAATGTCGGAACCAATTCAGCCAACATGCAGATGGTCACTCCACAGAACAACCAACCCCATACCTGCAAGCATTGATTGTATCACGTTGTCTCACCTTCTCCTCCTCTCAGATATCTGTTTCAAAACAATATCGCCCTCTCTTTACAAGGTCATTTCGGTACCTATTCTTCTTTAAGGTCATTTCGGTACCTATTCTTCTTTTCGCAGTAGTCCAAGTCCGATAGTCCCATTGAAAAAACCACTGCACTTGGTGACTTGGCTGTGGAGAAATAAAACGAGTGAAATTGGTGGTGATTATCATGAGACTGAAAGCGAGGAATATTCCGTAAATCCTGTCCAACCCGAATGGTCTAAGAAGAAACAAATTGTGCGTATCAACTTATTTGGGATGAAATTCTTCTGGCAAGGAATTTTGTTTGCCACAAGGAAACTTAGGAGCATCGGTTTGCTCAATCTCATTACCATTTTGGAAGGTAAGTTTACTTCCTGTTCTTTGTGATTTCCATGACTCTTCTTCTGAGAAAACTTCCATACGTGCATGACAATATCCACACACCAAAAAACATCTTCCTTGAAATCATATTACAGATTAAATACCATACATTGAACACCCATGGCTTTTCCAAGTTAATAACTTCATTTGCAGTTTCAACAAACGTAGACCCATCCGTTCTTTGCTTCCAAGCATCTTAAATTAATTTGAGCTTTCCAGTTTGCCTCCTCTGAATGGTATGGCACTGCTCTCACGAATAATTGCTCGAATAACATATTTAGTCATCCCACGTTTAGGCTACAGTACCAACCGCACATTAATGTAACCATCACAAGGTTAGTGACTTAGTGTTAAAAAACACATAACACTATGTTGACGAGCCACAAATCACCCCTATAAAAGTTTTTTTTTCAAGTCATTTTTTGTGCCTAAATCATTATAAAAGCTTAGAATTTGATATAAATGTAATATTTAAAAAAAAGCTTAATGACCATCATTTGATGGTTATAGTGATCGCCACTACGTAAATAATAAAAAATATTTTTATAAATGGTTTCTTATTTAATAAAAACATGAAATACCACATGCCACCAAGCTACTAACCACAAAACAAAGGTTTGATCTTTCTTGTTCAGTTATTCAATAGACAGCTCCCAAGATTTTTAAATTTTGGAATCAAAATATAATTGTGTCCATAATCTTATAGGTGTGTTTAAATTTATTATCACAATTTACCATAATTATAATAATATTTTTATAATCGTATTTGTATTAGTCATAATTACTGTAGTAATTTACAACTTACTTTGCGGTCCGCAACTTAAAATTTTGCAGGCTACTAAAATATCCAAAAAAGAAGTTTTGTTACTTTATTCATTCTTATAAGGAACGGAGTAGAAGTTTTAGGTTTTTATCGGTTCTATTAAAAGTTGATAAACAAATTACATCTGTGCATACTCCTGTATTAATTACGGTTAGTGGATCGATGCTGAAGGTGAATGGAGGTGGCAATTGTTAGGAAAGAATTTACAATGAGGTTTAGTTGTCGAGATATTTTATTGAACCTGAGCAAGGTTTTAAGTTCAGGTCTCACCAATAAATTCTAGTGAGATATCATACCTAAGAAAAAAAGTTCTTAGATTTCATATCTAGGGAAAATTGTTCTAAAGTAAATACGATGATTTGGATTAAGAGTTTAAATCGTGGTTGATAATATTTTAAAAATTATAACTATAAACATTGAGGGGGTTCTTGAATTGCAGTCGTGGCTGGTGTTCAAAACCTTCCTTCAGCATTGATATTAAAAAAATAGTAATACAAGTATACGCCAAGACGACATTCATTGTAAATTTATTGGTTGAAATGTGTTTCATTGGATTGTGTAGCTAGTAATATTCCTGTAGCAAAAGGTGTTGAAGACATCCTGGATCCAGCAGCATTTACTGTTGTGAGATTACTCATATCTGCCATTGTGTTCTTGCCATTTGCATACAAAGCCGGAGAAGCTTCCCATGCCCGTAATGCAGGGGTAGAGTTAGGGTTTTGGATAAGTCTTGGGTACCTCATGCAAGCCTTTGGATTGCTGACATCTAATGCTGGGCGTGCTTCATTTCTATCATCCTTCACAGTAAGTATCTATGAATCATCATGGATTAAACTCTTTGAAAAGGTTCAATATCCTGATTGTTTATTTGGGGATTGATTTATTAGATAATTTTGGTTCCTTTGCTCGAGGGCATTTTAGGAACAATTGTTCCTTTACGTACATGGATTGGAGCCATAATGTCGATTACAGGAGTTGCGATGCTTATCTCCGGTGGATCTTCCCCATGCGTAAGTGTTTTCTCTTTGTTTTCCCTTCGTTATCTCACCATTGTGATCATAATATTTCACTTGATTTGTGACTTGTATATTCAAGGACCTACCAAATAATTTAAATATTTGGCTTGAGCAAATAATATGGTCAACACGTGATTCAAGTAATATTTTAAAAATTAATTGGTTTAACAAAATTTTTTTATAGCTGATCAACTTTTTAATTAGGTTTTTAACTCTTCCATTTCTTTAATTTAATAATTTTTATTCTTAAAAAATGATAAACCTATTAATTAATTGACCCGTCTTCATAAATTAATCAAATTTAATAAATTAAAAAATAAACTAATTAATTTTCATTTAACAATTATTTAATTTAATTTAATAGATAAAGATAATCTTCTTTAATCATTTTTAAATTTTTTAATTTTATTCAAATTTTAACAGATTTTTTGATAGTCTCGTACAGGTTGAACCTATTAACTTTAAACTTCTTGTCATATTAATTTAATTTCTCATCCAATTTTTAAAACATTTGATTCAATAATATATGACGTTTAATTTTTTATTTGAATGTCAAAACTCCCGGTTCTACCGCTGGCTTATTACGGAAATGGAAATTGTGGTTCTAAGAATGTATTCCAATTTTTATAATCCCTACGAACATTACCAAAAACTGTCAGTTTCTCTCATATTTTACAACTATATTTGCAGCAGCCTTAACTCACAATTGATCATAAATTCCTGATTAAGAATAGAATTATATTGATTTCCTATATGGCATCGTTCAGTTGGGCGATTTCCTGAACTTCTTCAGCTCAGTGTTTTATGGCGTTCATCTGCTTAGAACTCAGCATCTACTAAGAAACATAAATAAAAGGAACATGTTACCGTTCCTAGGATGCGAGGTACGTGCATCGACAAATTCTGATATCTAGGAAAATAGCAATGCAGATATATCTCAATGCTAAATTGATTTCGACAACTTTTCGATCTTCTTCTTCTTCTTCAGATATGTGCTATTGGTCTTTTCTCAACGATATGGTACTTTGCTGGGAGCTGGTTTCTTGGAATTCAAGCATGTAACCCTTTTTTCTGGACATGGAAAATGGTTTACGATTGGTTGATTGCTTTTCCGTGGATTCCTGCACTTTTCTCAGGCATACTATCAAGTGGAATAGGCTTATGGGTAGAGGTATTTAAAGTCTCATTAAGCCCCTAAATTTCTCCTCCACTAGTATGAACTTTTGAAGTATTCTTGCTTTTAATAGTCGATAATGAAGGCATCTGAACTAGACCCTTTAAAATTCAAATTAAGTCCAATTTCTATTCTACTCTATCTAGAAAGATTTTTCTTGGCAGGCTAATCATGTTGAAATATTTTTGCCTTGAAAGATATTTCTTTTTCGTGTTAAAAACTAAATGAGAAAGACCTTGCAATTGCCACCAAACTTGTGAATGTGTTGGAGTTGAGAACTCATAATTTGTCTATGAAAAGGTATTCAATAAGAAAGAAAGAGTAGGGCGAAAGATAAATAAGAAGTATTGTGTAATTTTGTTCCAAGGGCCTTCCATTTTTCATAAGAAAAGACTGTTGGAAGTTGTATCTTTCATAGGAATTTGTATGTTGCACAAAGATGTTACACATTTGACAATAACTTATCTGATATATAGAATCACTCAATTGTTGAAATTTCATCAAGAGAAATCGTAGTAGCTTAATCTAGCTCACGCATTTCTGAACAAAGATAATTCATCAATCAGATGGATGCCATGCGATATGTCCCGGCAACAGAAGTGGCAATAATTTACGGACTAGAGCCAGTTTGGTGTGCCTGTTTTGCATGGTTTTTTCTTGGTGAACAATGGACCTCACTTGGTATGATTGGGGCAGCTCTGATGCTAAGTAAGAGAATAACTATCCTTTATATTTGCTTTCCTCTTTACTGCATTTAATATGAAAATAAAGCAAATTAGGCCCTTTTTTATGCTCGAGTCCCACTTTGTTCTTGTAATAGGTTAACCGGTTTAAATATTTAAAGTTGAACTAATGAGTTAGGATCATAGATAAAGTAAAGGTTTCGTACTTCAATACTTTGAAAACTGACCTCAATTGGCCGATTCGACTCGAGCACACGAAAAAGAAAAGTATTTTTAATCAGTTTTTTGAGGTTGGACGATATTATTAGATTAATCTTAAGCTAGCAGGGTAGAATCGCTGTTCTCTTTCACACTTTTGCCACTGAAAGACATCAATCTCGTTTTACTTAAGTGCACTATAAAATGGAAAAACAATTCTTACTGAGACGTGGCCCAGTCAGAAGTGGCCTTAATTACTTGATTAAGTCCCTTACTGGTTAAGTGTTTGCTTTATTGCAATGTACTGGGTATCGTTCACAGATCAATGCTACTAATGTCAAGGCATCATAACGAGTTATTTAAAATCATTTTGCAGGTGGAAGCTTAACGGTTCAGATATTTGGATCATCGACTTCTTCTTCAGACAACCGAGATGATGTCTCCACATCTTCAGTTGTTATTTAGTGAAAGTGTGTATACATTACTATACCCAAAAACTAAGTTTCGATATGTTTTTACTCATTTTTTTAGCAATCAGAGATACAAGTAGCAAAGCTCGCAAGTAAAAGCATTACATGACAAACTTAAATAGGACAAAGAGGGCATATATATAATGTTCTATTACAAGGAGTTTAGGGAGATAATTCAGCTTACTCCAACAGTGAAAGTGTGGTTATTCCCTTAAATTGATCACAAAGAAGTGAAATGGATGAGCAGATATTCAGAAATGAACTTCCTTATTACCGCAAAGACACCCTTCAACGCCTCAACCATGGCGAGACAAAGAACTAATTAGATAATATGTTTGATCATAAACGCGCTTGAGTCCCGTCATGTCAATACGAGGTGTGCGTTCACATCTTCGACAATGCCTACCCCAGAATCCTTGAACTTGTTTGCTGACAAGTCATAAGCATTGAATTTCTTATATTCCACAGTCGACTTCAGCAACCCCACATCACCATTTCGCGTAACATGGAACATAAACTTTATACGTCCCCCAACTGAATTCTCAATGGTATTCTGACATTTATTAGTCTTAAGTAAATGTTGCAATTATGATACACACAAAGGATTCGGGCTTACCCATAGTATACTACTAGAGTATGACAGAGCCACCAGTTTCTCAATCACCCTGGTGTACCAAGTGTGAGTTATGCCATCGCTGGCACTAGGAATACGTTGATTTTGACTTATCAAGATTTTGTAAAAGTCACCAGCCCTGGCCTTTAACTCAATAAAATTTTCTGTTTTTTCAACTGGAGCCATTTCTTGTTGAGGCTCTTATGTAGAGGAACCATGATAGAATTACTTATTTTATATTATGTTTTGGATAATTGTGAAGATAATATTTGGAGATCAGCATTATCAGGTGTTATAGAATTGTGTCCCTTTTGGATCACATAAAGATGAAGAAATAATGTAGAATGTGGAAATAAGAGATCGATATCGTGTGGCAGTGATAGTGTTCGAAGAAGAACAAGATCCAAGACATAATTATGTTTTAGCCCCTACTATTATTTTTGAGAAAAGTTTCAAAGAATTTAACGGCTTAGGACATGAGGGTGCCGGAATCTATATCCCATTTAAAAAAGTTATAGAGAAATTCACAGCCTATGACACATACACGTTCCAAGTCGTGTCTCAGGTGGACATAACATATTTAAAGCGCGAAAACTCTAACCTTAAAAGTCTCTGTCATTCTATTTTCATATTATTATATTGTAAACCTAGAGTTAGTCATCAAGAGGAACAAAAACCCTCAAAAGATCAATTTTAAAATAATTTTTGAGAGAGGAGGATCGGAGTTCACCTCAAACAAGTTAAAATTGATTAAAATAAGAAAATTTTGATTAAAATTGATTAAGAAAAATCGTAGGATCGCTACCTTATATTTCACTATATTACTTATCAAAACTTACCTTAAGCTGTGAGTAAATCTGTAAAGAGCAAAAAATTAAGTAGTAGAAACGACCACAACAAGTTTTTTTGTCACTATTCCCATATATATAATCACTGTTTAGGAACTAAAAGCTATTATTCTAGACTTTTATGATTTGTTTTATTTTTCTTTATTTTTAATTTTTTTGCTTGGTTTACTTTGATTTCAAATGCGAACTTGGTATATGGCAAGGAGTACACACTCAATTTCCCTGGTGTAAAAGAGTTAAAACTTGAAATAACTTTTTTTTTTCAAATGGAAAAGAGAAAAGAAAAGCAAAAAGTCCAAGATATTCAACCTGATATAATGGAACAGGAATATAAGATCATGTTAAAGTATGCAAAACCATCCAATAAAAGCACAATCTAATAGTATAAAACTAGAAATCAATGCGAACTACTTTTATAGTAGTATGTCTAGTTAAATGGATTATTGGATGAAGATCTTATCACGCACATCTTTAACTTCTTGAAGATTTATAACACCTTTAAAATTAATGCAGCTATCCAAGATGCAATAAGGTTAAGTTTATTTTTGTTTTTGTTGAGGGATCGAGCTATGAAATAGTTAAACACACTGCTTGCAACCTTAATTATGACATAAGAAAACCTAGCAACAAATTCTTGGCCAAATATTTTTCTTCAAAAAGGACTAATATGTTGAGGAATGATAACTATGTCTACCTACATTATGATAACAATATATTATATAAGAAGTGGAAGAGATATAAAGATTTGTTAAGGAACTTCCCATATCAGGATATACCAATGTAGATTTAAGTTCAAATATCCTATAATGGACTAATATACTTTAGAAAGAGGTAATTGATGTAGCATCTAGTGGAACACTTAACAGAAAGATCTTAGAGGTTGAACTTAAGCTTATTAAAACGATGGTCATGAGACTCAGTAGTAGTTAGGAACGATGAGAACCAATAAATCAGTAGGTATGTATAGTGTGGATATAATAACTATATTGGTAGCTCAGGTAAAGAAGTTAACAAGAATGCTTGATAAACAGGTACATTGATAAGATTAGCTCAAGTGAGAAGTTATAAGCTATTTGATGGAGGAAATTAAAGCAATGACTTACAAAGTGAAAACTCTATGAATACATAAATGGAGAATTTTGACTATATTGGGATTTTAGAAAAAAAAAAACCTTTACTATAGGACTTATAATCTAAGATGAAAAAATCACACACATTTTTCTATAAGCAATCCAATAGCTCAAGTGCAACCTCCACCTAAATTTCAATAAACTTAATAGTAAGAGAGGAAATTGAGCTTAAAGGACTTGATAAGAAACTTTATATCTACACCTAAAGCTTAATAAAAAAAAGGAGGTTTCAATTCAAATTGAAACTCAAATTTGTCAACTATTAAAATTTATGACTAAAGGACCTTAAGACATATTGCCTGGTACCACAATACCAAACCCAAGAATCATGTAAAGGTAGTCACCCTAAGGAATAAGAAGGATTTAATTAATGACAAAAAGGAAGAAGTCAACATATATGATATAGATAAGTAAGTGATAAAGGAGGAAGTTATTAAGAATGAAAGGAGCCCTCATCAGTTTAATGGTGGATATCTAAACAAGGAGTGACGCTTTGCTATTTTTAGAAGATGAAGTTAAACCTATAATGATAATTCAAGTGAAGGCCGTAAGTTAAAGAATTGTGGTTACATAATGTAACCATGTTAGAATGCAAAAAGTTGATACTAATGTTACTTTTCTTAATGGTGTTGTGTCTCTTTTGTAAGAGTTTGAGGATCTCTTCAAAGAGGTTTTACCAAATGGATACCAACTATGTAAGGGAATGAAAATCATTTCATTTTGGGTGTGCATTCAAAACAAACCAGCGTAATTTGAAGAAGACCGAAGAGACACAAAAGTAAGTTGAGGAGCTTTTAGAGAAAAGCTATCTAAGCTAAGAGAGAGTTTAAAACCATGTGTTTTTCTTCTTTTGATAGTGTCAAAGAAGGATGGAACTTGGAGAAAGTGTGTAGATTGTCACGCCATTAACAAAATCACTATAAAGTATTATTATCATATCCTGGATTAGATAGCATAAGATGTTTAGTGCTTGTTTTTTTCCAAACCTAATTTAAAATTTAGGTATTATTAATTAAAATTAAAGAAGGAGATTAATGAAAAATAAAAACTAAACATAGATTGTATAAATAGTTAGCAATACCTTTGAGTTTAAGTAAAGTACATAATACTTTTATGAGATTGATGAACCATATTTTATATGAATTTTTAGGCAAGTTCATGGTGGTATATTTTGATGATACTTTTGTCTATAATAAAAGATCATGGATGAGCATATTAAGAATTTATATAAGGCAATACAAGTGGCTTGATAAGAAAAATATATGCTATTTTGAAAAAGTGTATGTTTTGCATTAAGCAGGTTGTGTTTCTTGGTTATGTGGTGAGTGTAAAAGGGATAAAGGTAGATGAGCAGAAAAGTGAGAGCTATTGAAAAGTGGTCGACACCCAAGATTATAATTGATATTAGGAGTTTTCATAGGTTGACTAGTATCTTTAGGCAATTTGTTAAGAACTTTAGCACAATTGTTTACCTTTGATTTTGATAATGAAGAAGAGTGTATGGTTTAAGTTAGGTGAAGATCAAGAGATAGGCTTTAAATTATTATAGAAAAGTTAGTTTCTTCTTCTGTATTAGATTTACCAAACATTACTAAAATACCCTTCGAGATTGAGTGTGATGCTTCAAGTGTAGGATTTAAGGCTATATTGATTCAAGAGATATATGCATTGGTGAGTGCTTTAGACATTTGGAAACATTTTTTTGGCCTGAAGAGTTTTCAATATATATGGATCATAAGTCATTAAAGTCCATCCAAATTCAAAGTAAGAGACATGTCTAATATGTAGAGTTTATATAGACATTTCTTTATATGGTGATGTATTAGAAAGGTAAGGATAATTAGTAGGTTTCGAGTCTAACAAATATAATCAAACTTTAATAAAAATAAAAAGTATATAACAACAAGCAAGATAAAATTTACATAGACTAGTGAAGGTTATCTCCTTTGCCAAATTAATAAAAATAAAATAAAGGAGGGGATTTTAAGACATAAATTGAAATAGATTAAAAAATACGAAAACAAATTAAGAATGCAATTTAATAAAATTAAATGACAAGAAAAATCTAGCCAATATATAATTATTGTTTGACTCTTTGAATTGATCATTAATGCAAAAGTGAACTCTTATATTCCTTAATAAAATAGTTATTGTTTTTATTAAACTCTAACAACCAATCTCTCTGTTCTTCCTCGTTAATCAAAATATGCTCTTTTATTAATTCCCTTATCAACAAATAACCTTAAACAAACAATTAGGATTTAATCTATTGACATCATTAGGAACTAGAGAGACCACTAATTCTGTCCTACAAACACACAAGCTTAATTAGTTTATTTTGACTAGATCGGCATAACATAAGTAGAAAATCTTATATTGAACCATATTATTTCACCATTAAGTATTATAAAAATCAAACAACTATGGATTTAATCATCCTAATTGGCAATGTATTATTTTGATAATTGAATAATAAGGCTTTTTGTATCAATCAAATAGAAATATAACGTTAATAATCTTTGAAGCTATATAAATGCTAAAAAATAAAAGAGTAAAGAAAAATTATATCTCACAATTCTTGAAGAATCAAGCTTCAATTAACCTTTAGCTAGGAAAAGAAAGATTAGGTGCACATGGTTCTCAAAGACAACATAAAGAAATAAAGAACTATTCCAAAAAATGCAAAAAAAGAAGAAGAAAATATACTAAGATGATATAAAGAGATAAGACAACTACCTCTTGTACCTCTTTCCTATATAATCCCAAAACCTTGTCTAATCATCCTAAAAATAAGTGATAAATGCTAAAATCAATACTAAACCTAAAGGATCCCACTTCCATTGTGATTATCCTACCAAATCAAGTTCTACCTAATCAAAACTAATAAATAGAGCAAAAACAGGGGTATAAATAAAGCCCATTGACTTTAGAAGTTCTCATTTATTTAATCATGTTGATTTTCTAAAGTAGTCGTATCGACTAATATGTGGGCACAACTTATGCTCAAACTTCTTTTGAAACTTTTATTTTGCAAGCTTTCTTTCTTCTCTAAAATTTTTATCTTTGTTTCTTCTTTGCGAAATTTTCACTTCTAAGCATATTTTAACCCAAATCTCTAATATACTTCACAAAAATTATAATCCATAATTGCAAACATTTTATCAATCAAAACATAAGAAATTAATATGAAATATGTGTACTTTGTGCATGCTATCAAACTCTCCTACACATGGAAAATGCTTGCTCTCAAGCATTCTGTCATACTCGGTATCTAGTTTAACCGGTGCACTAAAATAAATCAGTATTTAAGACTAATGTCATTAAAAATTTCAGAACAGTGAATAATAATTTTAGTGACATCGAATTAA